>OW240919.1:39192833-39231045 GCA_933207985.1 Pelobates cultripes | reverse complement strand
CGGGTCAAAGGCCGAGGTATATAGTAAAGTTTTGTTACACCTGTAATAGCAGTTCGGTTGTAGTGTGCAAAAACTGACGAATGAGGTAGGCCTAAAAAAGAGGGCCCACCTATTGAAAGAGTATAAAAAGGGAAAGGTGGGTGGGATTCAAAGATGTAGGCAAAACGTCAGGAGGAAGCTGGGAGAAGGGGGTAGATATAGGCCGGCAACAAACCTTTCCTATAACTCCAGGCATACTGCCTTTATGTTTGTGGCCGACGGATACAATAAGGTTTCAGTTATGCCGATAGTAGCAAGTCAGTTGTGGTGTGCTGAAACTAGCTAATGGGGTAAGCATGAAAATAAGGGCAAACATATTAAAACTACCTACACTCCTGACTGCATAATTAACAAAGTCCTCAAGTGATTAAGCGTACTTGTATCTTGACAAATCCAGCAACTGTACCTACCACCAAGACTTGCCACGTTGTTAGGAAGAAAGCATTCAGGAATTGAAGATACCAGTAATGCTCAATTAGTATACTGATATCGTAACCCATGTGGAATGTAGTAAACATGAATCTCTGCTAGCTGTAATGTGAGTGGTGCTCCGTACTAAAAGCTTGAAAGAAATACTGACTTTCTCAATGCTAATTTTTCGTTTCATGTTCAAATTGCACCCAAACTGATAATCAGCTTATGCTTATAACTTATTCTAATCCCCTACTCCCTACTATTTGTCTTGTCCGCTTTGCCATTCTTTGTGCTGTAAATATATATATATATATATATATATATATATATATATATATATATATATAAAATGATTCCATTTTCACCCCATTTTCGTTCGTCTGTCTCATTTCCTGAATCAATTTCTGGTACTAAAAATTCTGCTGAACTGCACTGAAAAAATGGTTTAGCTGAACCTAATTTTCTCACCAAGCAAGTCTAGTAAAAACTGGATTAACTGCACTTCTCTGTGTTTATCAATTAAAATGTTACCTGTTATATTTAATTTGCTACATATTATACATTAGTCTCTATGCATAAGAATTATTGGCAAATTAAAAAATCCTATAAAAATCTGATTATAAAATCTCTTCATTTAGCATCATGTAAATGGTATTTGATATTGACGCATGAGGACAAAGCTACTGCAACATGGTATAGTGTAATGTATATTGCTTAAAGTCCATGACAACTTCACTGTTCAACCAATACATAATTTATTTAATACTGCAGCAAAAACATGATCGCTTATAGACTGTGGTTATTGAGCTCTGCAGAATCCATTCTATTGTGAACTTGCTAAATTGGGGCTCCTTTTACAACATTG
Source organism: Pelobates cultripes (assembly GCA_933207985.1). Lineage (NCBI taxonomy): Eukaryota > Metazoa > Chordata > Amphibia > Anura > Pelobatidae > Pelobates > Pelobates cultripes. Next base: position 39,229,727 of record OW240919.1, on the reverse strand, counting down.
TTGCTTTAGGAAACCAAAGGGTTGGTAGTTGGAAGTGATTGCCACAAGTAGACGTTTGTTCTCTATGGTTTTCTAGGAGAAACACCTGGTTGGACCAAAGACATCAGGACTGATAATTTCATGGTCGGCAGATCGGATATGTACATTTTTTTATTACCATGTTTCTTTAAATAGAATAATGATCTAGTAATCAGAGGACTATAACATGTATGCAAATATTGGAAACTGTAAAGAAACTGTTATTTGGGTACTTTCGTTTGTTTTACCAAAATTTATGTTTTTTTTGTCTTGGGAGATAATTGAGTTTAGTAAATTACTTGACTCAATTATCTCCCCAGTGCAGGGGGAAATGCTATTAGTGTATGTAGGAGTGTCCTGGACCTGAGAGCCAACAGACTTACAGAATGTATTTTGTCACTGTCCCCTCTCAGGTCCAGGGGGGAATGCCCCTGGAATATGTCAACTGAAAGCATTGTTCAGTGCATAAAAGGCAGGCGGTTACCCTGAATAAAGCATTCCTGTTACACCGTTCATCTAGTTTCAACTTATGTTTGGGTACCTGTCTACTTGGCTGGAAGAATATACTTGGGAGCTGTAATTCGTCTGGAGAATCGTTCGAACCAACATCCGAACTGCAAGCTAAAATCACTCTGGCTCTATCAGTTCGGGAGGAAATAGGCAAATGGGTACCTGTCATACCAGCGTTCGTTACAGAAACGTTTGTTTTTTTGCAAATATTGTACTGGCCCAATTAAACTTCCATTCCTGCAACTAAGAATCTTAATTTCTCCTCTGCTCTACCCACCCATCCGCACTCTTCCCACCCACCCTGGTTTCTTCTAACTATATAGCATGACTCCTGCAGCTGTTTCCAGCCACAGCCAATCGCCTCCTCATTCCCTTCACATGTTATTAATCACTGCAGTCACACTAAAAAATTCTGTCTGCCATCACCTTCAATTTCCTCTGCTACCTATTGTCTCATGCCCCTATTTTACCTTTAGTTCATGGGCAGGGCCATCTACCTTTTGGACTGGTCTGTTTATATTGTATTGTTCTCCAAATTGTACAGCGCTGTGGAATATGTTGGCGCTTTATAAATGCCAGTATCAAATAAATAAAATAAAGATGCTTTGTTAAATTACAAACTGAAGTTTGATTCTCAGATGACTTTTGTCTTTTTCTGTCAATAATTAAATTATGACTTTGTAAGTGTTCATCTTTTTGCCTTGTATTTCATTCATTTTCATCATCATTAATATGCATCAATTTTCAAGAGTAATTAGACTGGCTAAGAGCATCGTTATAGAACCCACACAGAAGGAGGAATATTGTCTTTATTTATTCATTGCATGTAACTTACTAGACATCAATGCTACCATTCTATGCCAGTTAATTCTAAAAACATAAATGTCTTGAGACACATAAAATTGCTCCCACGTATTTTACTTTGAATGTAATTTGTTTAATACGGAGCAAGATAAAACTGCTGTTGAACTATCATTTCCACCACTCCTGGTCAGTTTATTCACTAAGCCTCAAGTTTTCATGAAGTAGACATCTGGGAGTAATCCTCTTTAGTATATACAATAATTAACAAAGGCCCATTTTAACTAAGGAACTAAATTCACGGGTGTTTAGTCAGCTGGGTTTTGGTTGTTACCTAGTTTCTGAATCATAATGGGTGGGATATCGACAACCAACATAAACAAACCCCAATTCCAAGGTTAAACAGAGAACTGTGCTATGGATAGGAATCTGCTCCCATCCAAAACAGTCTCTACTAAACCAAGTAGGTTTGGAATGAGAGAAAGAGCTTTGCTGCTAGAATATACCTATCCAGTTTCCTCATTAAGTCTACATAGACCACAGACCACCCACGACTTTCAGCATAATTTAAGAATTATCAGGCCCCACAACACCAGAACAGGTTGCATCAATGGCTATACTGGACTCCTCAAAAGACAATATAAAATTCTTCAGACAATTGTCTTAAGTTAAAAATAGAGTGTGGTACTTGAACCAACACACATCTACAAATAACAAGAACCAAAAGATTGTCAGCAAGTCCCTGGTGGAGGATAAAAATAAATTGATTCTCACCTCAATCGTCAAGGTGTTGGAGTAATGGTTAGCAACTATGTCTTTTGGTAGTGGTCTTCAAAGTATGGAAGAAAGGATGTTATAGACAACAATGTTATAGACCTCAAAAACCTCATAGTGATAAAAATAAATAGGACAAATGGCCACTCACATAAAAAGAGCTTCTTGAAAGCTCTAGTTGTGCAGTGTTGAGCAGTATAATCCCGTTCTGGGATATGTAAGCAGCAGATGTCTCCAAGATGGAAATGGGATATAAAATATAAAAGAAATAATACAGTGCTCTCTGTATATTTATGCATAAAAAACATTTCAGAAAATAATATACTTACAATTGTTAGAACAGCACCTGCTCTAATTCTTTAGGCATAGGTGATATTATCCCCATCTAGGATATGTGAGCATTCGAGATAGTCTTCAATTTATCCAAAGGAGAAGCCAGGAGACTTTAAAATCCAGGAATGTATTACCAATGAAAGCAATGTATCTTTCCTGGTAAAATATTTTAAAAATAAATAAACACATCACAAAATTCAGCCACAAAATGTTTCGCCACCAAAGCGGTTATTTCAAGTCACTTGTATAGCTTTACTTGCAATCTTTTGTTCCTTGGTATTTGTAGATATATTCTGGTGCAAGTACCACCCTTTTTTCATGACTCCTTCTGTAACATCCTTTTTGATGGGGATATAGGGACCCTCCTCCTCCTAGGTTGATTTCTGCCCATGTTATGACCCTTCCCCTTAGCTCTTCCATACATTTTTGTGTTTCAGTTGACTCGCGTTGTTGAACAGTAGCTAATCTTCTGCAATTTCATCTTAAAGCCAATAAAAGTGTGACTAGTGGAACATGGAGGTAGCCACCGCTTTCCAATGAATTTGAATATACCAATAGAACATATACAAGTTGAATCGAATACCCAGTTTTTTTCTAGTAGTTTCAGAAGAACTGTTCACTACTCTACTATTGTCCATTTGCTTTGAAGTATTGTTCGAGTATTTTGCTTATGACTGCAGTGCCTCCATCGAATTTCACCAATGCACCAATTAATGCCTTTAATGTGTCACTAGCAATGTACTGTCAATTACTGTTGGATCTATTTGATATGTTAATGGTTCTAGTTCACATAGTCCAATCTAGGCCATTGTTAATTATACCATTACCCTTCCCTCTCTCCACCGATCATTTGTTTTTATCTTCAGCAGAAAGTTTTGCTCACTTTTTTCGCAATATTGCCCTCATTAGGTAATGGGTTTGAAACCTTGTTTCCTACTTTGTTTTGCACCTCCTCTCCCCCACACTTTATCTCCACACTCCTTACCCACAACCTTTTTTTGTGTTTTGATAAAACACTTGTTTCTCCCACCTCTCCTTGTCAGTTACCTTCACCATCTCTCTTCCCTAAACAATTTGTTGCCCACCACCCTTCCTAATCCCACGCCATTTAGGTCCGAAATTTTTTAATTTCCCAAGCCATAAACCCTGTATCTCTATTACTTCAGTGTTTCTTCCCCGGCAATTTTTTCATTTATCTTCTCCATTTTTCACATTGTTTCTCCTTCCTGTCACTGTCGTTAATTTTCTCTCTTTTGTCTGTCGTTGCATTTCCTCCACCAAATTCTTCTTTTCACACTATCTTCTTTTGTTGGATATCATCTGCCTATCATTTTATTTTATTTTTGCTTCAAAGACCTTTTTACCTTCCCTTGACTCTCGTGTCTGTCTCTTTTACCGTTTCCCTTCTCAACATTATTTCCTGTCTCTGGTTATTTACTCTTTCATGTCACTCTATTCTTTAATCACACCTATTGATCTCTGTTTCTCTCCTCCACCTGTCACCTTTGCTTTCACTCCCAGTGTATAACTGTTTTGTCTCTCTATCTAACTCTTACCTGCTGTCTAGTGTGTTATTTTATTTCTATTTAACGTTTTTATTTCTCGTTTCTCACCTTTGTTTCCCCTCCCCTACCCTTCTCTTCTTAAAAGGAAACCATAAATAATGTAAGATAGCAATGTTTTCGTTTCCCAATTTAAAAGACATTTAAATAAGAGTTTAATTGCTAGTTTACCTACAATCTTTACTATCACTTTAACTCTGTTATGTGGAATTTACAGTTCCCCTTGCATCAGCTTATTTCCACAAAACTCTATTTAAACACACTTTACTGTAGTCATAAAGACCAGCAAGGGAGGGTGCTGTATGGCTCTAATTAACTGATAGGGTTGAGAATGCCTCATTCAATTGATCTGATTGTCAGAAAATGATGCAGTGACAGAAATTAAGCAGGAATATCACAACAGGCAGACCTAAGCTAGATGCATTTTATAAGGGAATTGGCCATCAGGTGAATGCCACCTACATGTGTAAAGTGAGTACTATCTGCCATAATTCAGGCCATTAAACTTTAAATTGAATTACCCTGACATTTAAAATTGCTACAGTATCACGTAGCACATGGCAGTAACTGTTCTTTTAAAGGAACAACGTACAATATCTTTTTTTGTAATTATTTATATTTCGGGATATATTTTCTATTACAACATTTCCACTTGATTGGCAAGGGATTTGTACGCTAGCACAAAAAAATATTGATACGGGAAAGGTGATATAGAATGAAGGATAAAGCAGACATTGCTGCACATCACTTCGAGATAAAACCAGTAGACAGTTTGGTCATTCAGTCCAGTGAAGTGTGACAGCATCATTCGGGCAAATCCACTTATGGGAATACGATTGGAAGTGGGAAATAAGATTGGAAGACACATAATCTCATTCCATCCGAACATTAGGAACATCTGTCTATAGACACGCGGTTTCACAGCTGTCAAAAACCAATGTGGCAGAAAAGAGCAAGATACCGAGTTTTGAAACAAATAGCAGCATTTTAATGGAATAAACTAGCAGAACAATCCATAACGATCCAAGTTATTAATTATATGAATGTGAGAGCCATGCCATAAATAGGATTCGCAAAATGAATGAGTCTTCACAACCCATAAAACGTATTGATTCCTTCTTGTTTTTCTCAAGCTTCCCACTTTATACAGAAAAAGACATCTGCGCCTAAGGGCGCTAAGAAGATTTAAAAGAAAGTCAATATTTCCTGAACCTGTTGGAAGTTCGATCAGTCACTCTAGTTTTTAACCTGTTTTCTGCCAGGAAGACCCACATATTGGCAGTTGTGTGTGATAAGTGCTATTTATAATGATATCTTAATTGAAGTGTCACAGATATGCTCATTATCATAATTAGCGCGCAGGCTTCAGGCAGGAACCAAAGTGTAATGAATAGCGAGAATAATATTAGCTTGGGACACAGTCAGGCTGAGCTGCGTGCCAGCGGTAAATTGGGCAATTTGCATAACGAGCTGGCGTTCTTGTTACAAGAACCAGAGAGCTGTGTGATATGACATCCTCTTCTGAGATCGGATCATACAAAGAAGTCTACTTTTTTTATATCGAACTATTATTCACATTCAGGAGGATATCGTTTATTGTGAAGGATCAGTTATATCCTGCTCACAATTAATAGCAAACTATAGCTATGGTACAATTTATAATCCAAAAGGATTATATAGCAAATAAAACTGCTAAATCATGAATCTCTATCACTGAAAGACAGTAAGCATCAATCTTATTCTTGGTAAATCTCTTCTTAAAGATATTAGTCTTCTTATCATAATATCGTCTTAAAGGTATTTGTGTATGTGAGAGTGATTGACAGCTTCTGCACTTTATTGGGAAAGGTAATGACAGCTGTGTTAAGGCATAATATCACTCATTAGGCCTAAATGATTTTTTTGGAGAATTTATCAGTGATATTTTTTACGCAAAATGTTATAGAAAAACATGGGAAATATGAATCTAAATTGAAAGAGTTATGTAATTTTTGGAGATGAATCCAATAGAACCTACCAGGCTCGATTTGTCCACTGTGGTAATATTATGTATATCCTATATTTTCCCAAATTGGGGTTCCGTGGAAATAGTCTCATCATATAACACACTGTGGTTATGTGTGAAAAAATTCATTATTAGGTGTAATAATGTTCCATAGAAGTGATTTGACTAATTTTATATTGAGTTTACATGGTGAGTGATTTCACGGATTATTTTAATTACTGTGGAACTATGGTTCCGTGGAAGACATTACCACGGTGTGGCTCAGTAACTGCATAGCTCTATTACAACTAGTACCACTGCTTAGAAAACACCAACAAATGTTGCATTGCTGTACAATAGGTGAACTAACAAACTGTTGCAACAAGACAAATTATGACATGCAGGAACAAAAGGTGCTCAGTGAGTACAGGGTAAGGGGAGTGAGGTATAATGACACAAGTAAGCATTAAGACTTTGACCCCCAGCCTATGAAGTGCCTTCACGAACATTGACAAAAATCGTTTAACAAAAAAGGTATATTTATATCATAGAGAGTAGACCATAGTTTGTTGACTATTACCCATCAAACTGAATTATCATTGCTGGCTGTCAACACATATTGTTATCCGTAAAAGTATGTTCTGCCTCGGGGGGCCAATGTTTGACATTTAAGAGCTCTCTGCAATTTATAAGATTAGCTCCCTCCCCTCCTCATGCCCATCTGCTCACAATTAATGTCACATAACAACAAAAGGGACATTCTACATTGAAAAGGGCACATGTGACAAATAGTGCAGGTAAATATATGAAAAGCAACCCACTTGGTTTAATGCAGGTCCAAAAAATAAGTAATAACAGCGCTCTTTCTTCTATGAGGGATATTTATTTAGAGTAGGGCTGGATATGTTTTGACACAAATATTGTTCACATCACACTACAAACAGGGTCTGAAACCTCGGCATGCGGCACTTGAATTAGAATGAGTAGAGTATGTAGGGGGGACCCAGAATACAACCACTGGGCAGACATCTGTAACAATATTTTGGAGCAAATTGCCCCAGAATAATTGAACATAAAATCATGTTCAATTTTGTTTTAATAAGTGTGGCTACTCAGCTTTTTGGTTTAATACTTAGCCAGAACGTGGTTACAAAGTTCTGTCGTTATAAAGCAGAGAGAATGAGCTTAGCAAGAAATTGTGATGGAGGAGTTTAGGAATCTGCTCAAGGAGCTTACACTCTGGCACATACAGCGAGTTTATCCAAGGGTTTTAACTGAAATAAAAGATATGTACGTGCTCTGCTGGTTAGCGAGAAATTCAAGGGTTATTGCTAAGCCCTGAGTAGGTGCTGCTGTGTCTCCCAGGTGAATGAAGTGTTGCAGCAGGAACATAAATCTTTTAGCTTTAGAGCTATTCCGTGGTGTCCTTAAAACATCCAAAGAATCTGTAAGCTGTGAAATCACTCCATGTCAAGATGCCATTGAGGATGTATTCACTGGTATTGTTATAAGGGCAGACAAGTTATGTAGCTGCTGCAAAGGTAAATCCAGTACATCAATTTAGAAAGTTTGGAAACCTTTTTTAGATAACAATTTACAGGCCATAGTTCAACGCAAGGCATTAGCTCCCTGGTAAATCCTGCTATTTTATGGAATTGACCCACAAGGCTGTTTTTTTTCACACCCCAAAGTAATTGTATTATATTAGGTGACCTTCACCTGAGAAACAGCTCCAGAATAAACTACAGTGATAACAAAAGGAAAAAAAACATTTGAATGTTGTTTTAGAATTTTGGGTTGATACATTTTAGACCTCTAGGTGGCGCTGAGGTTGCTCTACTACCATATACTGCCCTTCCTTCCCTGAATTGATTAAACTTTTTTTCTTGTGGTTTTTTTTTCTGTACTTGCTTTACACTAGAAGTGTCATACTGCACCTCACCTCTTACTCTGTTGGGTTGATTTTTCCATAATTCTATGCCAACCCAAGTCTAGCACAGACTTATGGGAGGTTTCTGAGTGGCCACGGTCTTACACTGTTCCGTATTGTACATTTTGTTGCACTTTGCAATATAGTATTTTTTTGTTGTTGTTGACGAATCCTTTTGAAAGATAACTCACTTACATGGCCACATCATAATCACGCAGAGACATCATAAATACACGATTACACGATTCACAGCTGTAATGATCAACCATGCAGAAGGCAGACTTTATCCAGTACAGACCTGTACATTTTTTTTGCCATCGTCAGCTCCGAATGCGCATGTGTGACAAGAGCCGTGCGCTCATTCAAACCACCCATAGGAAAGCATTACTCAATGCTTTCCTACAGATGTCCAGCGTGTCCTCAATGCGCATTGAGGATTGCGGAAGCGGCCTCTAGTGGCTGTCAGTGAGACAGCCATTAGAGGCTGGATTAATCCTCAATGTAAACATAGCAGTTTCTTTGAAACTGCTATGTTTACAGCTGCAGGGTTAAAACTAGAAAAGCTACAATTTCTGGGGAAATTGTGTGAAGTGTTCTTGCCTCCACCAGTAGTCTACAACTGGAGTGGGCGGAGTAACTGTTATCATTTATATAGCACATTTAATTGCAACGTTGTTGCACAGTTACATTAAACCATACATTTATAAAAACATTAGCACGTGTACAAAAGGCCCTGTCTATGACATCACTTGCTGTCCAGCATGGCACAGGTCAGAGTCTTTTGGCAGTTGCCATCTTCAGACGGTCGTATTTTACAAACTATAAATCCTACAGCGAAGAGCTTTATATTGTGAGAATCACAAGACCCAGACCTACATTTCGATGCATAGTATGTCTCTGAAGTATTAAAAATGAAGGCACAGTCGCAGTGTAGAAATTGCACTTCAAATTTGAGCTTTGTAGAGGGAAGTTTCAATGAATGTCAATGGACGGCGTTAGTTGCAAACAAATGATTATATTGTGAAAACTATCAGGACTATGGCTTAGCCGTTGACATGTTTAGTGGCAGCAGGGATAGCTGAACGTTTTGATATAAGATTTGTGTAGGTGGGCCTGAAAATAAGGGAGTGGTGGCAGTTTAGAAATCATGTCCTGATTTTTCAGCTTTTGCCAGCTCCCACTCTAGCTTTGCCATTCATTCCTATGGGACAAATTTCGCCACAAGAACGACGATATTCCGTGAACCATTCGGCGAAACGTTCCACAAAGTAATAGCAATCCGATCGGGAACAATCTGCACGTTTTGGTAAATTTTTGTCTATGTAGTGTAAAAACTGTGGGAGGAGTTAGAGTGGCAAATTTTGCTATAATAAGAATAATAATATATATGTGAGATAACAATAAGTGGTCTTGCTATGCAAGAACACTTAATAATATATATGTGAGATAACATTAAGTGGTCTTGCTATGCAAGAACACTTAACTAGGGGGACATGGCACCCAGACTACTTCATTGAGCTGAAGTGGTCTGGGTGTCTATAGTGGTCCTTTAAGGAAGCAGTGCCTGTAACAGCTGTCAGTTTCAGAGCCACCAGAGGCAAGTCTTTGTTCAAATGTAATATCTCAAAATGTTTTAACACTGTCCAAGTACAGGGGAAGACTCTTTGCACCAAAACCACTACCAAAGCCAGTGTCCCTATAACGTTTGCAGCCATTAGGAACTCTTACTTAATGGTTAAGGAGACCTGGGAGTTTTAGCATTTCATAACAAAGTCAAGTTTATTTACTAAAGTAAGAATTCAGAAAGTAAATTTCAATTTTGAAATTAGAAACAAAATGTTAATCACTGTAGTAAAATATAGTATGTAAACATGAAGAACCAGGATGGCGGTCGGACCATCTCAATACTTTTGCCTTCCACGGAAGGTTAAACATTTTTAAAAACGTAGAAGGCCCCAGGAAAACCACAATAGCAGGGGGTTAAACAGTCTGCATTGCATTTCAACAAAGAACTGCAAAATAACACCAGAAATTGGATGTTGAGATTAAAAAAATGCGTTATAAAAAAATATGATCTTTCTTATTTTGGAATAGTCAAATCAATACATTTTTAATGTAACACAGAAGCAGCAAGTTTATATTCAGGACATTAAAAAAAAAAAAAAAAGAAGAACAAGCATATGGCGGTTCATTTTTATTACCCAATATAACAATAATGCTTTTAAAATCAAGTATATAATTAAGAAACATTTTTACATCCCGCAATAGAACTTTTTATTTTAAGAAAAGAAATGAAAAGAAAGGCAATCAGATTAATGCCACCATTAACTGGCATTACCTTTATATTCAGAAACAATGTCTGCATTACCAACCGTGCCAAGATTGGAGTTTGTGCAGAATGACATTAGCTGTACTGGTTGCGGGCGGCAGTTGCAGTAACTGGCTACAGTGTCCTACTTAAATGGACATTACAATAAAGTTTTATTTGTATTTAATAATGGTGTAACAGGCAGTGCAGGAATAGAGCATTGAAAAAGAAGAAACACATTTGCAATGTTTGTTGCTAAAGGAACACTCCAAGAAACACTCCAAGGATCATAACCGTTATGGATCACTCTAGTGGTTATGGTGCAAGGCACTCCCCATTGTAAGTAGTTAAACCATTTTAAAATGGTTTGACTCTTTATCTGTGGTCTGCCGGGTGCCAATGGAGAGCACCTGAGCGGGAGCTTCCAAGTACTCTCCTGAGCTATACCATGCAGTTTAAATATAAACTTGGAGTGAGGGTTCTCAAAATGCCCTAACCGCAAGGAAACATGACCACTTTGCCTTTCTTCCTTTTAAAAAACAGCCCCGCACCTGGCCAGTCCCTCACTAACACTCCTAATATTAAAGTGTCCCTCTTTGTCCATTTGAAATGTTGGCAGGTATCTGCTAGTTCTTGATCACCTAGCATGTGCCTAGGTAAGTGGCAATTCATACCAAAGAGGGCTAAAAATGGCCACCCAGTAGAACGAGTGTAAGCCAGAAGATGCTGAAAATAGTTATTCACTCATATGTATGCATTATAAAATGATTCTGCCACAGGCTACACTGATCAGCCACAACATTAAAATCGCTGACAGGTAAACTGAATAAGATTGATTATATTGTTACAATGGCACCTGTCAAGGGATGGTATATATTAGGCAGCAAGAGGACAGTCAGTTCTTGAATTTCATATTTTGGAAGAAGGAAAAATGGGAAAGCAAGAAGATTGGTAAGATCGTCAATGTGGTAAGTCTTGTGGGGTGCTACTGGTATGCAGTGGTTAGTACCTACCAGAAGTGGTGCAAGCAAGGACAACTGGTGAAACAGCATCAAGGTCATGGGCGCCCAAGACTCACTGAAGCACAGTGGGAGCGAAGGCTCATATTGCTGAAAAACGTATTGCTGACACATGATAGGAAGGTGTCAGACCACACAGTGCATTGCAGTTTGCATAGCCGCAGACTAGTCAGTGTGCCCATGATAGTGATGGCTAGAGCTAGAACTGGACCATGGGGCAGTGGAAGAAGGTTGCCTTGTCTGAGAAATCACAGGTGGATGGCTGGGTGGAAGTGCGTCATTTATCAAGGGAAGAGGTGGCAGCAGGATGCACTAATGGCAGAAGACAGGCCAACGGAGGCAGTGTTATGCTCTGAGCAATGTTCTGCTGGGAAATCTTGGGTCCTGGCATTCATGTGGATGCTACTTTGACAAATACCACCTACCTAAATTGTTGCAAACTTTTCAAGGTAATGGTGTTCCCTAATGGTAGTGGCCCCTTTTAGCAGGATTATGCCACACTGCACAAAATGTTCAGTAATGGTTTGAGGAACATGACAAAGAATCTTGGCCTCCACATTCCCCAGATCTCAATCTGATTGAGCATCAGTGGGATGTGCTGGAACAACAAATCTAATCCATGGATGTCCCACGTTGCAACTTACAGGACATAAAGGATCTGCTGCTAATGTATTGGTGCCAAAAACCACAGGACACATTTAAAAAGGTCTTATGGAGTTCATGTCTCGATGCATTTAAGCTGTTTTAGCAACGAGAAGACCTACACGATATCAGGCAGGTGGTTTTAATGCTGTGGCTGATCAGTGTATAATGCATGTAACAATTTATTTTAACTAGTTTTTTTTAAATTTGCATACAACGATTGTGAAAGAGCTTCCACCCCCACATGCCTCAAATATTTTAGAGACATGAGTGAACTTTAAGGTCACTAAGTGCTAGGAGTATTCGGAGGTAAGGGCAACCCTTTAGAGCCTGACTAGATGGTACATAAAGAAATGGTTTGATAGGATCACTGATAGAGAACTTGTCCGCAATTTGTCATTAAAAGGGAGGTGGCAGAAATCAAGAAAGCTAGACACAGAGCCCTAGGGCAGTTTGGTGAATAAGCCCTAAAGGGTGAAATTTATAAAGATATCCTTGGCACTGTGCCCCTGTTCTACTGATTACTGACACACTATGTAATATTTTACAAAATATTCCAGTGTCCTTCAGCCTTTTTCTTTCCATCTACCTGTAATGTTTAATGAGCTTTTTTATGAGGCAGTTTTCATAACTTAAAAATGTGTGAGATTGCTCTGAACTTTCATTGTTAGTGCACAATCCCTTTGGTTGTACCTCATCCCTGTTATTTACGGAACTGCAAAGGATGAAAAAATGACCAGTAACCCAAATGTTCTAATTTGGTCCAACCACTGGTAAATGCCTCTCTACTCCTTGCTGCCTGTTTAATAGTGAAACTAGAATGGTTCACATGCATGCAAATATTACGATAACTAGGACTTTTTCACTTCCCCGCTAACCAGAATAGCGTTTATTTTTTTTCCATTTTCTTCTTTAAAATTCTTAATAGTTAAAGAACAAACTATTATTTTGATTTTATGCACAGAATGATGATGTTGAATGCACCTTATGCTTGTCCTAGAGAAGCATTGGATAGGTAGATTTTAGCAATTCTGCGCATGTGTTTCTTTAAGACAGTGGTGCCCAAAAGGTAGATCCCCAGATGTTGTAGAGTTACAACTCCCATGATGCTTTGCGTGCCTTTACAATGCTTTTAGAATGCAAAAGCTTGATGGAAGTTGTAGTTTTAAAATATCCGGGATCTACCTTTTGGACAACCCTACTCTAAGAGAAGAATCACATTGAGGAGCATCAAGCATCAAGAGAAGAAGTGTTTACAAGAAGTGTTTAGGAAGGCTGTGCAAGTCACATGCAGGGAGGTGTGACTAGGGTTCATAAACAAAGTGATTCAACTCCTAAATGGCAGAGAATTGAGTAGTGAGACTACAGGGACATGATATATACACCAAAACTGCTTCATTAAGCTAAAGTTGTTTTGGTGACCATAGTGTCCCTTTAAATGTGAGACGAGAGTAGCAGAACTGAAAGCATAGCTATTTGATCTTAAATTTTAAGTTCACTTTGAATAACCCTGATAATTTCTTTTTTTTTGTAATTGAGCTTTTGGAGAAGAACCCTATCTGCCCAATTTATTGGCACTCATTCCATTGACTTCAGAAGAATGAAATGCTATAGTGATTCTGCATTGGATCAGTCCTGTGACTCTGTAACAAAGCACCTGATGTACTGACATCTAAGCTGTTTGCAAATTGTAAACCTGTCATCCGTCAATGTCTGACAAGGGACATGTCATGTTAGAAGCAAATTATGATTGTCAATATGCCAGCAACTGCACGGTCAGATCCATAAAATGAAGAGATGCAATTATATTTCAGAGGATCTTATTTCATTGTCGTGTGGACTGTGAGCGCACCTTCACTTGGTCATATTATACAATGTCAGGGGTATAAATGAAACAGCGCGGTGGCTAACATTTTCAACTTATACTTCAGGATTTGCAGACTGAAATAACAACCAAATGTCACCATTATTCCTATAGGCATGAGAATAAGTGATCTTTTTCCTTTCCCAAAGGTGCGGCATGCAACTTCCAGTGACAGAGTTTTGTAAATTATTTTGCGTGTCTAAAAATTTTGTAAAACAGTAATTTCTTTTTATGAGATTGGTTTTACAAAACATTTCTCAAACTCATCAGATTTTTTTGAAGCAATAAAGACAAAGGCATCCCTCTAATGCAGCGTTTCCCAACTGGTGTTCCACGGAACCTTGGGGTTCCACGGAACACCAATTGGGGTTCCGCCAAACGTTTAAAATATAAAATGGCTGCGGGCGGTGAGGGAGCAGTGAGCAGTGATCTCCCTGCTCAGCTCCCTCGCGTGCACAGCAGTGATGCTGGAGCCGGAATATGCCGTCACTCCGGCATCACTAAGAGGCACACGAGGGAGCTGAGCAGGGAGATCATTGCTCCCTTGCCGCCCTCACGCCAGCCGCTCAGCAGCCCCACTGGACCCCAGGAACTGCGCGCTCTGCACGCCAGCCGCTCAGCAGCCACACTGGACCCCAGGGACTCCATGCCAGCAATCCTAAAGGCAGGGGGGCTGGGTGGAGTAAAATGTAAAAAAACATTGTATGTGTCTGTTAAGGAGTTTGTGTGTCTGTCAAAGAGTATATGTGTGTGTCAGTGAGAGTGAATTTGTGCTTGTCAGTGAGAATGTATCTGTTCTTGTCAGTGAGAGTGTATATGTATTCGTTTGTGTGTGTGTATAAAAGAGTATGTGTGTCTGAGTGTGTCAGTGTGTGTATCTGTGTGTCAAGGTTTGTGTATCTTAGTGTGTGTGTATATGGCAGATATACATACACACAGATACACACACTGGCACATCCAAGTACAGATATACACACCTTGACACACACCGGCACATACAAAAAAAATGGAGCAATTTTTTTGGGGGGGTGGGGGAGAAGGGGGAGTGTTCCACGATGTTGATACACTATGTCAAAGAGTTCCATGGGAAAAATTAATTGGGAACCCCTGCCCTAATGGAGCAAGGAATTTGAGAGCCACAGGTCAAATTGTGGGCAAAATATATATGCCTTGATGAGTTCTCTTTCTAAACTGAAAAATTGTTTGGCTTAACCAACTTCAGGGTTACATAGTTTTATGACTTTCATATTTCACATTATTATACAGTCCTCTGTGTGACGACTGCTTGCAAAACTGCAATTTTGAAAAGCCGCGAAATGTATCTACTGTAGCTCTGGCTGTAGCTAACTATTATGAGAGGTTGCAGTACTGCTGGTCACCTTTTGTAAAAGTTGTTAGTCTTGGAACCTTTGAAGAGAAAGGTGAATTTATAAATACATTTTCAGCCTTGTAGATATGTTTTTCCAGATTAATAATCCATCTTGCTCCTGCAGAGATGAGATGTGTGAAGGCAGTACAGTTACCCTGATGGGCTAACTGATTCAAAGAAAGTGTAAGTGAGGTCACACAACACACGATATTATGACATTTATATGTTGTCCGGTGCACAAGGGAATATCAGCTGCAAGATAAATGTCTGCCGAAGGAATGCTGTCTGTCCAGAGTATTCATTGCGAGAGATGGATTTGAAGATTTTCAAAATTACAGACGTGCCAGGCATTTATATAATCAGGAGGAAAATCTTGAGATTTTTTTTTCTGATTAAAATGTGTGTACCTTGTGTTGTTCAGATTGAGTTCTGTGAAGCATGACAATGGATTTATTATTTGTCTTCTTTTCTTTTTTCATTGTGTATAGAAATATATGTTACAGATACTCTCAAAATTATATATTTTAAAGAGGAAAATGTTTTTAAAACATTTTTTTAAATGTTCCTTTTGTCTGTATCAGAAAACAATAAAGACAATAAAAATATTGGAATGGCCAGATAACATTTATGTAAAGTAATTGCTTAAAGCTAAATTTTTCCATATTTGTGAAATACATCGAAAACTGTGATATCAGGACCCCTACATTATTATTATTACTATTATTACTGGAATTTGTACAGCACCAAATTACTCTGCATTGCTTTGCCATATTATAAAGGTGGAAATTTAGCAATAAATGAGACAATTACAAAATGTTATTGGAATAATCAATTATAAGGACCCTGCTCAAACAAATTTAAAGTCAAGAGGAGATGGGGTATACAAAGACAATAGGAAGGGCTTCAGTGGAGATTGCGTTTATTATTATTATTATTATTATGATTTATAAAGTGCCAAAAAGTTCTATAGCGCTGTACAATGGGTGGACTAACAAACACATATTTGTAACCAGACAAGTTGGACGCACAGGAACAGAGGGATTGAGTACCCTGCTCAATGAGCTTACATGCTAGAAGGAGTGGAGTATAGTGACACAAAAGATAAGAGTAGGGTAGAAAAGTAGGCTGCAACAAAAGGACAATGTGGGGAACTATCAGAACTGGAAGATAAGAGTGGACTGTACCCTTTAAGACAGAGCAAGATACATGTTTGTGAAATAGAAGTTACTCTGTGTGGGCCATAAATATTTCTGAAGAGATGTATTTTGAGAGACTTTTTAAATGATAGAAACATAGAATGAGACGGCAGATAAGAACCATTTGGCCCATCTAGTCTGCCCAATTTTCTAAATACTTTTATTAGTCCCTGGCCTTATCTCATAGTTAGGATAGCCTTATGCCTATCCCATGCATGCTTAAACTCCCTCACTATGTTAACCTCTACCATTTCAGCTGGAAGGTTATTCCATGCGTCCACTACCCTCTCTGTAAAGTAATACTTCCTGAAATTATTTTTAAACCTTTGCCCCTCTAATTTAAGACCTCTTGTTGTGGTAGTTTTTCTTCTTTTAAATATAGTCTCCTCCTTTACTGTGTTGATTCCCTTTATGTATTTAAATGTTCCTATCATATCCCCCCTGTCTTGTCTTTCCTCCAAGCTATACATGTTAAGATCCTTTAACCGTTCCTGGTAAGTTTTATCCTGCAATCCATGAACCAGTTTAGTAGCCCTTCTCTGAACTCTTTCCAAAGAATCAATATCCTTCTGAAGATACGGTCTCCAGTACTGTGTACAATACTCCAAGTGAGGTCTCACCAGTGTTCTGTACAATGGCATGAGCACTTCCCTCTTTCTACTGCTAATACCTCTCCCTGTACAACCAAGCATTCTGTCGGCATTTCCTGCTGCTCTGTCACATTACTCCTAAATCCCTTTCCTCAGATGTTGAGGTAAGTAGGGTATCAAATATTCTATACTCTAACTTTGGTTTTTAACATCCAAGATGCATTATCTTGCACTTATCCACATTAAATGTCAGTTGCCACAACTCTGACCATTTTTCTAATTTACCTAAATCATTTGCCATTTGGCTTATCCCTCCTGGAACATCAACCCTGTTGCAAATGTTAATATCATCAGCAAAAAGACATACCTTACCATCAAGACCTTCTGCAATATCACTAATAAATTTTTTAAAGAGAATGGGTCCAAGTATAGATCCCTGAGGTACCCCACTGGTAACTAGACCGTGCTTTGAATATACTCAGTTGACTACAACCCTCTGTTGCCTGTCATTCAGCCACTGCCTAACCCATTCAACACTACTGGAATCCAAACTTAAAGCTTGCAGTTTATTGAAATATGAAAAGCCTTACTGAAATCTAGGTAAGTCATGTCTACTGCACCACCCTGATATATTATTTTAGTTACCCAATCAAAAAAATCAATAAGATTAGTTTGATTGAAGATTAGGGCGGACGAAACGCATAGGGTTGGGCCACGGTAGGAATTTGGTTTTACCATTTGTTTATTGTGTTGGTTTGTTTTTATTTATAATAAATTGCATTTTTGATAACATAAAAAACAGTACTCCTTATCCTTGATGGTAATTACATGTGGATGCTTACTGGAGATTACATCTGTTGGACATGATATGCTCATATATCATTTCAAGTCTGTAAGCAGTGGCGTACATACCAGGGTAGCAGGGGTCGTGGCTGCGACCTGGCCTGGCCCACCAGGGGGCCCGGCCGCCCTTGCGACCCGGTGTGTACCCACTGGGCCAGCCTCTTCCCCTGGGGGGCCCAGGAGCCGACCACCCCAGGGCCCCCCGAGGCTGGCCCTGCTGACACCCGGAAGGCGGGTGGCCGGTCGGGCAGGCGGGCGCGCGAGGGAGCACTCAGTACTTCCTCTTCAGCTCCCTCGCGCACCACACTGATGACGTCATCTTCCGGCGCCGGCATCCCTACGCAGCGCGGGAGGGAGCTGAAGAGGAAGCACTCAGGGGAGAGTGCTCCCTCGCGCGCCGGCCAGACAGCCCAGCAGCACCACTGGACCCCAGGGAATCCCCCAGCACTCCAAAAGGTAAGGAGGCTGGGGGGATTCATTTGTTTTTTTTTTAAAAAAAGTGTTAGTGTGTGAGTGTTAGAGTGTGTGTGTGTTAGAGTGTAAGTGAGTGTTAGAGAATGTGTTAGAGTGTGAGTGTTAGAGTGTGTGTGAGTGTTAGAGTGTGTGTGTTAGAGTGTGAGTGTTAGAGTGTGAGTGTTAGAGTGTGAGTGTTAGATTGTGTGTGAGTGTTAGAGTGTGTGTGTGTTAGAGTGTGTGTGAGTGTTAGAGTGTGTGTGAGTGTTAGTGTGTGTGTTAGTGTTAGAGTGAGTGTTAGTGTGAGTGTTAGAGTGTGTGTGAGTGTTAGAGTGAGTGTTAGTTTGTGTGTCTGCTAGTGAGTGTCAGTGAGTGTTACTGTGTGTGTCTTACTGAGTGTGTGTGTGTGTGTGTGTTAGTGAGTCTGTTTGATGTCTGTTAGTGAGTTTGTGTTTGTCAATGAGAGTGTATGTTTTGTAAGTGAGTGTGTATGTATGTCTGTCGCTGAGTGTGTCTCTGTCAGTAAATGTGTGTGTCTGTTAGCTAGTGTGTATGCGTCTGTAAGTGAGAGTGTGTGTGTCTTCAGCACTTACCTTTCTCCAGCGCCGGACTCCCTTGGCGCTGGGGATGCCTCAGCCTCTCAGCTTCCGAATGCGACCGCACACGCATTCATACCGCCCATAGGAAAGCATTACTCAATGCTTTCCTATGGACATTCAGTGTGCTCCTCTAGCAGCTGTCAGTGATTCAGCCACTAGAGGCTGGATTAACCCTCAGTGAAACATAGCAGTTTCTCTGAAACTGCTATGTTTTCAGCTGCAGGGTTAAAACTAGAGGGACCCGACACCCAGACAACTTCATTGAGCTGATGTGATCTGGGTGTCTGTAGTGGTCCTTTAAGTGTGTGTGCATCTGCATGCACTGGCGTACATACCGCGGTCGCAGGGGTCGCAGCCCTGCGACCAGGTGCCCGCCGCCATGTGTTGCAGCCCGGTCCACGCGCGGGGGGGCCCACGGATCAATTTTCGCACCGGGGCCCCATGGGTCATGTGTACGCCACTGTCTGTAAGTGTTAACTTATTTAAGCGCAAAAGATCAATGTCTAACAGTCTGCACTTATTGTGTATTCTCATTCTTTCCTACATGCCCATTTTGGTGTTGTGGACTCCATACCATGTTTAATTATTTGATACGCCTTCAATCAATATACTTTTTTGAGTGTATATTTGAGCTATATTTAAGATTAGGGGAGAGTCTGATGGGGGTAGGCAGGCTGTTCCAAAGGAACATGGTTTGCCGGCGAGAAGTTCTGCAAGTGTGAGGTAGCAGTAAGGGTGTGAGCAGCAGACAGGAGAAGATCACCGGTAGAGCAGAGAGACCGAGATGGGGCTTAACTATGCATTAGTGAACAAATGTAAAAGGAGCTAAAGTTGTTTAGAACATTATTGGTAAGGGTTAGTAATTTGAATGGACTCCTTTAGGGTACAGGTAACCAATGTAAGGATTGATAGAGGGGCGAGGTGTGAGAGGATCGTCAGGGGGGAAAATCAGCCTGGCAGCAGCATTCATTGCTTACTGTGGCGAGGCATTACTGGGGAGACTAATTTGAAGTGAAATACAGTAATCAATGCAAGAAATTACTAGAGCATGAAAAAGCGTCTTAGCCGCATCTTGTACCATTAACTTGCAAGGTGGGCAAAAGAGGAGGATCAGTACTATGGAAAGGAAAAAAGTGAAGTGATCTGTTGTAGAGAGATTGAGTTTCAGAAAGCAGGGCATGGCCGGTACGTCCTATAGACCGATTAGGCGGCCGGCTAGGGCGCTTGTTGAATCAAGGGGGTCCTAAGGTGAAGCTCTAGTAACACAGAGATACCCCTATCTAGCAAATTACTAGAGCAGGTATACAGACGGTAACCAGGTATAATGGGATTATTCATTTATTTATTTTTTTCACTTGGTAGCACTAGGTACCATTAGGACTATTTTTCCAAACCCCCAGAATATGCTGTGTTAGCTTTGTCTTTGGTACTTATCGGTACCCCTATATTTTGGACCAACTCATCTTGGGGAAAACCTGTTTTGGGGAGGGGACCCATTTGGTTCTTTTAAAGGTTTAGGTGTGGGGGCGATATAAGGTCGTATTGGTGATTAGTACCACCTTATATACCCTGTCCGTGCCCATACCCCCCTCTTTTCCATACCTGGTGACTTCCTATATACCTGCTCTAGTAATTTCCTAGATAGGGGTATCTCTGTGTTACTAGAGCTTCACCTTAGTACTCCATTGACTCAAGGGATTCCTCCATTTCTACTGTGTGTTAGGAATATAAACCTATATTCCAAACACTATAGTGTCTCTATCCCTACATAAATTTAAGGCCCCCCCCTGCACTGATTGCCTCTATACCTGGCTCAATATCACTGATGGGGCAACGCTGGTCCAATCCAATGTACAGGAGCATTGGGGACCTGATGCGCATCAGTGGCAAGTGTCATGCACTTCCAATGCTTCTTGTAGTTAAACATGGTATTGTAGCAAAGGTGCCTCTAGTGGCTGTCAGTGTGACAGCTACTAGAGGTTTGTATAACCCTTCAAGGTAAGACAATGTTTTATCTTGTGGGGTTAAACATACAGGACCCCTGTGGAGCTAATGGGGCAGCAATTTTATTTTTTTTGTCCAGGGCGGCAAAAATCCTTGCACCGGCCCTAGTCGGAGGCCATCCAATCAGAGATGGAAGAAAGGCAAGTGGTGACGCATTCTAGGACACCGAGATCAGGGGTAGGGTGATATATATGAGTTTCAATGGCGTACAGGTGGTAGTGGAATCCAGAGGAATTAATAAACTTGTGAAGACAGGTAGTATAAAGACAAAACAGAGGGGCACCTAGAACAGAGACTCCAATCAAGACAGGACAAGGGGAGGAACTGTTATTAGAAAAGGAGACACTGAATGAATGTTGGGAGAGAGAGCAAAAGAACAGAGACAGACAGGACAGTGTCAGAGAGACCAATGGATTGAAGAGTTTGGAGAAGGAGTGTATGATCTACAGTGTCAAAGGCAGCAGAGAGGTAAAAAGAACTAGTATAGAGTAGTGGACTTTGGATTTAGCTGAGATTAGATCATTAGTTATTTTAATCAGAGGGGTCTCAGTACAGTGGAGGTGTGGATGCCAGATTAAAGAGGGTCAAGGAGAGAGTTTAAATTGAGAATGCGAGCCCGATGGGTAAAGACAAGTCTTTCCAGAAGCTTTGAGAAAAATGGGACTAGGGGTATGGGACAATAGGTAGATGGGAAATATGGGTCAAGAGATGGTACTATCCCAAAAGAAAGAGAGCAGTTGAAGATATGTATTAAGGCTGGCATAAGACAAGGGTAGAGAGATCT
Source organism: Pelobates cultripes (assembly GCA_933207985.1). NCBI lineage: Eukaryota > Metazoa > Chordata > Amphibia > Anura > Pelobatidae > Pelobates > Pelobates cultripes. The sequence continues at coordinate 39,208,144 of OW240919.1, read as the reverse complement.
ATAAGGTGACATGGGATGGGATCAAGCAGACAAGTGGTGGGGTGAGAGACAAGTTCCGGCGGCAGCCACAGCAGGGTGAAGAAAAGAGTTGAAGGTGTCAAAGAGATGCCTGGGATTGTGGGAGTATGAACTAATGAAAGAGAAAAAGTATGATTATTTAGCAAGGGTGAGGGCTGCACTGTGTGAACACAAGATACATTTATAATGGAGAAGGTCTAACAAGACTAGATACAAGACTACCTCCAGCAGTGTTTAGCTGAATGGTAGTGAGTTAACGTAGTGTGCTACAGTTGGAGCGTTCTTCTTGAGGTATATGTTTGGAGCATAGCTGCAGCATCCAGGGCAGAGATGAGGTTGAAGTTATATGAGAGGATAGCCAGAGAGTGACAGGAGAAGGTAGGGATGGATGAGACAGACATCAGCTGACAGTTGCTGGAAGTCATGAGAATTCAGCGTCCTCTTGAGTTGAGGAGGGAGAGGCTGAGAATTCGGTGTGGCAGCTCTCAAGAACAAATTATAAGAAGTGGTGATCTGAGAGAGGGAATGGAGAGTTACAGAGATTAGAGACTGTGCATGCATCTGAAAAAATAAGATCAAGGGTATTACCAACTACATGCGTGGGAAAATTAGTCCACTGGGATAGCTCAAGGAAGGAAGTAATTGTAAGAAGTTTTGATGCTACTGAGGTCAAGGGTGGGTTAATTGGAATGTTGAAATCCCAGAGAATTAGAGAAGGAATATTATTTGAAAGGAAGCAGGGAGCCAGACATCAAAATAGTCATGGAAAAGAAAAGGGGAACCAGAGGGGCGAAAGATAACGGCAATGTTTCCAGAGATGGGTATGAACAGATGAATTCAGTGAACATCAACAGAGGAGAAAGAGAGGGAAGGAGGGAAGAAGTTTGAAGGAGCAGTGGGATGAAAACAGAAACACTACCCCACCACCCTTACTGTCAGATTGTCTTGGGCTGTGAGTAAGATAAAGACTACCAAATGATACCAAGGCAGGGGTAGCATTATCAGAGGCAGAATGTCATGTTTCAGTTAATGCTAGTTTATGGAATGTGAGAAGAATAAGTCATGGACAGTAGTTAATTTAGTGATGTTGTTCATAGAGCATGCATTTCAGAGGGCAGTGCAAAGGAAGAGTTAGAGTTACATGAGATGGGTATAAGATTGGTGTAGTTTCTGATGGTAACATATGGTAGGTTAGTAGAGCTTGGAGCAGGTTTGCCAGCAGCCAGGAGCAGAAGGATAGAAAGGAGGAGAAGGTGGAAGTAAAATGTAAATGTTCGTGGTGAGAGCTAGTATTTGGATGTTTTATAGGGAGTTGGTGGAGAAAAGGATGCATATGTATGAGAAAAGTGCATTGGATGAATAGAGAGGGGAGGGATGTAAAGCGGGGGCACTAAAGTTGGTATCAGCAGAAACAGATAAGCAGAAAGATAGAGATATTTTAGCCATGAGATGAGTGAGAGTAAGAGAAAAATAAAAGGGATAACATTATAAGGAGAATAGGGAGTTTCTATAATAGCTAAAGGAAGAGATTAGATGGAATGTTGAAACCATAGGAGAGAGTGGATTAAAGGGACACTATAGTCACCTGAACAACTTTAGCTTAATGAAGCAGTTTTGGTGTATAGAACATGCCCCTGCAGCCTCACTGCTCAATCCTCTGCCATTTAGGAGTTAAATCCCTTTGTTTATGAACCCTAGTCACACCTCCCTGCATGTGACTTGCACAGCCTTCCATAAGCACTTCCTGTAAAGAGAGCCCTATTTAGGCTTTCTTTATTGCAAGTTCTGTTTAATTAAGATTTTCTTATCCCCTGCTATGTTAATAGCTTGCTAGACCCTGCAAGAGCCTCCTGTATGTGATTAAAGTTCAATTTAGAGATTGAGATACAATTATTTAAGGTAAATTACATCTGTTTGAAAGTGAAACCAGTTTTTTTTTTTTCATGCAGGCTCTGTCAATCATAGCCAGGGGAGGTATGGCTAGGGCTGCATAAACAGAAACAAAGTGATTTAACTCCTAAATGTCAGTGAATTGAGCAGTGAAATTGCACTAAAAATACACTAAAACTGCTTTATTTAGTTAAAGTTATTTAGGTGACTATAGTGTTCCTTTAAAGTGGATGATTAAAAGGCGTGCAGTATGTGATTTCAGCAGGTGAAGAGAGGTTATTAGATATAATTGGTGTGTTTGCAAGAGCCGGCAATTGGTGCTATCTATAAAAGTAGCTAGTACCCTGGAGTGGGATGTGGGTAGGATGCGTGGGGATTGATCTTCCAGAAATGCCATCTCTACAGAAGGCTTTGGCTTCAAGACTTTGAGTCTTGAGTGCAAACGTATGAATGCTGTTTGGGTCACAGAATGTAAGAGAGAGTCTGGGATTAGATAAAACAGCAATTATGGGTGGAGAGGCATGTAGATTTTAAGGTGAGAAAAAGCAGTCAAGGAAAAAAGCAGAGGAGGAAACATGAGCGATTTCAAGATATGAGGGCATGAGAGATATCAGATAGATAAAAGTCATAAATAGTGAACATAAATGAACAAGACTATGGGTACCATAACTCTAACACTAACAAAAATAAACAAATGTTTAACATAGCAAGACTTGAGCAGGAAGATACAATAGTTTTTGATTAAACGGTTAAACTATAGGGAAGAAAGGTAGGTAAGAATACAATTGAAAAATAAAAAAAAATGACATCAATATATAATTAACTTTGCCATTCTTGTACTTTTACACATAAGTTCATGAGTTCAGTGCAGGGTATATCTATTGGTTGTTTATGGCCAGTGACTTTGCATAAGGTATACTAGCCTATAATTAAAAAAAATTTAGATATGAAACTAAGTGAGATTTGTGTCCTGTTCCTTGAAGTATGTGCATATGAAAGTTTTTTTTTTTTTTGTAAATAACAGATTTATGTTTTAATATTGGAGTCTCTGGAGCAGCCAGCTAATGAATATGGTCTCTAATCCAGAGTTAGGCAATCTTCAGTACTCCAGATGTTGTGGACTACATCTCCCTTGATGCTTTGCCAACAGTATGGATGTAAGAGTTCATGGGAGATGTAGTCCATAAACATCTGGAATACCAACCCCTGCTCTAGTTCATTTGGTATACAGAGATAGATAGTGTGCATAAATATCTGTCAGGCAAATGGCATGTCAGCTCTGTGCCCTTGTCAGCTGTGTACCCTCGTGCCCTAGTATACTGGTGGTGGAAGCCTACTCGACAGACGAGAGTAGTCCCACCATTAAAATACAGCCGCGGAGTGTGTGTTGTTTATTTTACAATTATGGACAATAATTCACAAATCCTTACAATAAATAATAGGTGTTGACTGTTCCCTTCAAAGAAGGATGTAATACAATAAAACCTGTGGAGGCTAAGCAAATCGAAAGTATCCTTTTAGATCTACAACATTTCAGATTAATAGTGATCTATAAAACAGAAAAATGGCTCCTGATTGGGGCTACCTTGTTTTGTGCCCCTAATAAAGCCTCAACATTGAGGTGAACTCAGCTAGACATGATAAATAGTGATGTCCCGAATGGTTCGCCGAACGGTTCGCCGCAGACGGCGAACATATGACCCTGTACCTCACAGTCAGCAGACACATTCCAGCCAATCAGCAGCAGATGCTCCCTCCCAGACCCTCCCACCTCCTAGACAGCATCCATTTTGAAGCTGCATTCTTAGTGAGCTGTCCAGTAGGTGGGAGGGTCTGGGAGGGAGGGTCTGCTGCTGATTGGCTGGAATGTGTCTGCTGACTGTGAGGTACAGGGTCATATGTTCGCCGTCCGTGGCGAACCGTTCGGCGAATCGTTCGGGACATCACTAATGATAAAGTGATTTATAAATATATCTATAAATATACAAAATAATTCTCCTATCAAGTTGTTTTTTATTATTTTATTTCGGGGGGAAAAATTTTTTTTTTTACAAATTTTCCTATATACGCCTTGCAACAAAGAGGCAATAGTAAGATTCAGTGAGATCAAAGGTCAGCTGGAGGCAGAATGAATATGGTTAGCGGACACACCATCAGTTCTAGCCTTAAATCAGTATAGTGTATTAAACAGGAAAGAAACAAGGCAGGGCAGGAATAGAATCTAATCAGAACATGTTCGTGGAGGCTATGACTGTTGTCCCCTCCAGCCATTTTTCTGTGATTTTTGAAGCTTGCATCGAGTGACTTGTGACTTTTTTTTTTTTCAAACTGCCGTTTGTGCTTGCTATAAATCTCCGTAACTAATTCAATACTGGACCACTCACAGGTAAATGGGTTTTGATAGAACAATAGTTAAAAGCACAATAGCATAACTACTGTTAAAACCTGTGGTTTGGTTTGTGTAATTGGACTTGTTACTATGTTTTTGTCATATATTAGGTTACTATATATGAATAGTTTTCAATACAAAAATTATATTACAAAAGAAAGTCCCCTATCAAGACACAAACTGGGGAATCTACCATGATTACAAATGATAACTACAAGATATATTTTTATTTATTTTATTATTTTTATTATTACAGCTATTTATTTACATAGAAAGGTAGTAAGCCATGTACATCCTTTCTCTCTTGTGTATTCTTCAACTCACAGATTGAGCAACAAAGAACTGGTGCTTTTTATTTTTTGGGGTAAGGGGAGAGTTGAGGCCCGTGAGAATTCTGCTCCTAAAGGAACATGAGATGTGTATCTAACCTTGGAAGCAAAATAGTTTGTAATCAATGTATGGAACAGAATCTTTGGAATTACATATATCAATACGTATTGACATATTTATCGAATCATTCATTATAGTGCCTGTTCAACTACTGCACTGGCTGTTCCAATTTAAATCTTCTGCAACGCATGCGTTACGTGCACCTGTCTATAGAAATAGAATATACATCAATGCATAATGGCATCGTGTTCTGTCAGTGGAAGACAAAACAAAAATTGATGGTTTTGTATAGTGTTGGAGAAAGCAAAAGATTTCAGGTGATAAATGAGCCATAATAATGATTGCCATGTTGCTTACAAGTGTCAGGCAATCAGACAGACCATCTAGGCCGGCAATCTCGACTCTTATAGCTAAGGGGGAAGGGACAGTTTTAGAGAAAAGCGCAGCGACGATCAGGTCATGACAGTTAGAGTGAAGGATGCAGAATTAACTGCAGTGCATTGCTTGGCTAAACCTATGTAGGGCTGTTTGTTCTAACATAGCACAGATTTTGCCTAAGGCTCATATAAACATTACAGAATCACCTAGGCGATCTGTAATTGCATAGTATGAATTATGGTTTTAGTCTGAAGAGGTTTAATTACAGAATGTGGAGTTTCAACCTTTAGAATACTGTGGGATGACTGAATAATAATTATGGAGTTTGAAAGCCTTTTAATGGTCAGCTGTAATAATATACAAAGTCTTCCTTTGCAGTTTTTTTTTATTATTATTTTTATTTAGCATATTGTAATAAGACAGCTTTCTAATAACCAGATCGTTAAAACAATTAGATTGTGACGTATTGCATAGCCATATGGTAAGTTAGATAGATAGATGTATTATTATTATTATCTGCATTTATATAGCGCCAACATGTTCCAAAGCGCTAGATAGATAAATAGATAGATAGATAGATATGTAGATAGATAGACAGATAAATAGATAGATAGATAGATAGATAGATAGATATTATGATAGATAAATAGATAGATAGATAGATCGATAGATAGATACATAGATCTACCTACAGTTTCTGTACCATTTTGTAATTGTCTCATCTATTGTTAGATTTCCCCCTTCATAATATTGTAAAGTGCTGCGGAATAAGTTGCCGCTATATAAATACCAATACTACTACTAATAATAATAATAGATAGATACTTGTAAGACACTTAATTATATTAAATTTATGTAATCACTCATTAGAAAATGTTATCTTGTCATTATCTCATTATAAAATATCTATAATATTAGATTAATCTCGTATATAAAGGTGGCATACATGCCTTAGTGTGAGTTACACTCCCAGGCTGCAGCTGAGATAGACAGTATTGCACAATTCTCTCCCCGCATTTTATCTACACCATTTCAATGAAGTATAACTAATTTCAGGCATGTCGAAACGGCATTACTCTATGAGATTATGGCCCCCTACACTTTATGTATAATAAAAACTAACAGAAAACCTTTGCAAGCACAATACAGAGGCTGCTATTTTCTTTATCTGTTTTTGCCATTATCTGGGCTGATTCTAACTATTTGAACGCTCTTCATTGCACATCTTGTATAATCACATATTTTTACAAAGTTAGTGGCTGAAGGAGCTGTGAATTTTTAAAAAAATAATTAGTATCATTATACTATAATTGCACTATACTAGTAGTCTCCTATATATATATATATATATATATATATCTTTGCATAGCACTGTGTGTCCTTTAGCTAATGTATTCTTAAAAATCACACTTAACTGTTGTTTAGTTTACAGCTCTTAAAACTGCAGATGCCAACGTAACCTTTTTAACTTCCTGGCTTTACCAAGGCTGCAAACACAGTGCTGGCTTTAAGAAATATTTGCTTATTTAAACAGGGTTATTTGCTAAAATGAGAATTGTTTAGAATTCAAACTGTATTTCCAACGTTGCTGAACAAGAAAACTAGTCAACTGTACTTCCACTTCAGCTACTTAAACCTTAATTTTGAATACACTTTAGGGTTCTGTCAATTCTCCCAAAAGTGTCCATAATTACTTACTTTACTGTGGTGTATACTAAAGTTTAATTTATTATACCTCTCAATTTAGTAGAAAATAGTCTTACTCAAATAAGCGATAGGATTTAATCCGGAAACAAAATGCATGTCTGTGGTTCTATACAAGTTCAGCTGAGAATTCTGAAAGAATTTTGGAAACACGATTTTTCGAAATTACTGTGCCCGTGGAGGGATTTTCCCAAAGTCCTAATTGAGATATGCAGAGAATGAACAGTAAACCGCAAATTTGCGTACACACAGCACTGTATTTAGTGCAAGACAAACTAGGCATTTGCAAAAAATGCCGCCCCCTGAAGTGCCCTAGCAAATACCTTGTTTGCCTTGACTTATGGGGGGCCCAAGAGTTGGCCGGCTGGCCACCCTTGTGCCCCCCCCTTCAGGGCGCCCGGACCATTTCTTTTACATGCTGGTGGTGAGGGAGCACTGATTTAAGCTGTTCCTGCTCAGCTCCCTCGCCAGGATGTCACTCCAGAAAGATCACAGCTCCCTCGCCGCCTATTTTGCACACCCACTCCCCCCCTTGCCTGCCTGCCCTCCATGCTGCATGCCTGCCTAACCAGTGGCCAGCCCAGCAGCCCCACTGGACACCAGGTAAAAATCCACCCAGCTCTGCCAAAGGTAGGGAGGCTGTCCAAAAGCTGGACAGTTGGGAGATCTGGCACTTAGGGGCAGTGGCCTGTGACATGTCACCATTCATCTCCAGATTAAAATAGTGGGAGGTTTGGGGTACAGCACAGCAGGAGTGAGGCAACAAGCCAGCCTTTGCTAGTCCAGCACTGTGAATGTTTGTTCATAGGCTGGTGGCCCACAACCTCAGTTTTCTCCAGACCATCAACACAAATATCTGTAAGGTTTTTCTGCACAAAAAAGGCATTTGTTTGTACTTGCTCCCTCCGATCAATAGTTGTCAGCCCAGTCCTCCATGATAAAGGATTTGAAATTATCATGCATAGAATGAAGAACTGAGTCTGGAGTTGGAGCTACTTTACTTTGTTTTTTTTTTACTTTTTTCTTGTTTTTGTTTCCTTCTATTATGGTAATAGTGAGTGAATCCCAAGAGAGATGCTGTTTGCTGGAATGAGAAGAAAGGCAGATGGGATTTTTGAACCATGAAATATATTAATAGAGTAATATGTTCTGTTAATATGAATTCAAATAAATACATACCGTTCATATGAGTTTACTTACTTTGCTACATGTATACTGTTTCACAATAGAATATAAATAATTATATACAGATGAGACTCGCTGGATTATTCACTAAAATGGGAATTGGGGAGAGTGGATGGGGAATTGCAAATTGAAAGTCAAAATAGCCAAAAACGTGCAAATCCATGCAATTTCTCGACAGATCTTGAATTAGTGAATACTTCCTTCAGCGTTGTGCAATATAACACAAACATATCAGAATCACTACCTGTATTAATGAATATACACTCATCATCTTGCAGTGTATGTTATAAATAAAAGGACACTCTACACTCCATAATCGCTAAAGCTCATTGTAGTGATTGTGGTGGTTGATGTCGCCCGAAGCTTTCTCAACCTATCATTGCTATCTAATATTGCACAAATTTCCACTTTAAAAATGAAAATCAGGTATGTGTAATTTTCCCCTTACCAGAGGAGCAGACTATGTGTTCTGTGAAACCAGATTTGGGATTGTCCCACGAAATCCAGAAATGGTGGGTGGTTTTCAAATGATCATGAACTGAATGTGTCTCTTTCACTTTCAGTGGTATTTGCATAAAAAGGTCATCCTGCTTTGTGTTCCGTGTGTAGAAAAGGTGTAAAGCTAAAGGTAGATAGATGTCCGAAAGCTCTCCTTTGCAGGCACAGCCATCATCCTTCTTCAGCACCTGCTAATCATCCACCAGGAGCCCATATGACTGTCAAGCTCTCGTACCTGTGCAAGACTACAAAACAGAGGTCCTTGAACAATCACTCAAAACTGCAGAATCCTCCTTAGACCAACTCATGAGATGAGCAAGCGGATATCAATTGCAGAGGGACAAAAAGAAAAGTGCCAAATTAAAATTTTAAAAAACAATGCGATATAAATTGTCAATGTAAAAACAATGTGATATAAATTGTCAATATAAATTGATAATGTAGAGGTTATACCACTATTTTATCACTAAATGAGTCAATTGAGTTACGTGGGATGTTTCAGCCAATCACACATCACCGTACATGTCTTAATGGTTTCAATGTGCAAGTACTTTTCAAAGCCAATAATAATATGACCTTTAGTAGATTTAATACTGTTTAACAATGTTTAAATGCTATGCTGTAGCTTATTCATCATAGGTCTGGGCATACAGTAGGTTCCCAGATGTAAAACTGCAACTTCCATGATTCATTGCCATTCTAAAAGTTGACAAAGCATCATGTCAGATGAAGTTCTACAACATCTGGAGATCTACTATTTGCCCAGCAGGTCAATAAACAGTCATAGCGATTCAACTACATTAGGAAGAAACCAGTTGCAACACATTGGCTAGAACAGTGACAATTTGTTCACATTACAGTGTATTTGGGTAATGAGAAGGTCACAGTGGACCTTGGAATGGGTGGCAAGTGTGCTGACCAGGCCCTGTGACCTTGCCCAAAAGCTTGCAGTTTGGCACTCTACGGGTATTCCACTGGCTATTTTTAAGAGCATGAAAGAAATCTAAACAGAGAGGTGTAAAAAATTTAATCTTCAGGAAGCTTGAGAGATGAAATCTGTCATTTCGACTCATCTAAAAATTGCCTTAAAGTTATATCCTGTGCTTGAAGGTCAGGAGAGTAATTTAAGAAAGTCATTGTAGTGTCTTCATAAAAATAATGTCCAGGGAGCAATAAATACTGTGTCGCATACACTATATTCAAAGGGCATTATGTTGCCTAATGTGCTAATCTTCCCTATGAATTCTGTCACAGATTGTGCTAACCCATTCATCAAGTAGAGCCACTATTTCATATCTTTATTTTTTTATATATATAGTATAAAAATATAGTGCAGTGTTACATTAAAGGGGGGAAATCACTTCTCCAGGAATTACACCACTGAATAAAACTTAGAAAGTCACCTATACTTTAGTAGTGTCTTTTGTTTCCTGGGATAGTCCATTTTCTTTAATATTGTTTGAACGGTTAGCATGTGACGTCACAGTCCAGGCACAACCAGGACACAATGCAAATAAGAAGAACCATAAAAACATTGTTTCCTGCTTCTTCTCATCCTCTAACTTGATTAAATATTTTTGGATAGGCTTTTGAAATTGTTTAATATTTTAAAAAATATTTTAACATTTTGATATGTTTAAGGCTGGGCCTGTAGTTGTGGGAGGGGCCTGGGTCCCCTTTATAAGGGCCTCCAATCCTCTCTCACTTACCGTTATTGGTCGGACAAGTTGAGTGTGACTACTTCCGGTCACTCAGAAGTCGCCATCTTGCTGTTTCTTACCTGTGTCTTTGTGGTCCTGGTTCCTGGGTTCCTCTCTGTCTGGGTCTACTTACCTGGCTTTTTATCGAACGATTCCAGCCTGCTTCCTCCTCCGACTTGCTCAGAGACTAACCTGGAAGTGTTTGTTTGAACCGTAAGTTAGGCCCAAACAGTTGTGCCTATGTCGCATTAATTTGGCATCATCGCAGTTTGGGTCTGTTCCACTACTTACTTTTTCTTAAATTTTTCGCATGTGTTCGGTTGTTTTCGTATAGACTCGCATGTACGCATATTTTCAGTGCTTTCTTGTAGGGGCTTTCAGGTCTTTCACCCGCACGAACAGGGACCCTCGTTCGACTCCCTTCGCATACATTAACCAATTAATGCTTTTCTTAGGCATTCATATTAAATTCATACAAACTGATTGTTTTACACGTATTGGGAAAGCAGGAACACCAAGGTATAGGATGCTTGTGCGATTCTTCCTGATTGCCTTTTAATTCTAAATCCAGCAGCTACACAAATTGATACAAATTGATTGCATATTTGACTGATTTCAGGTATTACAATTCAATTTAGAATTTTGCATGTTGTAATTTTATGTTGGTAGGAGGTTGAAATTATATTTAATATATTATGCTAATACCTGCTATTTGGTTAACATCTATTTGTTTTTGTTAATGTTATACCTGCAGGTTCATTCAGGAACTGTAAGTCAGGGGCATATTTTCCTGTTTTGACAGCACATCAAGGTTGTCATTTCTAGGTTGGTAGATTTAGTTTCTAGATGTTGGGCTATAAACCTCATCCCGCCTCGATCATTCACGATAATATCTCAATTTATTTAGGTGACAATATTTGTCCAGCCTGTTCAAATCACGAGGTACTCATCATTTTGTGGCAGCATTTTCCAATTATCACCTCGTATCTACCAATTTGGGTAGGTTACTTTATTTTACTTGGGTCCAAGATCTGGCCCACATGTATTACTACATCCTCAGATACTATCCTATGTTTCCATTTTTAGGTTGCTGTGCCTTACTACCCCCACCCTCCTTACTTTACTTCTACTGGGAATCATCATTTCAGGTGGTTCTTGCTGTCTCAGGTACGACATTTACAATTACTAAAGTTCGTAGTTTCTTATTAGCAGAGAGTAATGGCTTTCAGGGATCCAGGTGTCCAAACAGGGTATGTTTTCCGGCCTCTATGCCATAAGCTAGTGGTCCCGCGAGGCCAACACCCATCCTCATATTCGGAGGTATACGCCCATCGGTCCAACACATTCTCCTCTCAAGGTTGCATAGAGAGGGCCTCACGTGTCACTTACATACTATCTTCTGTTTTAATTGTACCCGAGAGGCCAACACCCCGCCACAATGTTTGGTGGCGTTGAAATCCCCTCGGGCCAACGCATAGGTAGAGCCTCTCAAGTCACTTGGCAACTAGCAGGGCCTCACCTGTCAACCCCTTTTAGTATAATCTTTTCACCACTTGGCATTAGCTAGGTAGCCAGTACTAGTTTTTGGTTTCACACTAATGGTAATTATATATTTATTTCAGAATGTATCACATTCCCGAAGTGGTGGAAGAACTGTCCCTTCCCTGCATCCCAGCTATATCTGGTACCCCTGCCCATGGAGTAGATGCACTAGTCAGTGTTCCTTCAGATCATGGACTACTCCGCGTCTTACAGCTAAGCTCTGCAGAAGGTGTATTTTATTCCCACCTATTGCCAGGAAAGAAGAATTATGAAAACTTCTGAATACCACCACCGAAAACTCGGATGTAGGGGAAGGGTCTAGTGGGTCCCAGCAGCCTAATGTCCATGCCATGATGACCTCATTATTGTCTTCTGTTGGACTTATTAATAATAGACTGGAGAAATTAGAATCAGTATGTTCCTCTAATTTGCCTGCTGGGCCTACCAATCTTATTTCAGCTGGTTCATCTTCCACACCGGGTAATTCGCTTGTTCCACTGAAGGTCCCTCAACCCATCGCATATGGTCTCGGCTAATCTCAAGAAAGACATCCTGGGGGGCAAGGATGTTAACCTGGTCTCACTCCTAATTGCCTCCCAGGATTACATTGAGAACAGGACATATGCATATAGGGATATATCAGTGGTGCTGAGAGCTAGAGACCCTCAATTGAACAAAAAACTGTCAATACCTGAATTTGTACTAGCCTTGTGGTTTTATAGGGATGTGTATTGCTCAGTATGTCCTGAGAAATGAGAGGAATTGGACGTGTTCATGGCTGCAGCTCTGACTCAGTTTAACTACAATATGGATTTGAGTAGAATCGACACGCTCAACAACTCGGCCCCTTACACTATGACAAAATCAGCCAAAGGTATCAAGGATAAGCTGGGTGAGGACATTGTCTTTCTAGGCAAGTCCCAGATTTGTAATAATTTTAATGCTGGGACTTGTGAGTTCAGTGTGCGCTTACAGTTTCCAGGGCTCATGCCAAATCTATGTGTCCTAATAAAATGTTCCATAAACCTTACTGCACTTGCATTAATGTTACGTATTTTGCTGAATTATTACGATACCAATGCTTACAATATTTGGTTACATTTCTTACCAATGGATTGTTACAAGGCTTTCACACAGGTATCATACACATCCATCTAGTACGCTGCAATGCAATAATTTGCAGGCGGCACTAGCAGATCCAGAGCCAGTGGATGAACTAATCAAGACTGAGTTGGAACAGGATGTTTTCAGGACGTTTAGGTCCCCTCCTTTCACTTCATGGAGAACAAATCCTACTGATATAGTCACTGGTAAATTTTCACAGATACACAGACTGATCATTGACCTATTGGCACCACATTCCTCCATGGTCCTTACTCTTAACTCCCTCATACCCTCTGAAAAATTCTCTCTGCAATACTCCACCATTGGCAATGCCATCTGGGCCATTCTGGCTGCTGGGACAGGTGCCTGGCTCAGTAAAACGGATATTGTCAATGCATTCAAATTACTTCCCATCCACCCCTCACATCTAATGAGCATTCAACACTACATGCTCTTACAACACCCTAATAAAACAATATTCCTGTCATCATACCAAATCAAAACCTTGCTGAAAGGAATCCAAAAATCTGACATGACTTTTCCCTCTAAAAGACTACCCATCTATAGTAAACTATTCCAATCATTATCCAATTTGTTAGGTACGTCACCTTTCAAACATATAACTAGTGATGTCGCGAACCCGAAATTTTCGGTTCGCGAACGGCGAACGCGAACTTCCGCAAATGTTCGCGAACCGGCGAACCGCCCGAAACGCCATTGACTTCAATGGGGAGGCGAATTTTAAAACACACAGGGACTCTTTCTGGCCACAATAGGGATGGAAAAGTTGTTTCAAGGGGACTAACACCTGGACTGTGGCATGCCGGAGGGGGATCCATGGCAAAACTCCCATGGAAAATTACACAGTTGATACAGAGTCTGGTTTTAATCCATAAAGGGGCAGAAATCACCTAACATTCCTAAATCACAATCAATATGGATTGACACCTGACATATGACATATTGACACCTTGACATATGGATTGACACCTGTCCTCAGAGCCCCTGATGCACACGGACACAGAGCAGAATAGGGAATGTTACCCCTACATCGGGTCACTTGGCAGATATGGATTGACACCTTGTTACAAACTGCTATTTGTAACGGGCCCTTTAAATGGCAAATTGCCCTGTTTCCCTGGGTTGTGGAGAAGCCTCTTTGCCAGCCTCCTCCCGCATGACTATGGCCCCTGGGAGATTGTGAAAATGTATGCACTTTTATTTGGTGTGTATGGCCCTTTAAGGCTGTCGGTGGGCATATTGGGGCTTATGGACTCTTTATGTGACTGGTGCTGGCCTTTAAACACCTTTTTTGGGACATCAGGAAGATTGGGACACTGCCCCTTTAAGGCCGTGTCCCCAGACTTGTTGGGGACACGGCCCCTTTAAGACGGTGTCCCCTGTGTCCCCAGACCTGGTGCAAACCCTTTGTGCCTGCCTTGCTATTTCCCACTTGGTTCAGTAAATGGGAAATTATTTCAGCTGCAGAGACCAAGTCCCATTCGGCGATGGGACTTAGTCTTTTTTTCAGCCGTTTTTTTCAGCCTTATTTCAGCTGCAGAGACTAAGTCCCATTCGGCGATGGGACTTAGTCTTTTTTTCAGCCTTATTTCAGCTGCAGAGACTAAGTCCCATTCGGCGATGGGACTTAGTCTTTTTTTCAGCCGTTTTTTTCAGCCTTATTTCAGCTGCAGAGACTAAGTCCCATTCGGCGATGGGACTTAGTCTTTTTTTCAGCCGTTTTTTTCAGCCTTATTTCAGCTGCAGAGACTAAGTCCTATTCGCGATGGGACTTAGTCGTTTTTTCAGCCCCGTTTTTTTCAGCCTTATTTCAGCTGCAGAGACTAAGTCCCATTCGCCATGGGACTTAGTCGTTTTTTCAGCCTGAAATAGACCGACCTCACAGCCCAAATCTATGGAACTGTTTTGGGCAGGAAAATGTGCTTGCGGTCGGTCATAAAGGGACCTCCAGCTAACTTTTTAACCCCTGATGGATTTGGCTGATTTTTGGTTATGTTTATGTTTTAAGTGTGCTGATTCCAAATATGTAATTATGAAGATGGGATGTGTAGTTTTAAAGTTACAGGGTATGGCTAAAAACTGTATTTTTACTGCCTGTGGTTAATTATGTTAATCTCTTCCCAAACGTCATTTCGTTCAAAGTGGAGAGAATGTTAAAAAAATATATTTTTGTTCGGAGTGTGAGAAATGCTTTTCAGCCGCTTCTAATTTTAAGCATCATTTGAGGAGCCATACAGGAGAGAAACCTTATTTGTGATGTGTTTAGTATTGTTCTGATCAGTTTAATACCTTTCGCGTCTCCTATCAGTGGACGTGTATATGGCAGCCATTTTAGGAACCGCACACCTGGGACCCGAGCAAGGTCACCTCGTTCAACAGGCGACAACATTTGTCCCTGGAAAACTATCCTGGACATTCTGTACAATTTGTAGGGATATGGCAGTGATTTCTGTAACAGGGAGATGGAAGAAGATGCTTGGTCGGTCCTCTTA
>OW240919.1:39113102-39192733 GCA_933207985.1 Pelobates cultripes | reverse complement strand
GAACCTAATTAGTGGCACTTGTCAGCGTATCCACTGTTAGCGTAACACACCCGCTTTAAGGACACTGACTGCTATTCAATCTATAACAGTGAAAAAAGTGTTTTGTTTTTTTAAATCCAAGCTTTGTGTCACCAGATCTAATTGTTGGCACTTGTCAGCGTATCCACTGTTAGCGTAACACACCCGCTTTAAGGACACTGACTGCTATTCAATCTATAACAGTGAAAAAGATTATTTTTTTTTTAAATCCAAGCTATTGTGACACCAGATCTAATTAGTGGCACTGGTCAGCGTATCCACTGTTAGCGTAACACACCCGCTTTAAGGACACTGACTGCTATTCAATCTATAACAGTGAAAAAAGATTATTATTTTTTTAAATCAAAACTATTGTGACACAGGATCTAATTAGTGGCACTTGTCAGCGTATCCACTGTTAGCGTAACACACCCGCTTTAAGGACACTGACTGCTATTCAATCTATAACAGTGAAAAAAGATTATTTTTTTTTTAAATCCAAACTATTGTGACACCAGATCTAATTAGTGGCACTTGTCAGCGTATCCACTGTTAGCGTAACACACCCGCTTTAAGGACACTGACTACTATTCAATCTATAACAGTAAAAAAAGTTTTTTGTTTTTAAATCCAAACTATTGTGACACCAGATCTAATTAGTGGCACTTGTCAGCGTATCCACTGTTAGCGTAACACACCCGCTTTAAGGACACTGACTGCTATTCAATCTATAACAGTAAAAAGTTTTTTGTTTTTAAATCCAAGCTATTGTGACACCAGATCTAATTAGTGGCACTTGTCAGCGTATCCACTGTTAGCGTAACACACCCGCTTTAAGGACACTGACTGCTATTCAATCTATAACAGTGAAAAAAGATTATTTTTTTTTTAAATCCAAACTATTGTGACTCCAGATCTAATTAGTGGCACTGGTCAGCGTATCCACTGTTAGCGTAACACACCCGCTTTAAGGACACTTACTGCTATTCAATCTATAACAGTAAAAAAAAGTTTTTTGTTTTTACACCAGATGTAATTGGTGGCACTGACTGGGGAAATGGGCACAGTATGCACTGTGAGCCCGACACAGAAGCTGGCAGCAGTGGCAGACAACTGACTGCTATTCAATCTATAACAGTGAAAAAAGTTTTTTTTTTTTAAATCCAAGCTATTGTGACACCAGATGTATTTGGTGGCACTGACTGGGGAAATGGGCACAGTATGCACTGTAAGCCTGACACAGAAGCTGGCAGCAGTGGCAGACAACTGACTGCTATTCAATCTATAACAGTGAAAAAAGTTTTTTGTTTTTAAATCCAAGCTATTGTGACACCAGATGTAATTGGTGGCACTGACTGGGGAAATAGGCACTGTGAGCCTGACACAGAAGCTGGCAGCAGTGGCAGACAACTAAGTGCATTTACATTAGATAGAAAAAAAAATCCAAAAAAAGCATACCCTTATCCCTAACCTAGCTATGCTTTTCCCTATCTTATGAACAGCAGCTACACTTTCCCTCCTCTTACTAAGCATGCAGCTTGAGAATGAATCTAAAATGGATGCTGTCCAGTAGGTGGGAGGGTCTGCTAGGGAGGCTGTGCTGCTAATTGGCTGGAATGTGTCTGCTGACTGTGAGGTACAGGGTCAAAGTTTACTCAATGATGACGAATAGGGGGCGGGTCGAACCGCGCATATGTTCGCACGCCGTGGCGAACGCGAACATGCTATGTTCGCCAGGAACCGTTCGCCGGCGAACCGTTCGGTACATCACTACATATAACTAATATGGTAATTAAAACCGCCATATACCTAGCGTTTTACGGATTCTTACGGCCTAGGGAATTCACTACCATTAATATAACTTCCACAGACTACCTTAAAACAGTTGATATCCACAAATCCGTAGATCACTTCCCCACTCTAAAACTAGCCAGATGGGACGTCTGGCCTCAATGCAACTCATTACTCAAGCCACTCTTTTTACATAGGGGCAGCGTTATCTGCATCATCCAATCACATTCCAGCTCATATAATCAAGACTATGAGACACTGGAAATCAGCCGCTTACAAAATATACCTACCAGAACCGGTTAAAGAGATACGTCAGGCATTTTGTAGTTTGATGTTTTGTAGTATGAAATATGGTGAAAAAACTTATCTTTTTTTGCAGGCATCAGCCTAGGTGGATTAACATTTCAGTTCACTAATGGAACTTTCGTCAGGATCCTGATGAAAGTTCCATTAGTGAACTGAAACATTGATCCACCTAGGCTTATGCCTGAATAAAGATACGTTTTTTCACCATATTTCTGAAGTCTTTGGAGTGCTATCTTTACACTACTTATTTTATATTTTTTATATATGATATACCTTTTGATATTTTAATATTTCAAAAACAATAATTTTAGAGATTTATCCAAAAATATTAAATTGAGAACAATGTTCAAGGGCAGAAAAGGCCAACATTTATAATTAATATGGAAGCGCCCAATTACTGGATAGAAATATAGCAATGTGGATTTATACGATTAAATTTTTTTTTCAGACCTCATAAACACATATTTGCTAAATATACTTGACGAAAAAACAGAATGTTAATAATTACGAGAAGTAACACTTCTCCTTTAAGCTTACCTGGAGTTCACCATTGTGGATGGGCGTGCAATATTTGACAGTTACAGTTCCTCTTTTTTTCAGCTCAGTAAAGACCATTGAGGCATGTAGAAGTATGCAGAGGAAGCAAGTATAAAATAAACCAAATGAGAATAGAACATTGAGGAAAGGCAAAACAAATGTGGCCTATGCTTAATTTCTAATCAAGTCTCAAACAAACTTTAACTCATATGCCCCATTAAACATGGGATTCAGAAAGAGCAATGGTTCCACATTTGGATTAACACTTAGACTCATGGAGACCCTAAGAATATGCAAATAAGCCAACTCCAAGATGTAAGAAAACACTGGGACATACAAAAAATGTATAGCTAGGTCATTTCAGAACAGTTTGCATTTCATATCTTTTATTTTTTTTCATACATTTTTTTCCATAACTTCCGGTGTAACCGCGCACAGTATCAAGCCTTAAACAAGAAATCTTGGGAATCTTTTTTTTTTTTTTTTTTAATCCTTAGTTATAGTCTGATAAACTAAATACAATCAGGAAACAGAATTTTGAGTAACAACTTTAGTAGCAGGGGAATAGCAGATAAACTAAAAAAAAAAGAATTAAAAGTAATAAATCCACGTAACCACTTAGGAGGCTGCCAAGTATGTCAGTATACAAAGAGTAGAAAACAATACAACATATAGCATGCAATCTCTCGGCTTTATTCTAGGCCTTTAAAGAAATAAAGGTCCAGGAGAGCGACATTGTGACAAGACATGTGACTCTAGCATGTGAATGGCAACATGACATCCATGCATGGACAATCCATGCTAAGCCCTCCTATTCCCAGTCAACGAGTCAAAACTAACTCTAAGACACATGATATATAGTGATGGTTTTCCAAAGATAGTGTCTTAGAGAGGGCTGTTGACTCTGTGGTGGTGACACTGGTACAAAGGAGGGACTTATTTAGCAAAGACTGCTCTATCTCAGCGGCCTGGGGGCAGTCCTGATTAGTTTGTCCAGCCAAACCTCAATGACAGGAATTCTGGTCACAACTCAGCCAGGCATAACCATAAGACAGATCAGTAATAAATGTGCCCACCAGCATCCAAGATATATCAATTAAGCTCCGAATTCAACTTGAAATAACTATTATAACACCAAATCTGGAGAAATACAGAGTTGCTTTCAGGATTTGCATTCATCAGGCTTCTATTTTATATTTGCACTGAAAGGCAAGTTGGACCAAGACATTTTCTTTAATGAGTTATTTCACCATAGACATGGCAGTCTGAACAGAAAGAGATAAACTTTTTTAGAAATATTAAAGGAACACTATAGGATCAGGAACACAAACTTGTATTTTTGACCCTATAGTGTTAACACCACCATTTAGGTGGCTTGCTCCCACTTTCCCCCCTAAAAAAGGTATACAACTTACCTTATTTCCAGCGCCATGCGGCTTCAGCGTCACTGGCCCTGCCCCCAATCTGCCTCCTTGCTGACATCATTAGAATTTATGATTTTTAGCCAATCCCATAGGGAAAGCATTGGATTGGCTGAAATCATCAAAGAGGCAGGACGGGGGCGGGGCCAAACGTCAGCTTGGTGAATCAGCACCTCCTCATAGAGATGCATTGAATTAATGCATCTCTATGAGAAAAAGTCAGTGCTTCCTGTGCAACACTGTCCCAGGAAGCACCTCCAGTGGCCATCTGATGAGTGGCCACTGGATGTGTCCCTGGGGGGGAATGTAAACTCTGCCTTTTCTATGAAAAGACAGTGTTTACGTGAAAATGCCTGCAGGGAATGATTATACTCACCAGAAAAACTACATTATGCTGTAGGTGTACTGGTGACTACAGTGTCCCTTTAATGAACTTAACTGAAAAGTTAGAAGTTGAGTAACATTTGTAGCTAA
Source organism: Pelobates cultripes (assembly GCA_933207985.1). Lineage (NCBI taxonomy): Eukaryota > Metazoa > Chordata > Amphibia > Anura > Pelobatidae > Pelobates > Pelobates cultripes. Next base: position 39,188,186 of record OW240919.1, on the reverse strand, counting down.
CCGCTTACATTGGTTGGTCTTAGATACAAAGTATTATTTTGGGGCAAATTTGCCAAAGTGGAAAGATCAGAGGACCCACAACATTTACCTCCAATTGCTCCACTTTTGCCCTGAAATTATCTTCAGCTATAACATTCATTAAACCCTTCTTAATGTGTGTGAATAATGAAGTACAAGGATGTGAGGCAGTATTGTTTAAATGTATTTATTTTAATGTTGCTCTTTGTATATAATTTGCTGCTTACTGAAGGTTTATAGGAAGTGATTACCGGATCAGCCCACCAGTTGTTGAGGTTAAATTGTGAACAGACGACGCAAGGCAGGAAAACCTCAAGGGATATCAACTTTAGCATCAACTTTTCTAAATTATTGTTTTCTTACTTACCAAAGTTACTTCCCTCTGAAGCTTTGCATGCTTTCTGTTTATTCTGCTGTGATCGCTTTGCCACCTGGATTATAAAAACCTGGTGCCAGCTATTTCATTAAAACAGTGAATTTATAGCGTTTTTATGCATGTCTTTTGAATCTGACAATCATTTCAAAAATGTATTTACATTTTGCTAGCCATATGGCTAGCAAATGTATAGCTTTGTAAATCAACATAAACTATACTGTGGCTACTGAATAAAAATTGTTTTTTGCCTACCACATTTAAATTATTTGTTAAACACAAACACTAAAGGAAAAGTTGGTCAGTTAGGAATACCGGGGTTCTCTGAATAATTTATTTTAGAAAAAAAGCACTCCTCACCAGTCCTGTAGATCACCCACATTTTTGTTTGGATTAGTAATCATGGGGTCACCTTGGCCACCATGGGTGACACAGATATTTCCTTTTATAAAATATTTTTTTATTTTCAGCAAAAAAAACTATAAAAACATGACTATTGCGACAATACTGTATAGTCCTAGGGATTCTTACCGTACATTATTTGTTTGGGTTTATTTCAATGCTGTTGCTGATTTATGCTACGGCACTTAAAACGTTTCAGTTTATTGAGTGAAAGGATGGTTAAATTATTAAGGAAACTGTGAATTGTTACAAATGTGAACTTCAAACAGGGTTGAACTGGGAACAACATCAGCCTGGGCATTAAAAGGTACAAAAGCAGTTTTGTTACCTTTGGCCAATGGAGAAGAGCATATCCTTTGTGTTCAGTGGGCTGAGTATACCCTCCAGTTGGTGAAGAACATATATCTCCCTGGAGCTCTGGCATTACTGAAAGCGTTGGTGTAACAAAGCACTTAGTCTGCACCAGCCCAAGGTGCTGCCCAGATGCTCCATATGCCGCTGTTTGTGCCATGGACCGGTGAAGGAGATCTTGCTCGTCACACCAACCAGGAAGGGACTGGGTTCCCATTTTTGGTTCACTGGCTTTCCGCCCTGCATGTTGTTTTAAATGTATTTATATTGACTTAAAATTAGGAATTTCTGACATTTTGCTAATTAGTGAAAACACATCAGGAACTGTGCAATGAATTAACTAAAGACAGGTAGTGATTTTATTTGGTAGAAAAGACAAGGGGTGTCAGAGCCCTCAGGAACCTCAGGGTAAATTTCATGGTCCCTCTCACATGTATTATCTTTAGCCGCTCCCAAAACCCCACCCTATATTACAACATATATTCAACTCTAAACCTTAACATGATCTATATATCACACTATGACATCTATGAATAAATTCAGAGCATAGGCATCACTACAGGTAAGCTATGGGAGGGGCAATTGCCCCCCTAGATTATTCCTTGCCACCAAGAACATGCGGGACACACTACATATTACGTCACTCTGTTGCGCTCCAAGCACGGTGTTAGTCAGTGTCTCTGTGTGTGTGTATGTATTAGGCAGTGTCTGTCTGTGTATGCATTAGGCAGTGTCTGTATGTGTATGTATTAGGCAGTGTCTGTATGCATATGGCAGTTTATCTGTGTATATGTATGAGGCAGTGACTGTGCGTGTATGAATTAGGCAGTATCTGTGTATGTATTAGGCAGTGTCTGTATATATATATATCATCCTTTAGGCTGTGTGTGTGTGCATATGGCAGTGTCTGTGTTTGTGTGTATTAAACCATGTGATGTGTGTATGTCCCTCCTCCTTCATATACAAGGTTTGTATCACCATGCACTCCAGAGTCTGTACAGGCTGCACAGTTGAAGGAGGTGGCAGGTTTTCATGGCAAAAGAAGAGTCTTACATCATTGGACACAGCTTCTATGGAAAAACATTGCTCTCACCTTGCCCCCGTCTAACTCACATTAATAACTGGGGTGGTATACACAGGTATCTGAAACATTCTCAAACACAGTACAAATATACAGTACATAATTCTTAATATCATCCAAAGAAAGTCAGGGTGTCTGTGTTTAACATTTATTTTCAGCTGGACCTCCCTTCTCCAGCAACTACATCCAACATTACAGCACACTGTGATATGTCCAAATGTGGTGATATGTTGCCACATTTATTATAGAGAGTTCTTCTCTCAATGGCAGCATTAAATCTTTCTCTTGGAAGGCTTTGCTGTAATTTATGAGACACCTGTGGCTGGGAAGGGTGCTTAATACAAAAACCTGATCATAATTTCAAATATGCAATAAAAAATATGGAAAGGGCATTCACCTGTGCACAAGCATATATTAATTGGGTGTTGCTGGAATGACTGAAATGGTTTCTAAAGATGACCATAAATTATTGGACGGCTTTAAGATACAAATTAATCTCTAGTGGATGGAACAGAATTGCCAGATAGTCTAAATTAATACCGATTTATCTCCAATGAAAGTAATTAAATTAAGTTAGGATTTGCCAAAACTAGGATGCTCTGACTAGCTGCAGGCTATGAGTGTTACAACCATAATATGTAACTAAATCTCTAATTTTCATCTCAGCTAGAAGATTTAACTGCTGTCTGTAATTCACACGGTCCATTTTTTGTGTACTAGACATTCATTTTTCATTTTAACCATGCCATCTAACACCCATGCCACCATAAAGTTTGGTTTTGGATATTTCTGCTGACATAAGTTACCTACATTTTGCTTGCTGGAAGCAAAATTAAAGTGAATGCATTTGCACAAAATAATCAATTTTGTGAGCTTCTTAAAAAAACAATTGAAAACTCACTTCTTTAGTATAGCCTGTCAATTAAACTGTTAACAGCTTTCCCTCCTTGCTCCCTGCACCCTGATTTGTCTTGTGCAACTATTATTAAAGGAACACTACATGTATCCCTTACCCTATAGTGTTAAAACCACAATCTGGGTGGCTTGTCCCCACATCCTTTGCCCACTTAAAAGAGGTTAAAACTCACCTTATTTCCTGCGCAGCACTGACCCTGCCCCTGGTCCGCCTCCTTCGTCACATCATCAGAATTTACGATTTTTAACCAATCCAAAGCTATCCCATAGGGAAAGTGTTGGATTGGCTGAAATCGGCAAGGAGACGGGATGGGGGTTGGACCAAACACAGATAGAGATAAATTGAATCAATGCATTTCTGTGAGAAAAATTCAGTGTCTCCACGCTCTGCCAGTATGGCCCCAGGAAGCACCTCTAGTAGCTATCTGAGAAGTGGCCATAGGAGGTGTCCCTAGGGGGCAATGTAAACACTGCCTTTTCTCTGAAAAGGCAGTGTTTGCATTAAAAAGCCTACAGGGAATTATTATACTCACCAAAACAACTACATTAAGCTGTAGTTGTTCTGGAGACTATAGTGTCCCTTTAAAAAAAAAAAACACTGAGCCCTCAGTGAATACTACTATAGCAACCCACTGTTCTACCTTACCCTTACCACTTGTGTCTCTTTACCCCACTTCCTCTAGCACAGGGGTTCCCAACCCAGTTCTCAAGTACACCCTACCAGTCCAGGATTTAGGGATTACCCAAGAAAGAAAAAGAAAAAACACTTTAGACACAACAGGGTGATCTCTAAATCATGGACTGGTAGGGGGTACTTGAGGACTGGGTTGGGAACCCCTGCTCTTGCATGTAAGCTCATTGAGCAGGACCCTCATTCCCTCTGTTCCTGTGCATCCATCTCATTTGGTCACATATACTTGTTTGTTAGTCCACAAATTGTACTGCCCTGCAGAATTTGCTGGCGCTTTATATATAAAAATTACTAATAATAATAATAATTATTATTATTATTAATAATAATCAAATATATCCAAATGAAAACATGTTAACCTTAATTTAACCCTTTCAATGTTACTTCCGTGAAATGTAAAGCACAGCTCTCAACTGCAAGAAAGCACCTATAAATACATGGAAATGCACTAAAACATATTAAACTACCAAGCCGGTACTCACAATGGATCCCTATAGGTGCAAATTATTAGAGGTTACCTGTTTTTTTATCACCTTTTACTGGACCAAAATCCCCCGTAACTAAGGGTCTACAGCAGGGGTTCTCAACCTTGCCCTCAAGGACCCCCTACCAGTCCAGGGTTTAGGGATTACCTGGGTGTGTCTAAGGTGTTTAGAAAAAGAAAAAACAACACCTTAGAGTCTAAGGTTTTTTTTTCTTCCCTTTTTCTAAACACCTTAGACACACCCAGGTAATCCCCAAATCCTGGACTGGTAGGGGGTCCTGAGGACTGGGTTGAGAACCCCTGGTCTACAGGGAACCCAATTTGTAGTCTTCAAGTCCCATGCTCTCCCCTGTTTTATGATGTGGGTCCTCTTGTGTTGTTTTAATGTTTTATGCTATACATGAGGACATCCAGTGTCATCCGTAACCCAAGCGTAAATCAGCGGCGAGGGACATCTTAAAGGGCCTTCAAGGGACACTTTATATTATAAACACTTCATCTCACTGAAATGGTTATAGTGCCTGGAGTCCTCTGGCGCCATCACTCTATTCAGTGTGAATAACATTTGAACAGTTTAAAACTGAACGAGGGTCCCTGGCAGCTCACAGCCCGGCCCCTCCTGGTGTCCAGTGTTAATGCTTTGGGCTGTAATCAGGGTTATCAGATTCATGTTTTCTGGGACACATATCGCATATACATATTGATGGGCAGCACATGAAAGGTTGCCCTGTAGTATGTAGAATACAGAAGAAGGTGTATTAGATTACACAATTAGGCAATGACGAATCCTGCAAATAAGCAATTAGGCAGTAGGCTATAATGCAGAATATGCATTATACATACTGCAGACCAACCTTTTTTTAATGTGTTTTCATGAATAGGAGAAACTTATATTCCTATAAACATGGTGGATCTGGTCACCCTGGCTATAATATATTAAAGCTTTTATTTTAAAAAATAGTAAAAAGTTTCAAAGGCTACGGCAATTTAAAGATTAATTATAACGTGATAGTAAGTCAACCCTTTTGCACACAAAAATTATGGTAATTTTTACACAATGCCATTGGAACAAATGCCACACACAAAATAACCTCAACAGAGCCATGTCCCAGTGGTTATCTAAATAATATCCCAGTTTCAAAAGGATTACAGGACTAGAAAAAAACATAAACACAGATGCGGAAGGAACCCATTTGTATGGGAAAGCATGTGAGGAAAACATATATATCTCAAATGAGGTTAATATTAGGAGATTAAGAGGCAGACAGGATATAAACATTATTAATTCAATACCACATATGTTGCGAATTTTAGTGAAAGTCCTGTGTATCCAGTAAATGTATTCAGATCGTAGCAATGTGTTTTGTCTGTGTGTGTATTGTATATCAGATTTAAAGGGACACAATCATTAATGTTCTGTTTAATTGTGATCAGTTTGTTTAAACACGGATAGCAGTGAGTATTTCTTTAACCGTTTTAACTCAACTTGGATATTGAATCTAAGAGGAATTATAGTATTATTTTTGTAGGTCTGTATCTCATTTGACCTGTTGAGAATGGCCATTTAAAATGTATCTGAATACACTTTGAAAAATTGAAATGTATCTATAACTAGCAATGTCTCTACATTGAAGAAATGAGGAATATGATGACGCCATAGATGCCATATGCTCTTTGTAAAAAAAACGCAAATGTAAAACCGTTAAATTATACAACGTGTGTTGTAGCAGATGGAGAGCAGACATGGGTCACTTGATTTCTATGTACAAAACATTTTATAACACAAATAGAACACACAAAAGTCATGCTTGTGCTATTTAATAAGTCCGTTATAATACAGAATATTATTTATGTACAGTATTTCTATCACAATAATATGCTTTAAAATTATATAGCTCAATCACTAAAGATGTAATTGTTGATCAGGGAATTTCTAATTTAGGACAACATTTTAAAGGATGCTTATTTCAATGGGATAAAGATTGAGACAGTTCCACTAGTTAACTCCATTTGAAAGTGGTGTTGCAAAATTGACAATGTTATTTGCCAAACATGGAATTGTAAAGACATTATCATGGAAATTGCAACTCAAAGGCCTAAACAGTCAGACTGGAAAAATAGCGGAGATGGATAATTTTACAATTTCTATTAGCTGTCAATTTACAGGGACACTGCAAGAAATGTAACTTCTTCAACTCATTGAAGTGCTTATAGTGTCTGGAGCAGTATTATACTTACTCATGGGGTGTGTATGAAAGTTTGAGTTTGTGTGTATGAATGTGATTGTGTGAGAATGTGTGTGCATATAAAGGTGAGTGTACATGTTTGTCATTGCCTTCAAATATTGCTGAAAATTCAAATATCCCCCCAAAAATGTGATTCAGCCTAAATAAACTTTCTCCCGTACATAAGTCTGGTGCCAACAGTGTTCCTTTTAATATAACAAACTGTTATTCATAATTAGCAGTTTCCACTAATTTTCACATAGTTTATTGTAGAGTATGATGTGGAACTAAATTGGTTTGCTAATTCCCTACCCAACCTGTCTTCATTCTTCCAATTTAATTCTTCCCATTAACGAAAAAAAAACAAAAACAAAAAAAAACACGTTTTATTTATAGTCTAAGTTTAACTAATTTCCATTATTAAGTGGAAGATGTGACACCATTCTGTGCTCTTGATTACTTGTGATGTTTGTGTGCTAAAATATTCAATTCCCTTTTGAAGTCTGTGCAATTCTTGGTTTAATAAATAAACCTCAGGATATTGTGCAAAACATTGCACTGGGTATGATAAACAACTCAGAATAAAATCCAGTAGCAGAGAATACCATTTATCTTTTACATCAGTTATGGACCAAATTATGACAAACAGCACTTGAAACCTTCCTAAAAAATTTTTTTAAAAATCACATCCTTTTTTTCTTCTTGGACTTACCAATTCACTAACATGCACTGTCCAGGAAAATGCTAAACAAAAAGAGAGATTTCAAAGCTAGGAGTACAAAGACTCATTAAAATGGAAATCATTGAATTTATCAAAAAGAGATCTTTGTTATCTGATTTTCACAGACCTGTGTCTATACTCTTTAAAGCCCCATGAAAAGCCAAGTGAATTATCTTGAAAATAATATGATGTTTTCAATAAAAAAAAAAAAAGATAGAACAATTGGGCTTTTTGGTCAAAGTAGTTAGGAAAGCACTTAAAGGACCACTATAGTGCCAAGAAAACATACTAATTTTCCTGGCACTATAGTGCCCTGAGGGTGCCCCCACCCTCAGGGACCCCCTCCCGCCCGGCTCTGGAAGGGGGAAAGGGGTTTAAACTTACCTTTTTCCAGCGCTGGGCGGAGAGCTCTCTGCCTCCGATCCTCCTCCTCCGCGGCAAGAGCTGTGCGCGCATTCAGCCGGTCACATAGGAAAGCATTCATAATGCTTTCCTATGGACGCTGGCGTGCTCTCACTGTGAAAATCACAGTGAGAATCACGCAAGCGCCTCTAGTGGCTGTCAATGAGACAGCCACTAGAGGCTTTGGGGGAAGGCTTAACCCATTAATAAACATAGCAGTTTCTATGAAACTGCTATGTTTAGAAAAAAATGGGTTAACCCTAGAAGGACCTGGCACCCAGACCACTTCATTAAGTTGAGTGGTCCTTTAAACAGACAATGAAAATATATTAGAAAATTTGCAAAAAACCCACAAGGCCGCATGAATTTCATAATTGATGGAGAAAGTGGCATCAACTTGAACACATCTTAGTATAATAGTTGTAGATGGATGAAGCCAAAAACAAGGCCTTTCAAAAATAAATCCTCATTGCCACTAAAATTGAATATATGTAATAAATAGGTTTAGGCATTTACACAAGTACCAAGAATGATTTTTCTAACATGGTTGTGTGTGTTGTTAAAACATGAGATTTTCTGTTTTGCTAGAAACTGATTTGGTTTGCATAACGGTTTTCTTCTATTCAGAAGCTGTCCATGAATCTTACGCAGAAGACGCATACATACATGTGTTTTCTATCTAGTGGTGCAGTTATTTGTTAAGGATTTGATCATAGATTCTAAACTTATTTGATCAGAATGGTCTTCACTTTTATTTCAATTTAAATTAGTTGATCATTCCTTAGCTGTTTAGTATCCCCAATATCACATGGCAAAATATTGTAAAACACATTGGTGGTTTTAGTATATTTTTAAATTCTTTAATTTAGTTTTTTTCTTTTTTTAAAAAAGACATCTGTAACAACAAGCCCAGTATGCCTACAAAAGGACAAATGGATTATACAGCCTGTGACGAAGTGTCCTTCGCCAATTGGTCCTGGAGAGGCCTACTTGCCAGTCTCCTCCCCTGTGACTATGACTCTTTCATCTATCTGGCTTTAAAGCCCCTAGTCTACCTTCAGACAGACTATTTATGTGGGCTGCTTTATTTATCCTATGTTTTAGTCACCCTGTACCCATTATAGGTGCAGGGTGTGTGTAATGTAATTGTTTATAGTGTGTGTGTGTGTACTGTGTAATGTATTGCCTGCTCTCTTGTATTGCTGAGGTTTGCTACCAACTAGGTGGGTTTGGCTATGGAGCTGGTCTAGTGCCCTCTGTTGGTAGCAACAGCAATATGCACTACCTGAATTGCAAGACTGGTTCATTTGCATATTCGGGTAGATTTGCATATTGCTAATTCTGCAGGCAGGTGAGATATTTACTGTTAAATATTGTCTCCCCCCACCCCTTTAAAAATGTGCCATTGTGTTGTGATAAGTCACTGTGTGTTTCTTGATATGGTTTGACTGTTTGTGATTTTATTGAGGTTTCACAACAATGTTATTGTGTTGACTGTATTGGCTGGTCCCAAGGGAATAAAGGTTTTGACAGTTCTTCTTGACCCTTCAAAACGTAGCCTTGTCTCGTTCTTGAAAGGGGAATCTCTGCAGCTTAATCATTTAGCTCTTTTCAGAGCTGCACCTGGTTTCCACTCCTGATCCAGCAGAAGGGAATAGGCGACTCCATCACTACACAGCGACTGCCAGGAAGAAAAGGACGTCCCTAACGGCTGGTACCCTCTCTACACCAGGGTAGCCGTTACAACATCTAAATCCAGTAGAAATAATACTTAAACCATTCATTTGTAAGCAGAGAGCCACAATTTCAAAGTTACAATTCGAAGTAATAAGCCCCTTAAACGTAAAGGAAAATGAAAAATGAAAACAATTGAGAGAAAAGAGAGTAAGGGAGAAGGGAGAATGAGAACCACCCCCCTCCCATATGAGAATAATATGATTACAATAATTTCATCCAAGAAACACCAGTCTAAATGATGTTAATAATATCTATGGCAGAGAGTTGCTGAAACTCATTTTGGAAAGCTGAGCCCTTTCAACTCATCACGCTCTTCTCACTAAGTAAGTGTAAGTGCCCAAACCAGTAACAAATTAAAACATGGTGTTCTCAACTCTGTAAGCTGAGTGGCTAATTTATTAGATACATTACTCTGATAGTGGTAAGGGCTTCCTTTACCCCAGAACATATGGATGGCATGGATTCAATTCCACTAGAGTACACTGCGCCATGGACAACATTGGAAGACGGGTGCCAAAAAGGAATTTAAATGGGCAGCAATGATACTCAGGGAGGCAGTGGCATTTATATGACACTCATTTGGCACTAAAGGACCTATTGTGGATCATTTTCTCAACACCATTACACTGCCACCACCAGCCAAATCACGTGGCAACAAGGCAGAATGGATCTACGGATTGTTATTCTATAATTTATTCTATATGCCAAATTTTCTGCATAAATTTGTTGCAACAGAAATAGAGATTCATCAGACGAGACAACATTTTTAATTCTTCAACAGAAATGTTTTGACAAGTAGATGCCCACTGTAGCCACGGTTTCCTGTTCTCAGCTGACAGGAGTGTGCATGGTGCGGTTTTCTACTGCTGTAGCTCATCTATGTCGAGATCTGATGTGTTGTTTGTAGAATTTCTTTGCATTGCATTGTAACACATGGCTCTTTCAGTCACTACTGGATTCCTATCTACCTTGAGCCAGTCTGTCCATACTGCTCCAATCTCAATAAATAGCACAGTGTTTTCACTATGAATGCTACTCACTGGATGGTTTTTTGAATGTTTGTTTGGTTTCACACCTTTATCTGTAAACTGAAAGACTATTGTGTATGATTATTGAAGAGGTCACCAGTTTCTGACACCACAGTCAAATTCACCTTGATCACATAACTTTCTCATTTTGATATTTGATTTGGACAACCAGGGCCGCCATCAGAAAATTTGGGGCCCATGACAAAGCACAAGGTCTGGGCCCCCCCCCTCCTCGCGGGCCCGCCCACGCCCTACCTAGTCCGCTCACAATGATGCAGGACTGAATGTGGTGTGTGTATAGTGGAAGTGAATTAGAATGTGTGTAATGGATGTAGTGTTTGTGTGTATTAGATACTGAATGAATGCAGAGTGTGTGGTGTAGCGGATGCAGTGTGTATAGTGAACGCAGAGTGTTTTTGAGTAGTGGATGTAGTGTGTGTACAGTGATGTAGTGTGTGTTTGTGTAGTGGATGTAGTGTTTGTATGTACTAGATGAAATGTGTTTAGTGGATGCAGTGTCTGTAGTGTGTGTATCAGACGCAGTGTCTGTGTATAGTGAATGCAGAGTGTTTCAATTTGTGGTGGATGTAGTGTGTGTACTGTGAATACAGGATGTTTGTGTAGTGGATGCTGTGTGTACAGTTAATGCAGAGTGTATGTTAGTGTAGTGAATGCAGAGTGTGTGTCAGTATAGTGAATCCAGAGTGTGTGCATAGTTTAGTGAATGCAGAGTGTATGTTAGTGTGTAGTGAATGCAGAGTGCGTCAGTGTAATGAATGTAGTGTGTGTGTTGGTGCATTGAATGCATAGTGTATGTAAATGTGTAGTGAATGCAGAGAGTGTGTTAGTGTGTAGCGGATGCAGAGTGTGTGTTAGTGTAGTTAATGCAGTGTTAATGTGTAGTGAATGCAGAGAGTGTGTTAGTGTGTAGCGGATGCAGAGTGTGTGTTAGTGTAGCGGATGCAGAGTGTGTGTTAGTGTAGCGGATGCAGTGTGTGTTGCGTTAGTGTATGCAGTGTGTGTGTGTTAGTGTATGCAGTGTGTGTGTGTGTTAGTGTATGCAGTGTGTGTGTTAGTGTATGCAGTGTGTGTGTGTGTTAGTGTATGCAGTGTGTGTGGTGTGTGCAGTGTGTGTGTATTTGTGTTAGTGTATGCAGTGTGTGTGTTGTGTTGGTGTATGCAGTGTGTGTGTGTTGTGTTGGTTAATGCAGTGTGTGTGTGTGTTATTGTATGCAGTGTGTGTGTTGTGTTGTGTATGATGTGTGTGTTAGTGTATGCAGTGTGTGTTGTGTTAGTGAATGCAGTGTGTGTGTGTTATTGTATGCAGTGTGTGTGTGTTAGTGTATGCAGTGTGTGTTGTGTTAGTGGATGCAGTGTATGTGTGTGTGTTATTGTATGCAGTGTGTGTTAGTGTATGCAGTGTGTGTTTTGTGTTAGTGTATGCAGTGTGTGTGTGTGTGTTGTGGATCGGTATGTGTGTGTATGCAGTGTGTGTTGTGTTAGTGTATGCAGTGTGTGTTGTGTTAGTGTATGCAGTGTGTTGTGTTGGTGAGATGCAGTGTATGTGTGTGTTTTTATGCAGTGTGTGTTGTTAGTGTATGCAGTGTGTGTTGTGTTAGTGTATGCAGTGTGTGTTGTGTTGGTGAATGCAGTGTATGTGTGTGTTATTGTATGCAGTGTGTGTTGTGTTAGTGTATGCAGTGTGTGTTGTGTTAGTGTATGCAGTGTATGTGTGTTAGTGTATGCAGTGTGTGTGTGTGTGTTAGTGTATGCAGTGTGTGTGTGTGTGTTAGTGTATGCAGTGTATGTGTTGTGTTAGTGAATGCAGTGTATGTGTGTGTTAGTGTATGCAGTGTGTGTGTGTGTGTTAGTGTATGCAGTGTATGTGTGTGTTAGTGTATGCAGTGTATGTGTGTTAGTGAATGCAGTGTGTGTGTGTGTTATTGTATGCAGTGTGTGTTGTTAGTGTATGCAGTGTGTGTTGTGTTAGTGTATGCAGTGTGTGTGTGTTAGTGTATGCAGTGTATGTGTGTGTTATTGTATGCAGTGTGTGTGTTGTGTTAGTGTATGCAGTGTATGTGTGTGTTAGTGTATGCAGTGTATGTGTGTGTTATTGTATGCAGTGTGTGTGTTGTGTTAGTGTATGCAGTGTATGTGTGTGTTATTGTATGCAGTGTGTGTTAGTGTGTGATCTGGGGTGAGGGGGAGGAAGGGGCATTTTAACATTAATTTTTTATTAATTTAATTAAATGTTTCTCCCCCCTCCCTGCTTACCTGTGTCCATGGAGGGGGGAGATTCCATCCCTGGTGGTCCGGTGGGGGGCCCCCCGGCTCCCTGTTACCGCAGAGGGGGCCCAGGCAGCACACAGCTTCTCCTCTCTTCTCATAACTCTCGCGAGACCCGGTTACCATGGCAACGCTCCGCGGGTCTCGCGAGAGTTATGAGAAGAGAGAAGACAGGAGGAGAAGCTGTGTGCTGCCTGGCTGGGCCCCCTCTGCGGTAACAGGGAGCAGGGGGCCCGCGGCTGCACACATAGATAAGCGATATGCGCTATCTATGTGTGCAGAAAGGGAAAGTGGGGCCCAGGACTGCCAGAGCAGTCCGGGCCCCCCAGGGCCGCCGGGCCCGTGACAACAGTCACGGTTGTCACCCCCTGATGGCGGCCCTGTGGACAACTACTGAACCTCTTGACCATCTCTGCAATGTCCCTGCGTTAACGTGTAGGTGTACTGGAACTGATGGACCTAAAAAGTATCCAGTGAAGTGCACAGCCTCTAGACCATAAGCTCCACAATTGAGTGATATTATTCAGTCATACAGCAACAGGAGGTTAGAGAGAACCATTATATTGTTAATCCAGCCTCTAGTCACAGTGAGAAGACGCTGACGTCCATAGGAAAGCATTAAGCAATGCTTTCATATGGCGGTTTGAATGTGTGCTGACGTCGGCAAGAGGAGAAGAGGTTACCGGTGCCTAAGGAGCCCAGCGCTAGAGAAAGGTAAGTGGCTGAAGGGGTTTTAACCCCTGCAGCCCAGTGGGAGGGGGGCCATGATGGTTGGGGGGGACCTAAGGACTACATACTGACAGGAAAACTAATTTGTTTTCCTGGCACTATAGTGATCCTTTAATGTTTAATATAGTAAGAAGGATACTATTGTCCAACATTTACTTTTTTAAGAAACTCTAACATATGAGGATGAGACTTCAGAACTATTTGGAAGGACATCATTGGGACTAGAAATTATAATTATTTTGTGATCTCTTCAAACTGGTTCCCCTTCAAGGGTTGTCCTGTCCAGAGGCCGATCCGGTTGCTTGTGGATATTTCATGTACTTTTCCAGCAAGTTAAAATATATGTTTCCTTTTAGGTGAATTGCACCTCAGAATGTTCCTATAGAACCAAATCTTTCCAATACATCAGGTGTTGCATCCTAATGTATTGGTTGGTATATATTAACATCACCCAGTTGGCATTACTTAACATAGTTAATTTTCACAATTCTACCACCCTAGTTGGCAGGTTAGATACGGATGCACGGATCTATAGCCAAGTTTTGAATGGCTTTTAATTATTTTTTTAAATGTTACAGTGAGGATGGCATTAGTTACAAGAAGCCATAACAAAGCCTTTTTTTAGGTAACTGGGGAAGTTTTGAAGAAATGTACTGTGGAGTCAATGGACTTCACTGTTTGTAGCAGTTATTATATGGTGTACAATTATAGTCTTTGAAGAAGCCTAGAAAACAGAGTTGCAGTGGTAGATAGATGGAAGGAAAACAGATTTTATGTCAAGTAGCAAAATAATAATAGGAAAAAAATGGTCAATTTAACTTGTGCAAATACCTTCAATTTATTTTACTCAGTGTGCAAGCTGGTTACAAAGATTGAGTCCCTAGAGCGTTTCTGAATAAATCCTTAATATATTCAAAATATGTATAAAATTATATTTGACTTACATTTTCAAGAATCCCCACATCTTAGAGAAAGGAAGTAATCAGGAGGAAAAAAATGGACTATTTAAAATAAGCTATGCACATTTTTTACTCAATTATCACAATTTAAATTCTAACTTTCAAATTTAAAATGCTCACTTACTAGAGCAAAAATATTTATTTATAGGCAGACACATACGTAGGTTGCGTAGGTAAGATTGGCAGACAGACGCATAGATAAATATTTATATTAAATTAAACATATTTAAGCTTAATGTTGCTTAAAGCCTATGATTAAGTGCAAGTTTATGATAAGAAAAAATCATCAGGGTTTCTCTCTTCTGAACCTGTATAGGTGCTGCATAATGTTTATAAAGTGTTTTTTTTTTCATTTTATCTTATTAAAGATTGTTCAAGGCATGCCTTCTTATATTTTGGTTCTTGTTTTGTGTTGGTAAGCTGACATTCCCACTTACATATTCATAATCTTTTTACATGTTGCCATATCAGCTCAAGTCTGAAGTAGTACACACATTTTCAGACAGTTAATGTATGCTCAACACCTGTTTTATTTCCCTTTTTCACCAACTCTATTTCAAAAAGGTGTCGTCCCGATATTGTTCTATAGTGTCCTGCATCCAGGGACACCCAGCAATTGTGCTCGGACACCACAGTGCATGAGCCTCATTAGATGCACTTGTGCTGTGCGATTAGCACAAGGGTCCCGCAGACAGAGCTTCAACAGAAATCTGTAAATGGTTGTTTATGTTGGTGGATGGCCGCGTTGCTTTCTTAAGCCTGGTAGGTTTGATGTCAGGCTGACACTCCCATTGAATGGTCGGTAGACATGTGCAATTTGTTTCGGTCCAAATTGAAATTCAGACAAATTTCAGCAATTCGAACATTCGTAAGGCTTCCGAATGTCCGAATTGTCGAAGTGCCGAATTTTGGAAGTGCCGAACCAAATTGCCGTAGTGCCTAATTGACGAAGTCCCGAATTTCAGAAGTGCCAAACCGATTAGCCATTGTGCTTAATTGCCGAAGTCCCAAATTTCGGAAGTGCTGAACCGAACAGAATTGCCGAAGTACCGAATTTCATAAGTGCCAAAGTGCTTCGGATTTCTGAAAAGTGGCAAAACAGGACAGGGAAGAAAAATGAAGGGAATGATGACAGGAATCTAACCCTAACCCTAATCCATTCTTGCTGTTGCATCAATTTACTTTTAACTCAACATAAAGGTATGCACAACATGTTGGTACTTCACACAATAATAATAACAATAATAATTCTAGTTGAGAGGGAAGTATATTTATGTAAAATAATACATTAAAGCACCAACTAGAAAGGATGCTTGTCTGGATCTCGTTATAACAAACAATGTTGATCTTTTGACCAACATTCAAGTAGAGGAGCATTTGGGGAAAAGTGATCACAATATGGTAATTTTTTTTTTATAAACTCAAAAAAGCAAAAGCATTGGGGGTATACTAAAACGTATTATTTTTAAAAAGCCTATTTTAATAAGATTAGGGCAGCTCTACAACATATCGACTGGCATAAACTCCTTAGTGAAAAAAACATTAAGGATAAATGGAAATTCTTCAAGCAAATAGTAGAAAGGTACATTCTCCCGCAAACGACGACTCCGCAGGCTCAACTCACTCTGTTAATAGTTTGAACCTTTCTTCTTAAGTTTCTCAGATTTTCACCACTAACCTTTTATTTCCTTCCTAAAAATCACAAAAAGAGTCAAGAACCAAAGAGAGGGAAGCTTAGAACTGGGAACAGACCATAGCTACAAGGATAAGATAGGGGCACCGCAAGGGAGAACACAAGGGGACAGACGGTAGGATATATACCAGCTACGCACAGAAGATGGAGATACTCAGTTAGGGTCTCGAGACAGGGGGACAGGAAAGGTGGGGCATGGAGGCCTCGGGTTAGCGGCTACGGCAGAGAGATATCTCGACAGACATCCTAGGAAAAATGAACACCAAATTAAAATGTTGTATGTAGATAACTGCTTATTGTTGGCTGAAATGTGATCGAGCTAAATTCCCTACTACGTTAGGTTCTGAAAAGCATACCCTTGTCCCTTTTCTCTTCTGTATCCCAACGCAAACACCTTGACTCAATAAAAATTGTCAAATTGAAAAAAAAAAAAGAAAGTTACATTCTCAGTATGTACCGTTTGGTAATAACTATAAAAGAAACAAATTGAAACCAGTGTGGATTAGTAGAGAAGTAAAACAAGAGATTAAATATAAGAAAAGGGCATTTAAAGCATTTAAATCAGACAAATCAGAGGCATCCTATATAAGATATAAGGAAGCCAATAATGCTTGCAAAAAGGCAATTAAAGTGGGTAAACTAAAAAATGAGAAATTGATAGCCAAAGAATCCAAAATCAACCCCCAAATGTTTTTTTTAAGTACATCAGTTCTAAAAAAATAAAAAATGAAAGTGTAGGTACAATGGAAACAGAGATGTGTCTGTTAGTTAATGAAGACCAGGAAAAGGCAGACATTTTAAATAACTATTTTTCTTCAGTATATATTAATGAGGATCCTATGGCAAGAAATATGCAAATGATTGCTGCAAAAAACTTGCAGATAACTTGTGATTGGATGACTCGAGACAAGGTGCTACAGCAGTTAAAGAAAATTTATGTAAATAAAGCTCCGGGGCCTGACAGTATTCACCCACAATCTTCAAACTGGACAAAAGTGGTAAGTGGTGTCCCTCAGGATTCTGTTTTGAGGCCGCTTCTATTTAACATATTTATGAATTATCTTGAAATAGGCATTGAAAGTCATGTTTTAGTGTTTGCAGATGACACAAAACTTTGTAAAGTAATAAAATGTGAGCAGGATATTGCTTTGCTGCAGAGGGATTTAGATAGATTGGGGAATGGGCACTAAAATGGCAGATGAAATTGAATGTAGAGAAATGCAAAGTTATGCACTTCACGGTCAAGAATGCACAAGGAACTTACACCCTAAACGGTAGTGAATTAGGGGTAACCACACACAAGAAGGATTTGGGAATTGCTACAGACAACAAATTAGGCAGCAACATGCAATGTCAATCTGCAGTTGCTAAGGCCAGTAAGGTTTTGTCATGTATAAATAGGGGCATAAATTCTCAGGATGAAAATATAATTTTGCATCTTTATAAATCACTGGTAAGACCACACCTTGAATATGCTGTGCAATTTTGGGCACCTGTTCTAAAGAAGGATATCATGGCACTAGAAAACGTCCAAAGACGAGCTACAAAATTGATAAAAGGAATGGAGCGTTTTAGTTATGAAGAAAGGTTAAATAATTTAAATCTCTTTAGTTTGTAAAAACAGTGCCTCAGAGGGGATATGATAACATTATACAAATATATTCGGGGCCAGTACAAACCATTATCTGGAAATCTATTCATAAATAGGGCTATATATATAGAGCACACAAGGTCACGCATTTAGGCTGGAAGAAAGGAGATTTCATCTAAGGCAAAGAAAATGTTTTTTACTGTAAGAACTATAAGGATGTGGAATTCTCTGCTTGAAGAGGTGGTTTTATCAGAGTCCGTACAGATGTTTAAACAGCAATTGGATAAATACTTCCAAAAACATAACATACAGGGATATAATTTCTAATTAGTGGGGTAATAGCTGCTTGATCCAAGGAGATATCTGACTGCCATTTTGGGGTCAAGAAGGAATTTTTTCCTGGTTTGTTGCAAAATCGGCAGCGCTTCAGAGTGGGTATTTTGCCTTCTTTTGGATCAACAGCAAACTAAATGTGAGGAAGGCTGAACTTGATGGACGGAAATCTCTTTTTAGCTATGTAGCTATGTAACTATGTAAAATTAGCTAATCTGAAGGATAGTCTAATGTCCTCCACAGACCTTGGATTCTGCAAGTTTAAACAGTGTTTGTAAGAAGTTTTACATTGCTTCCAGTAATGTATATATGATTCCCGTGCTGAAACCCATCCTTAAGGAATGCAGCTCATAGTCCAGTAACCAATTCATTTATTCACACTGTGATTAACCGTTAATCAGACATTGCTGAAACCCTTCACTACTACGCAGTTTGTCAAAAATAACCACCAAATTCAGGGAAATTTTATTTTAATTTCAGTATGCATACATAGCACATTATTTAATGCCATAAAAAAATGACATATTTGTATATTCTCATTTCCTGACTGGAACCATCTCATCATTGAGCCATATTACCCCCATATATATGCATATGTATTTGTATTGTCCCACTTATAGTCCTACTTGTCTCCTCACGTTTACATTTTATGTATTGTCCCATAAAGATTGTACCATCATTTTACACATTGGCATGACTTTACCCATATTGCACCCACACTGCTGCTTTGAACTCACAGAAGCAAAAAAATAAAAAACATACAGACACACTAATCTGAGTTAAAATTTTAGGCACATGCTTCATACAATCAGGGCCATCTTTAATATGGGGCAAAAGGGGCAGTTTCCCCGGGCCCAGTTGTTCCTGGGGGGCCCAACGCAGCTGCCCCTTAGCCTGTAAATGCAGCCTGCTAGACATTGCGGTGCATCCCTGGCCCGCATGTAACCATTGCCGGGACCTCACGTTAAGGTGGCCCATTGGGTGACCAATGCTCTTAGGGCCACCCAATAGCAATGTACTTTCAGAGGCCCGGTCAGCGCTGTGGCTCCTTATGAGTGCCACCGGACCCTATGATGATGTGAGCCTGGGAGGAAGGGACGGCTGGACACTTCCTTCCATCGAGCAAAGAACCACATAGGAGGAGAAAGAAGGAGGCCCAGTCAGCCAGGGAAATGTACAAAATGACCAAAAGGTAGGAAACAGGATGGTTGCTAAAAATTTTACATTTTGTGTTTCGGTGTGTCTGTATATGTATATGTGTGTCTATATGTGTATCTGTTTGTCTGTAAGTGTAACTTTGTGTCTATATGTTTATTTGTGTGCCTGTATGTGTATCTGTTGTTCCGTGTCTCTGCATGTGAGTCCGTATGTGCCTCTATGTATCTGTATGTGTGTCACTGTTTATATCTGTATGAGTGTCATTCTGTGTATCTGAATGTTTATCATTAAGTATGTCTGTGTAGCTGCATGTGTGTCAATATGTGTATCCATTTGTATGTGTGTCTGTGTATCTGCACGTGTGTCAGTGTGTGTCTCTGTATGTGTATCATTGTTTGTTTCTTTAGGAGTGTCATTTAGTGTATCTGAATGTGTCATTGTCTGTGTAATAGCATGTGTGTCAGTGTGTGTATCTGTATGTGTGTTAGTTTGTTAGCTTGTTTGTTGGTGTATTTGCATGTGTGTCAGTGTGTTTCTGTGTGTCTGTATGCGTATTAGTGTGTGTCTGTGTATCAGTATGTGTTATATTATGTGTATTAATGTCAGTGTGAGTTTGTCTGTTTATCTGTATGTGTGTGTCTCTGTATTTGCATGTTTGTCAGTGAGTGTATCTGTGAGTCTGTGCATATGTGTCAGTGTGTATCTGCATGTGTGTCAGTGTGTGCATCTGTGTGCCTGTGTATCTGTCACCCACACACACACTATCACCCCCTTCTCCCTGCCACACTAACATTAAGTCCTCCAATTCTGTCGAACTCCCCCATTCAATACTCACCTTCCATCAATCTGCCACACTCACACTATAACATTAACCTTCCATAATTCTATCACACTTACCTTCTCCTGCACTGTCACACGCATCCCCAATCCTGTCAAACTCATCCTCTATCACACTAACGCCTCCAATTCTGTCATACTCAACCCTCAACTATGCCTAACTCACCCTGTCACATAAACCTCTCCTAATCTTGTCACGCTCACCTACTCTGTCACACTCCCTCCTCCAACCATTCCACATTCACCACCCAATCATGCCACACCACCCTGTCACATTAAGCCCCAAATTCTGTCACACTTATCTCGCCTCGCCCTGTCACACTCCCTCCTCCAACCATACCACACTGTCATACTCACCACCCAACCCTGTCTCTCACTCCTCTGGCCCTGTTGCACTCACCTTGCCACAGTTACCTGTTTATCCACCCTGTCACAGTACCCCCTGAAGATCATCATCATATACTGATAGTCACAAACATGGCTTCACCATAAACACAATGCTCAAATACTACAGTCAGCCCCCCGTACACACAATACCCTGTAAGCAATTACCCCACACACATATGGCCACAGACACAAACATACACATAGTCTGAGAGACGTACATTCAAACACAAGGATACTCACTGTCAGACACACTCTCAGGCACAGACATACTCATAATTACAAACAGCCAAATACACATTGTAACTGCATGACTGTATTTCGTCAATGTGTATCAGTGTGATATTTATTAATGGGCAAACTGACTGTAATATTTATTAACGGGTACATTGACTGTGGTATTTATTAATGGGCAAATTTACTGTGATATTTCTTAATTGGAAAACTAACTGTAGTAATTATTAATGTGAACACTGACTGTGGTATTTATTAATTGGATAACTTGCTTTGATATTTATTAATGGGTACACTGACTGTGGAGTTTTTTAATTGGCACCTTACTTGGCATATGTTTAATGGGCAAACTGACTGTTGTATATTTTGTAATCTGAAAACTGACTATGGCATGTTCTGTGGGTCAAAGTGGCACTCTCAACAGGCACGTTTTGTGTGTTGTTAAATTGTCACTGTACCAAGTGCTGTGGAGCAATGTGGCAATTGACATGAGTTAATGTGACACATGTAACTCCTGTGTGGGCAGCGTGACATTGTGGCAAGTACTGTGAGGGCAGTGTCACACTGTGGAAAGAGCTTTGGGGGCCGTGTGATTCTTTTGCAAGTGCTGTGGGGCAGTGTGACCTTTTTGGTTACTGTGCTGGTGCATGGTGACCTTGTGGCCATATATTTTGGCTTGTCATGTGCCGCAGAATTCTGGTGAAAGCTTTTGTGTGCCTTTGGTTAGAAAAGGTTGAGAAGCACTGATAAGTCTACGATCTCTAAGTGTCCTTGTTTTTTTGTCGGTTTTTGTTGGGTGTTTTTGGGTGGAGAGCGTGATTGCAATCTAGAGAGCCGAAGTCGGAGGGCGGGATCCAGGGGTTCATAGCAAATTCTTGCCCAGGGTCCAATCCATATTAAACACAATGCTTCTTGTTGTTACAATATGAGCTGTAGGATTTATTAATGTAGAGTTGGCCAAATGGTAGATGCCCAGAAATTGTAAGACTGCAACTTCCATGATGCTTTGCAATTCTGAAGGCTAGGAAAGCATTATGGCACTTGTAGTTCTACAATATCTGTATGTATCTGTATGTATCATACATACAAATCTACAATTTGCCTGTTTGTTTTAATGAGCCATTTTGCAAACAAAATTTGCTTTGCAATAAACAAATTTAATAAAGTGTGCCACTGATGTATGGAAGCATAAAATTTGGAATCATTTTTACTTTTTACTTTTAAAGTATGTGTATGTAATTTTGGTAATAAATGCATTCTTAATTTAATACACAGCTTTCACTAGTAATTCTGAGAGAGTTTAAACAAATCAATAACATGTCAGTGCTAGTCAATTTGAATATATTAAGTTAGAGATAAAATATTTCTTCTAAAAATAACCTGCATCATCAAGTAGCACTGGAAACATTTGAGTTAAAGGACCACTATAGTGCCAGGAAAACATACTCGTTTTCCTGGCACTATAGTGCCCTGAGGGCTCTAGAGGGTGGAAGGGGTTAAACTTACCTCTTTCTCCAGCGCCGGGCGGGGGACTCTCCTCCTCCTCTCCTCCTCGGCTGAATGCGCATGCGCGGCAGGAGCCGCACGCGCATTCAGCCAGTCCATAGGAAAGCATTCAAAATGCTTTCCTATGGACTCTGGCGTCTTCTCACTGTGAAAATCACAGTGAGAAGTGCGGAAGCGCCTCTAGCGGCTGTCAGTGAGACAGCCACTAAGGCTGGATTAACCCTATTATAAACACTGAAACTGCTATGTTTATAGAAAAAACGGTTAAACCTAGCTGGACCTAGCACCCAGACCACTTCATTAAGCTGAAGTGGTCTGGGTGCCTATAGTGGTCCGTTAATAAGACTCAGGTTTGATGTCTATATCTCTGAAGTGCTGGCGTTCATAAAATGTATGTGCCATCATTTTTTAAAGGGTAGTTCTTTAAACAAAGCGAAAATACTCTGGCACCAACATCCATAAACTAATATAAACCCTCTAACTACTGAGTACATTTTACAAAAAAAAAATTAATGGAAATTTAAACATGAAATCAGTCTGTCCAAATTTCCTGTGAAATTATGCAAACAAAAATGCTGAAAAACTGAACAAAATCTTGATTGACATATGGGTCATCAGAATCAGTTTTTTTTTATTCAGAGAAACTGATTAGGATGAAGTAAAATCTCTATTGATCAAGTCTAGGCAACTATATGTGGAACCATTATAATGATGCCAGCTTCTGGTAATCTTTTATGCCCAATGCAAAAACATTGTTTCACTAATAGCACTGGCGTCCCCATTTGATATAATCTATACCAGCTAACAGTTCATCCTGTATATTTGTCATCAATGCCCAATGACCCATCTGGGATACTCTATGGCAAGGATAGTTAAAAAAAAGAAAATCATTTTAAAAGATCCCAGTCATCGCTATATTTAAGAGCACGATATTCTGTCTATGCATTGTGGTAGCAGTTTTGTTTGCAAATGTATTGCTTGGCAGAAAAACCTATTTAGCATACAAACCTTCTTCATAGACTCTATCCTGACAATTTTACTGACGAGGGAGAAAGGTCCTGCCACGTTTTGTCCTTTTGTGCTCTTCACACTTAGCAATCACAGCGCATGCACTATGGTCACTCCCTAGGTAATATTGGAATGTCAGACGAAGACATGCTGTCAAATTATGCCAGCATGTTGGCATCAAAGAGGAGGAAGTATCCCCAATCAGGTCAAATCAAAGAGGCCAGCAGGTGGTGCACGGACAGAATGGAGGCGGGTGTTACACGAAGAGTTACACCCACGAAACTCAGAATATGATGGTGCTGGAACAGAGGTAAGGTGAGCATATCTCAATATTTTACATGTAATACATCATGTATCTCTATGATATATAGTGTATTACATGTATTTGGGGCCATAGTTAAAATTTACACGACAGTTTCACTTTAAGCATAACAGTGCATCATGGGACGGACAAGTCCTACAGCAGCTGTAGATCTAAACTTTGGTTGCCCCAATTATTTTCAGTTTTTGTCTTTTTCAAAGGATAATACAAAAGTTGCATTTTTTGGTACATATTTTCCAGTTTGCTATTGTGTGTAGGAGTAGAACGGCTACACCTGCATTGTTATCTTTAGTTTTTCTTTATCATTATCATGTTCTGTTTTTCTTTTGCAACACATTTTTGTAGTGTTACATCATTTATGTAAGATAAGATTGATACAACATAAAAATCATTAAAAAATAAGCTTTAGGGGGACTTTTTTGTTAGCATGCTCAGTTTCTCGCTATTTTTTACATCCTTTATAACAGGAAATATTGCCAAAGTTGTGATAATTTTGTCAGGAAATCATTAACAGGTTCTGCAACCTAGTCTTGCACCTACAATTGCATCAAAGTAACGGGCAATAGTTTTAATTTAGTAGGACATTCTAGTAGTTAATTGTGAAAATTTAATAATTGTTATAATTCATAAAAATTGCAGTCTCTCCTTGAGCAGTGAGTAGTGTTGTAATATTGCAATCGTTTACATTTTTCCACTAGATTCACATTATAAATGTCAATTGTGCTTTGACTATTAGAATGCAAATTAAATGTGCATTTTACTCTGAGAGCGAAAAATGTTGTTCCAAAAACAAAATAATGAATGTTTCATTTTGATAGTTATTCAAAAGTGTAACCTCCCTTAAATGTATTCACCTGCAATAAGCATTTTCTGCTGCCTGTTCAGATTAGCTGCCAAATTAACTTCAACAAATTAGGCCATTCTGTGTCTTTTCAATGGGAGATAAAAAAAAAAGAGGAAACTTTAATGTGAATATTGTTCTAGGAGTGGTTCTGGATACCTTTCATTGCATCTGTCTTCAAACATTATTAATAGTGGATGACAACCAGTTGCAAATTCAGGGGTAGCACCAGGACAAATGTTCCCCTGTCCCAGAGAAGCTAGGAGTATTTGTCTTGCTGGCAGTATGGGCTAATTTGGGAGTCACCGAATTCTGCCTCCAAATTGCTAAAACATTTCCAGGGCCCTCACTTAGTAAACCTGCTTAAAGGACATAGACATTTGGGGGGAAAGGGACTTTTCATTGATTTGTCAGGCTGGAAGCAAAACATCAGTGTAAGTGTCATTGCAAAAATGACATGCCTATCTATGTATAGGTACTTATCTTTGTGTGTATATGTTTAAGCGTGTGTACAATGGCGGAACTACCATGGTCACAGGGGTCGCAGCTGCAACCTGACCGTCACTTCTGTCAACCCCTGCACCGGCATTGTGGTGCGCCCCCGGCCACGCAGAACTACTACCGGGGCTGCATTGAAATGTGCCGATCGGTTAATCCATACTCTTGGTGTCCCCTGATGGCAGTTTATTTCCTGGGGCCCTGTCAGTACTGCAGTGTTTTAAGATGATGTCAGAGCGCTGGGAGAAAGTTGTCAATTCCTCCCAGCTAACAGAGCCATGCAGGAGGAGAGCACCGGAGAAGGAGCGTAGGGAGTCACTCTCTGACTCCTATCAGCCTGAGGCAGCCACTAGACCCCAGGGAAGTCATTCTCCTGCACCTAAAAGGTAGCAAACAGGAGGGTGACTAAAATGTTTTTACAGTTTGCATGTATCTGTGTGTCTGTATGTGTGTGTGTCAGTATGTGTATCTGTTTGTCTGTATGTGTCTGTATGGGTATCTGTGTGTGTGTATCTTTTTTTCTGCACATGTGTCTGTATGTGTATCTGTTTGCATACATATCATCATTTGTGTCAGTGTGTGCCCCTATGTATCTGTATGTGTGTCACTGTTTGTATCTGTATGAGTGTCGTTCTGTGTATCTGAATGTTTGTCATTAAAGTGTCTGTGTATCTGCATCTTTTTGTCTGTATGTGTATCTGTTTGTCTGCATATATCTCTGTATGTGTATCTGTATGTGTGTCTGTGAATCCGTGTGTGTGTCAGTGTTTGTATCTGTAGAAATGTCATTCTGTGTATCTGAATGCGTGTCATTCTGTGTGTCTGTGTATCAGCATGTGTGTTCGGGTATGTATTATATTGCATCTGCATGTATGTCAGTGTGTTTGTCTGTTTATCTGTATGTGTGTCAGTGTATGAGCCTGTGTATCTGTCACCCCTCCCTCCCACCCACCCTCCACACACACAACTGTCACCCCTCCACACACTTAGTCACCCCTTCACACTGCCATGCTCACAATAACTCACCCAATCCTGAACTCACCCAATTGGGGGGCGTGAATAAGGCACATGAAGGGGCTAGGGGTTGTAAATGAAACATATAGTGGGGAGGGGGGCAAGATGCATGGGGGGGCCCAAAGACAATTTTTGCAACGGGGCCCTATGGTTTCTAGTTACGCCTCTGCGTGTGTATCTGTATATGTAGAGATGTGTGTGTCCAGCTTTTAGAATCTGACCCATACCCCCAGGGCCTCTTGGGATCTCACCCTGGTGGCTACACTGGGAAATGGAAAGAACTCTGTTATTGTAAATCAGTATCGAATTGGGTAGCTGCAAACAGAAGCAGCTTTTCTAGATATGCATTCCTGGAGTTATAGGTAGGGTTTCCAAATCCACCATGCATACATCCACCATACATACATCCACCATACATACATACATCCACCATACATACATGATGACCAACACATGAAAATGGTTCCCCTGTAATATATAGAATCAAAAAGAAGGTTTATAAGATTAAATAATTAGGCTTTTGATTTTAATTTAAGATTTTGAAAAATCTTGCAGAATATACATTATACATACTTCAGGTCAACCCTTTTCATGCATTTTTATAAATATGACAATATTATATGCGTCCCTGAAACCATGGTGGATGTGGTAACCCTAGTTATAGGTACATGGTAGTTATGCGTGTTTGTATGTAATTGTAGTTGATAAAGACCTGAGGTGGCAGTATCACCCATTACTTTCCTAAAGTGCTTTCACAATTACAATTGCATAATATACACACAGAGTCATACAAACATACATACATGTCTTACCTGTCTGGCTGTCAACATCCATGTTCTTTCACTTTATAGATATAATATAAATATGGTGTTATGAAGTCACATTTGGCAAACAGAGTGTTAATAATAATGTTTTCTGTTATTTTGAACCATGCACTTATATGATTAAGAATAAATCGGGAGCAATTAGTAGAGATATAATATTGGTTTCCCTGGAGATTGTTACACACTTATCACTTTATCCAACAAAATAAGTTTTCCATACAAGCTATTTCAACCCTATTGAGAAACATAGAATGTGACAGCAGATAAGAACCATTCGGCCCATCTAGTCTGCCCAATTTTCTAAACACTCTCATTAGTCCCTGGCCTTATCTTATAGCTAGAATAGCCTTATGCCTATCCCACGCATGCTTAAACCCCTTCACTATGTTAACCTCTACCACTTCAGCTGGAAGGCTATTCCATGCATCCACTCAGGGCCGGTGCAAGGATTTTTGCCGCCCTAGGCAAAAGTAAAGTTTGCCGCCCCCCCCCCACCCCCCGTGACATCACAATGCCCCACCCATATGACCTGCCATGTTAACTAACGCTAGTGCTGCAGTGCCGCTGTGTTTACATTAAAAGGCCTGCAGGGACAGGCTATAGACACCAGGACCACTACATTAAGCTGCTGTGGTTCTGGGGACTATAGTGTTTCTTTAATGTGAGGTAAATTAGAGATTAGTGCCACGAATAATATACTAGATTACCTACTTACAAGCAGATGAGGATGATGATGGGCTCTAGCTGCAGTCTGGCTCCACTGGTCTGGTGTATAACAGGATCTCTGGAGGCTGTTTGTAACTGTGGTCACAAAAATCAATGTTCTGGGAGAACGAGAAGCAGCTCCATTTTTTGGGGGCCCTTTACATAGCTCAAGGTCTGGGTCCCAGGGTCCACCTTCATGTTCCACCAATGAGTTTGTTCACAGGGGGTAGAGTGTGTAGGGGATGTCCTGATTTGTGTGTAAGGAATGCATTGTGTGAATCTGTGTTTGTATGTGTAAGGGATGTAAGGGATGAAGTGTGTGAGTCTGTAAGGGGTGCTTTGAGTGTGTTTAAGGGGTGCATTGAGTGTGTGTAAGGAATGCATTGTGTGTTTCTGTGTGTGTAAGGGATGCATTGTGTGTAAGGGTTGCATTGCGTGTGTGTGTGTAATGCATTGTGTGTTTTTCTGTGTGCAAGGGGTTCATTGTCTTTGTGTGTAGGGGGTGCATTGTGTGTGATTGTGTGTGTGTGTGTGATGGATGTCAATCTCTCCCCCCTCCCTTGTCACTCTCTTCTCCCCCCCTCCCTTGTTACTCTCATTCCCCCTCCCTCCCCTGTCACTCCCCCCTCCCTGTCAATTCCCCTCCCTGTCAATGTCTCCTCCCTCCCTGTTAGTTCCCCCCTTAGTTTCTTCCCCCCACCTCCCTGTTAGTTTCTTCCCCCTCCGTTAGTTTCTTTCCCCCACCTCCCTGTTAGTTTCTTTCCCCCACCTCCCTGTTAGTTTCTTTCTCCCCCCCCTCCCTGTTAGTTTTCTGTCTTTCTCCCCTCCGTCAGTTTCTTTCTCCCCCCTCCTGTCGGTTTCTCTCCCCCCTCCTGTCGGTTTCTTTCTCCCCCACCTCCCCTGTCGGTTTCTTTCTCCCCCCCCCTCCTGTCCGGTTTCTTTCTCCCCCCGCCCTGTTTCTTCTCCCTGTCGGTTTCTTTCCCCTCCCTCCCTGTTTCCCTTCCCCCCCTCCCTCTCTCCTGTTTCTTATTCCCCCTTCATCCCTGTTTCTTTATTTTCCCCCTCCCTCTTTCTTCCCCCCTCCCTCCCTCTTTCTTCTCCCCCCTCCCTCCCTGTTTCCTTCTCCCCCCTCCCCTGTGCTTCTCCCGTGGCCGAAATAGTCCTTCTCCCCAGATAGCTGTCTCTGTAGTAACAGGAAGTGCACGTGTGCACTTCCTGTTAGTCCGGCCGGGTACAGGGACAGCTGCTCTCCTGTACCCGCCGGCTATACTGGGCTCGGCCACGCTACATAGAGGAAGCTGACAGGAGGGAGCGCTCAGCGCTTCCCTCCTGTCAGCCCCTCTCCTCAGGCTGCGCCCGGGCGGTCCGCCCTCATGGACGCACCGCCCTGGAAAAGCTGCAGCCGCCCGAGGCTCTTTACAGAGCGCTCGGGCGGCTGCAGCATGAGCGGGGCCGGCGCTCCTGGCGGCGCCCCTTCCCAAGGGGCGCCCTAGGCGGCTGCCTAGTCCGCCTTACAGGTAGCGCCGGCCCTGCATCCACTACCCTCTCAGTAAAGTAATACTTCCTGACATTATTTTGAAACCTTTGTCCTCTGATTTTAGACTGTATCTCCTTCCTCCAGCCCTACAGAGCTCTTTTGTATTCAGTACTAAACCAACCTTGCACTCTTATTCTGCTCATCAAATTCCTAAAATAAGCTCTACCGAACCCTGTCCACACCTCACTAACCCAGTATTATTTTACAATATTGCTATAATCAGCTCTCCGTCTCACAGCTGTGTCGGTGAATCCTTGTTCGGCCCTGCAGAACATCTTTTGATTAATTTCCCTTCTCTCTCCCTCATCCACTTACATTTGTATCCTTTAAAAGAAAGAAGCAAGACAGGTTCTATTTTTAGGTTACGCTAGATTCTCTGGCTCCCAGAAGTGGGGAATGTGAAAAGCAGTCAGAACGAGACAGACTTTCCATGAGTCAGCCAAGTCTTTGTGGCCAGCTCCTGCAGCTGTGCAATCACAGCCCACAGCTGGAGAAACATAGGGCTGTGTGTCTCGGCCATTCAGTGGCCAAAATGCTCATTCTGGCCCATTTTATCCATTCATGGGGAACCTATAGCACATTCAGCAGAGCGTAGAGAGCAAAGAATTTATTTTTGAACAGTGCCAGCTATGTACTCAGAGCATTCGGATTAAGGATATTATATGACGCATAATTACAATATTACATCATGCGGAAAAGTAAATATGGTAAACCGCAAATATATCATTTAATAGCCATCATGTCTTGAAAATGTGACCAAGAATCGACACATGAAAATGATCAATGTAAAAAATTAGTCTCATTTTTTGTAATATTATGTAGATTTCTGCAGGGTTATTCACTATAGTGTGAATTTTTTCAGAGTTCAAATTGAGTTTTTAGGCCCAAAACGTCAAACAAAGCATAGCTTATACTCAGGGGTTTTCCAGTTTGGTTGTTTTTGCTTAAATTTGAAATTGACTTGAATTCACTTTAAATACCTGTTAGTTCTCACTTTAGTAAATAATGCAGCTAAAACAAAACAAAAAATATCCTAAGAAAGTCTTCATCAACTAGTAGATCATCTATAGATATTTCTTAATACAAGGCTCAACAAATCCCAGACGTCAGGTCTCCATGGCAACTAGGAATTTTGTCCTTGCGTCTGAGTACTTGTCAGCCCGTTCCGTCCAAGGCTTGCAGCCGGCTGAAGGACAGTGGAGGCAGGCATACGGCTGGCTGAGGGAATATGGAGGTGGAATCAATGCATCTCTAAGAGGAACGTTCAGCACCTCCATGCACAGTGTGGAGACGGCACTTTAGTGGCCGTCTGAGAGACTGCTACTAGAGGTGTTACTAGGCAGCAATGTAAACACTGCATTTTCTCTGAAAAGGCTGTGTTTACATAGAAAAGCCTGCAGGGACAGGATATAGACACCAGAACTACTATATCTAGCTGTAGTGGGTCTGATGACTACAGTGACCCTTTAAGAATTATATAGTTGTCATTGAAATTAAAGCTATGCTAGTTTAAAAGAAATGCTGGCTCCTAACGTTTTAAGCTAGCTCCTAGATTCAAAGCAGATTTGTCAAGCCCTGTATTAACCCCTTAAGGACCGAGGACGGTTCAGGAGCGTCATCGGCATTTTCCCATTGCCGACCGATGACGGTCGTGAACCGTCCTAACGGTCCTAGTTACTTACCTGATCGCCGTCGTTCCCCCGTCGGTGATCAGCGTTGCTCCTGGTGTGGGGAGACTGCCTGCAGTCCAGACAGTCTCCCCACACTGGATTAGGACCCCTGTGGCCATGTGATCGCTTAACACAGCGATCACATGGTCACAATAGGTGTCCATGTGTCTGCCTGCAGGGGGACTGTCTGTGCTGACAGGCAGTCTCCCTGCTAGTGTAAAATCAAAAAATAAAATAAAGTTAGTGTTAAAAAAAAAAATTATATATGTGTATATATATATATATATGATATATAGACATATATTATATTTATATAATATATGTCTAAATATCATATATATAATGTCATACTAAGAGTATTTTTATATTAATATGTACATATATTAATATAAAAATACACTTATAATTAAATTACACACGTATATATATAATATATATAATAACTATATATATTGTATATGTATATTATTATAAAATATAAATAAGTAATTTAAATTAAATTACATTTTTTTTAAATAATAATAAAAATTTAAAAAAAATTATATATCTATATGAAATTTTATTCTAACTGTATTTTAAAATTAATATATATATTTTATATCAAAATACACTTAGAATGAATTTGTATATATATCTATGTATATATAAATAAATAAAAATAATACAAAATATACATATGTCCATATACAAAATTACATAAATAATTATATAAATATACACGTAGACTTCAAATATATAAATATGCATATATATTTAAATTCTACGTGCGTATTTATGTAATATTTTTACATAATTAAGTAATTTTATTGATTGCAATTTGAGGGACCTGCCTGCCAACCCAGGCCGAAAGTCCAGAGAATTTAATTTGCTAGCACTGTATTTTACCCTGTAACGTTCTACGACACCCTAAAACCTGTACATGGGGGTACTGTTTTACTCGGGAGACTTCGCTGAACACAAATATTAGTGATTCAAAACAGTAAAACATATCACAGCGATGATATTGTCAGTGAAAGTGACTTTTTTTGCATTTTTCACACACAAACAGCACTTTTACTGATGATATAATTGTTGTGATACGTTTTCCAGTTTTTAAACACTAATATTTGTGTTCAGCGATGTCTCCTGAGTAAAACAGTACCCCCCATGTACAGGTTTTATAGCATTTTTGAAAGTTACAAGGTCAAATATATGGGTCAAATATTTTTACATTGAAAATGGCCAGGTTGGTTACGTTGCCTTTGAGAGCGTATGGTAGCCCAGGAATGAGAATTACCCCCATGATGGCATACCATTTGCAAAAGAAGACAACCCAAGGTATTGCAAATGGGGTATGTCCAGTCTTTTTTAGTAACCACTTGGTCACAAACACTGGCCAAAATTAGCGTTCAATTTAGTTTTTTTACTTTTTTCACACACAAACAAATATGAATGCTTACTTTGGCCAGTGTTTTCGACTAAGTGGCTACTAAAAAAGACTGGACATACCCCATATTGAATACCCTGGGTTGTCTACTTTAAAAAAAATATGTACATGTGGGGTGTTATTCAGAGATTTATGACAGATAATAGTGTTACAATGTCACTATTGATAAATTTTTAAAATGTATGTTTTGAAACCGCAATATCCTACTTGTACCTATAGCCCTATAACATGCAAAAAAAAGCAAAAAAGCTCGTAAACACTGGGTATTTTTAAACTCAGGACAAAATTTTGAATCTATTTAGCAGTTTTTTTCATTCGCTTTTGTAGATGAGTAAAATATTTTTCAAGTAAAAGTCAAAAAACATGTATTTTTTTCAATTTTTCATCATATTTTTATTTATTTTTAAATTAAAATACAAGAGATTATATAAATAATGGTATGTAAAGAAAGCCCCTTTTGTCCTGAAGAAAACAATATATAATTTGTATGGGAACAGTAAATGAGAGAGCGGAAAATTACAGCCAAACACAAACACCACAAAAGTGTAAAAATATGCCTGGTCGCAAATGTACAACATCGCAAAAACAGTCCAGTCCTTAAGGGGTTAATAGACTATATGTAAAAAAGAAACAGCAGATATAAAGTAATTAGTAATTTTGCCCCATCTCCAGTTTGCAGATGAAAGAGAAAATAGTTCTGATAAACAAAATAAGTTTAAAATGTGTTCTTGTTTTCTAAATATGTAATATCAATTTACACAGAATAGCAATTAAGAGGGGTTTTATTCACTTAACCTGCTAAGGATCAAACTTCTGGAACAAAAGGGAATCATGACATGTCACACATTTCATGTGTCCTTAAGGGGTTAAACAACAAATTGTAGTTTTACATTTAAAAAAAAAAATAATTTAGGCAAATTGAGCCAAGTTGTGGGTAGCTGAATTGTAGATTTATTTCAAAATCAGGCTTAAAGGAACATTGTAATCCTGACCCATTTTGGTGCCTTACCCCTTCCTTAGTCCTATAAGAAAGGGTTAAAATTTACCTTATTTTGGCCCTGTTCCCAATTCGCCTCTTTGGCTGACATCATCAGAATTCATAATCTCATCAAAGAGGCGGAGTGGGGGTGGGACCAAACGCTGGCCTGGCAAATCAGCATCTCCTCATAAAGTGTTACAAGTGCTGCACAGTGTGTAACACTGCCCCAGGAAGCAACTTCAGTGGTCATCTGAGGAGTAGCCACTGGAGGTGTCCCAAGGCTTTAATGTAAACACTGCCTTTTCTTTGAAAATACAGTGTTTGCATGAAAAGGCCTGTAGGGACTGACTATACTCCCCAGAACAACTACATTAGGCTGTAGTTGTTCTGGTGACTATAGTGTGACTTTAATTTTGCAATATAGTTTTCTATTAATGGCAATTTGTGTTTAGTGAATAAACCAGAGTGTCTCCAGAATATTAATCCTCACCCACTTTAAAGGGACACTATAGTCAACAAAACAACTTTAGTTTAATGAAGCAGTTATGGTGTAACTCTGCCATTTAGACGTTATAGCACTTTGTTTATACAGCCCTAAGCACACCTCCCTGCATCTGACTTACACATCCTTCCTAAACACTTCCTGTAAGGCAAGATCTAATGTTCAAACGTACTTTGTTGCACTGTCTGTTTAATTTAGAATGTATTATCTCCTGTTCTGCTAATAATCCTATAGATCTTGCAGGAGTGTCCTGTTTGTAATTAAAAGTTTAATTTACAGAACAGCAGACTGTATCAGTCACAGCCAGAGGAGGTGTGACTAGGGATATATAAACAGAAACAAACGTGTTTTAACTCCTAAATGGCAGGGAATTAAGCAGATAGACTGCAGGGACATGATATATACACAAAAACTGCTTCATATAGTTGTTTGGACGCCCTTTTAGCCCTGAAGTAATGGAAGAGGCTGTTTCCATGGTGTCTGGAGTCCACATACAACAACCCAACTCATTATGTCAGTCTTGATTTCCTCATAGGCACATTAATGATACAGTTATTTCCCTTTCCGGTGAACCTAGTTCACATACATCTAGTCTAATTTTTATTTTACAATTATAGACTCAGGAGATAGCTCAGAGCAGCTACAGTTTAGAGATGAGTCTATGGGGGAGATTAATCATGGTAAAACACAAGGTATTCTGAGTGGTAAATGCTGAAAAGTGTCATTGCATTTGTTGCATAATTGTACATTATTTGTCACTTAGCCTGAGAGTAGCACTTATTTTCGCCTTAAAATGACCGGTTATTCACCCTAAAAGAAATTATTATGTTTACTGAAGCCATTCGGC
The DNA here is from genome assembly GCA_933207985.1 of Pelobates cultripes. Taxonomy (NCBI): domain Eukaryota; kingdom Metazoa; phylum Chordata; class Amphibia; order Anura; family Pelobatidae; genus Pelobates; species Pelobates cultripes. The sequence continues at coordinate 39,153,875 of OW240919.1, read as the reverse complement.
ATTTACATCTCTAATTAGGTGATTTAAGCGGCCGCCTAAGGCCTCGCGCTGTTTGGGGCCTCGCGGCCTCCTAAATCGCCTTAGGGCAGACAACTGTCGAGTTCTATCACGAGGACCCGACACAGGAGGGGGCCCGGCAGCTTGCTCATTATGCCGCTCTATGCGAGGCCCCTCCACTCGGTCTGCCCTGTGGGAGAGCCAGCCTCCTGTCTGCTTCTCCCCGGGGTTCAGAGCTGCAGACTGAAGTGTTTCGCAGGTTACCGTGGCAACGCTCTGACTGGAGATCACGGGACATTTACCATGTGGTAAAGAACCAGCACACGGACCACCAAGGACAGAGGGAGCCCACCTGATCGCTAGGAACACAGGGAGCCCACTGGACCACCAGGGACACAGGGAGCCCATCGGATCACCAGGGAGTTGTCTAACAAAAAAAAGGTAAATTTCAACCCCCTCTCACAATAATGTAACCCCCACTCTCACTCTGTCAACCCCCCTCTTACTCTGTCACTCTCACTCTGTTACCGCTTTCTCACTGTCACTCCCTCTCACACAATGTCCCCCCTTTCATTTTCTCACCTCCCCTCACTGTCACCCTCCCTCTCACTGTCACCCCCTCTCACACTATGTCACCTTCCCCTCTAACTCTGTCACCCCCTCACACTTTGTCACCCTTTTTCATTATGTCAGCCCCCTCACACTCTGTCACCCCCCCACACTATGTCACCCACCTTCACACTCTGCCACCCCCTGGTTACTCTGTCACCCTCCTAATGTAACCCCTCCTTACTCTGTCACCCACCTCTCACACTCTGTCACCTCCCCTCTCACACTCTGTCACCCCCTCACTGTCACCCCACTCTCACACTATGTCACCCCTTCTCATTATGTCAACCCACTCACACTCTGTCACCCCCATTCACACTATGTCACCCCCTTTCACACTTATGTCACCCCTTCTCACACTATGTCACCCCCTCTCGCACTATGTCCCCTTCTTACTCTGTCACCCTCCCTCTCACACTAGGTCATGCCCTTTCACTCTGTCACCCCTGTCACTTTATCATCCCCCTCACTATTACCCCCCCACTATCACCCTCTTCTCATACTATGTCACCCCCTCTCACACTCTGTCACCCCCCTCACTCTGTCACCCCCTCACTCTGTCACCCCTCTCTCACACTCACTCCTCTCATACTATGCCACCCTCCCCCTTACACTATGTCACCCCCCACACTTTGTCACCTATTCTCTCACACTGTCATGCACCCTCTCACACTGTCATCCACCCTCTCACACACTGTCACAACCTTTAACACACTGTCACCCCCTCCCACAAACTGTCATGCCCTCCCACACACAGTCACCATTCTCTACACACACTGACACCCCTCTCTGCACGCACTGTCACCACTCTCTGCACTCTGGCACCCCCCTCCATACACTCTTGCACCTCCTTCCATACACATGTACACATTGTCACCCAGCTCCACACTCTAGCAACCCCTTCCGTAACACTGTCACCTCTCTCCGCACACACTGGCACCACTCTCTGCATGCACTGTCACCACTCTCCGCACTCTGGCACCCCCCTCGATACACTCTGGCATCTCCTTCCATACACATTTACACATTGTCACCCAGCTCCACACTCTGGCAACCCCCTCAATAACACTGTCATCCCTCTCCACACACACTGGCACCCCCCTCCATACACTCTGGCACCCCCCTCCGTACACATTTACATATTGTCACACTCATCCGCAGCTCTGTCACTCCCTAACCCTTTCACACACATTAGCTCCTCTAAACCTGTCACAGTCCCCCAATCCTTCCACACTCAACCAGTCACAATAATGCCTCTAATCCTGTCACACTTGCCCTCTCAATTAACCCCCCTTAATCCTGTCACATTCACCTCCCATTGCCCTGTCACACTCACTCTTCCAACCCTGCCACATTCACCCCCCTCCGTGATACTCACTTCACAAGTATGCCACATTCACCCCAACCCTGGGGTACTCATGCCCCAAGCATGCCACATTTACCCTATCACATTAACCCCCTAATCTTGTCATATGTACCTTTTCTCACCCTGTAATACAATCTCCGCCAACCATGTCAAACTCACCCTCCCTCATTCTGTCACACTCATGCCTTAACCCTGTCTTATTCACCCCCTTGCTCTGTCACACTCTACCTGCCATAGTTACCCCTTTAGTCAAAACACAACAAAATATATGTAGGTGTGGTATGAAACCCACCTACAGATGATACCGCAACTCCAAGTAAAATGTCTTAAATGTCAGGTGAAGTAATCCTGAGGTCAATGCCTTGATAGGGTTAATTCCGGTGCTGGGCTATTTCACATATGTAGTAAGTAACACAAAACAAAATGCAGTCCGCACTCAAGAGTAAATCCTTATGATCCGCAGAAAAATACACAGAAATAATGAAAAAGTGCACATTTATTGATATAATAATTGAAGCAATGTATGGCAGAAAATAGTCATGGCAGCACTCTAAAAAGCTGAATATAACAGCAGGTACCCTCTTATTTTAACCCTTTAAAATAAAGGGTTAACTTACACCTAATCCAGCAGCGAGTGACACTCATTGGAGCATCTCCATTCCACTTCTGGGATCCCATCAATACTAATCCAATGCAATCCCTCTCACATAGACCACCGGGAGGCAGGGCGCATGCATGGTAATCACTGCGTTGCACTGACAATGCTACTCATAAAGAAGCATTGAGTCTAATGATTCTTTAGGAGAAGCCTTGCCTTCAATTTGGTATTGTGGTACAAAGCAGTAAGGAAGAATACCATACCAACTGTCTGATTGACAGCCAAGAGGGTGCAACTTAGGAACTTCATACAAGAACATGGTTATCAGCAAAAATCAGCACGGTTTTATGAAGCACAGGTCATGTCAAACTAACTTGATTGCGTTCTATGAAGAAGTAAGTAGAAGTATAGATCAGGGTGTTGCAGTGGTTGTGATCTATTTGGATTTTGCCAAGGCATTTGATACAGTTCCACACAATAGAAATCCGTCTAGATGAAAATGCTTGTTCTTGGGTAGAACATTGGCTTAAAAACAGAGTACAAAGAGTTGTCATTAATGGTAAATTGTCAAGCTGGACAGACGTGGCAAGTGGTGTCCCTCAGGGGTCTGTTCTGGGACCTCTTCTATTTAACATGTTTATAAATGATCTTGAAGAAAGCATTGAAAGTCATGTTTCAGTGTTTGCAGGTGACACAAAACTTTGTAAAATAATACAATGTGAGCAAGATATTACTTTGCTGCAGAGGGATTTAGATAGACTGGGGGACTGGGCAGTCAAATGGCAGATGAAATTTAATGTTGAAAAATGCAAAGTTATGCACTTCGGCGTAAAGAATACACAAGCAACGTATACCCTTAATGGAAGCAAGTTAGGGATAACAACACATGAAAAGGACTTGGGAACTGTTATGGACAACAAACTATTCAACAATGTACAATGTGGCAGTGGCCAAGACCAGTAAGGTATTGTCATGCATGAAAAAGGGCATTCATTCTCGGGGCGAGAATATCATTTTGCCTCTTTATAAATCACTGGTAAGACCACATATTGAATATGCTGTGCAATTTTGGGCACCTGTTCTAAAGAAGGATATTATGGCACTAGAAAAAGTGCTACAAAATTAATAAAAGGAAAGGAACATATCAGCTATGAAGAAAGGTTAACTTTAAATTAAGGTTAAATTTAAACCTATTTAGTTTAGAAAAACGTCGCCTGAGAGGGGATATGATAACATTATACAAATATATTCGGGGCCAATGCAAACCATTGTGTGGAAATCTATTCACAAACCGGACTTTACATAGGACATGAGGCCATGCGTTTAGACTGGAAGAAAGAAGATTTCGTCTAAGGCAAAGGAAAGGTTTTTTTACTGTAAGAACAATCAGGATGTGGAATTCTCAGCCTGAAGAAGTGGTTTTATCAGAGTCCATACAGATGTTCAAACAGCTACTAGATGCATACTTGCAAAAACAGAATATTCAAGGATATAATCTTTCAATGTAGGGTAATAACTGCTTGATCCAAGGATAAATCTGACTGCCATTCTGGGGTCAAGAAGGATTTTTTTTCCTAGCTTGTTGCAAAATTGTGCTTCAAACTGGGTTTTTTTGCCTTCTTTTGGATCAACAGCAAAAAACAAATGTGAGGAAGGCTGAACTTGATGGACACAAGTCTCTTTTCAGCTATGTAACTATGTAACTATGTAAGTGCTAATTTATCTTGAAAGTAAGAAAGAGGGAACACTCTGTTCACTCTGTTAAGAATATTTCATATTCTTGCAAGCTGAAGTGATTTATGGGTTTGGAGAGTTCCTTTAAGCCAGTGTCACAATTTCTCAGTGACCCACTAAGAGTGTAAATGATAGAAGACACATATACTGGTCTTTAGAGTGGCCCAGGCTTTACGTTTGTTGAATAGAGAATGGTCAGGGACAAGCTGAGTCAGGGAAACCAGAAATCAGGACAGCGAGGTCCAATAGCCGAGTCTTGGAAACCAGAGTTCAGGACAGCGAGGTACAATTGCCGAATCAGGGAAACCAGAAATCAGGACAGCCAGGTACAATAGTCGAGTCAGGGAAACCAGAAATCAGGACAGCGAGGTACAATAGCTAAGTCCGGGAAACCAGAAATCAAGACAGCAAAGTACAATAGCCAAGTCAGTTGAACCAGAAATCAGGACAGCAAGGTACAATAGGCAAGTCAGGGGAACCAGAAATAAGGACAGCGAGGTGCAATAGCTAAGTCAGGGAACCAAGAAATCAGGAGAGTGAGGTACAATAGCCGAGTCATGTAAATGAGAAATCAGGACAGCGAGGTACAATAGTCGAGTCAGGGAAACCAGAAATCAGGACAGCGAGGTACAATAGGCGAGTGAGGGAAACCAGAAATCAGGACAGTGAGGTACAATAGCTAAGTCTGGGAAACCAGAAATCAGGAAAGCGAAGTACAGTAGCCAAGTCAGGGAAACCAGAATGAAGAATAGTATTAAGGTTGTGTGATAATCCAACATGCAGTATGTAAACCCACAGAAAACCCAAGCACGTATTACCGAACCTTGGAATGGTCGGGTTTAACGTAGGTAAAAAAGAGTGGTCAAGGAACAGCCAAAAGTCAGGATACCAGAGATCAGGAGAACGATACCAGAATAGCCATGTCAGGATGCTATAAAGGAGAAAGTCAAGAAACAAGCCGAGTCAAGGAACCAGAGAACAGAGAAGTCTAAAGCCAAGCCTAGTCAAAACACAGAAATATCAATAAAATCACAAGGAGAACCAAATAGCACTAAGGGGAGCACAAGGAACCACAATAGGGCAAAGGAACAAAGCAAAAGGCGTCCCTTTTATAAGGGAGCGTCTTTTGCTTTAAGACCATACCCCCAAAACGTTCTGGGCCAGTATTGATGATGTGGGGTCATGTCATTGACATCATGATGTTGGAGTGTATGCGCCACGTCATCACAAGGGGCGTGATTCCACCGTCCAGCGTGGGACATGCTGAACACACTGTGAGAGGAGCCAGGCTCAAATCCTGCACCATGTGGGCGCGATGGAGAAAGGTAAGTGATCGTGACAAATAGGCGGAATAGCCGAGATCAAAATACCAGAAAATACAAGCACTATTGGGAACAACAGGGCAATGATCCATGCTCTATGAAGCTTTTTTATAGTCTGTTTCTTTAGCCATAAAACCACCGTCCAAAACATTTGAATCCGAATGTTTTTGAGGAGATGAGAGGGAATGTGGGAAGGGTCCCTCTCCACCTGATTGACCTCTCCAGGCTGTGTCACTGCCTGGGCAACAAAAGTTAACAGGACAGCCAGCAGCTAGGCTCTGATGGTCTCAGCATAGAACATCACAACATTTTTGGATGTAAAGGGTTAAGGTAGCCACAGTTGTTGCGCATGCTAGATCGGTTTCAAAATGTACCATTTAGACACATAGTTCAATCAAACAGGTCTTTTTCCCCCATTACCACTGGAGAACAGCCAGAGGCTTGTTTAACAGCCCTGCATTGCTCTGTAAGCTATTTATAGCAAGAGTTTGTTTGTTTAATGTTTTAAAGATTAGGTGTTGTTGAATTTCTGCTTGTTGAAGTTATGACAGGCCTTTCTTTAAGTACATGGAGTGCTTGCGACCATCTCTTTTCTAACTGAGAAAACATACAAAGAGACAAATGATTTACTTCCAAAACATGTAGTATGTTCATTTAAAACATTGCTAATTGATGTTATTTCTCTCTGTCACAAGATAAGTGGTATTAGATGTAACGAGTTCCTCTTAACATGATAGGTTTGGATACTTAATGTAACTTGAGTTTCTGAGACTTCCTTTCACAATCAGAGCTTTTTACTGTTGGTTTTAAAGCTCTGTGTTTTCTGTTCTGCTACATTTTGCTTCTTTGTAACAGTGAATGAATATTTCAACAACTTACATAAATCTTCAGAGCCACGGAGTTGTCCGGGCAGAAAGTTTTTCTCAAAGCCTGCGCACAATTAGTTAAATCAAGGAAACTATTTGTCAAATCATTCCATAATCTAGTGATTCATTCCCTTGTTCTAGGTAAAGAGTGTGAACAATTTAATGGAATAACTGTATTGTGGGAACAATCTACAAAGTGTGTGCGCAATGTACTTATATTGTGGGGAAAATGTGTTGAATCAAATCACAAAAAACGGCTTTGCTATGTTACCCCGGTCTCATCAGCTACTTTAGTTATGACTGGTCAGTAAAACTTACAGAAAACATGGGAATAAGTCATCAGTCTGGTATAGAAAAAATCCATAAATAGGATGAAAAATAATTAACATATATACATTTAAATATTTATTTACCTGATATTTTGTGTTTGTGTGTGTCTAGATGACTCATACAATGAATGTAAGTGCTTGAAAAGATGTGACAGATGACTGTCACAAAGTAAACTTTATCTTTAATTCAGCAGATTTATACTTGGTGTATAATCACTGAAAGTTCAGAAGGATTGGTTGAGCTAGTTGAGGCAATAATATTGCTTCACATATTTCCTACTTCACCCAAATCTTTTTAGTAGGGATGTGCATGGGTAAAAAAAATTGTTCGGTTTGGCACTTCCGAAATTTGGGCCTTCGGCAATTCAGGATTTCGGCACTTCGGTTTGGTTCCTTACTTCCGAAATTCGGGACTTCGGCAATTCTGCATTTTGGCACTTCGGATCGGTTCGACAATTCCGAAATTCGGGACTTTGGCAATTCGGCAATTTGGCACTTCGGGACTTCGGCACTTTGGGTTAGGGTTAGATTCCTGTCATCATTCCCTTAATTTTCCCCCAGTCTCCTGTTTTGCCACTTTTTACAGAAAACTTTGGCAATTCAGAAATTCGGCACTTCGACAATTCGGTTCAGTTTGGCACTTCCGAAATTCGGCATTTCGGCTATCGCCGGTTCGGTTCGGCACTTCCAAAATTCAGCATTCAGACATGCAGAAGTAAATTCGGACCGAAACAAATTGCACATGTCTACTTTTTAGCCTATTTTGCTGTTACAAACTCAGCCTTTAGTAAATTATAGTAAATTATCTGCACATGGGTCTCGATTTTCCAGATAGTTTTACCATTATAAGCAAACTGACATCTAATATATTATCAATGTGAATCACGGGATGCTTACTAGATGCTCTCATTGGTTGACATACAGGCAAAACTCACCACTTGCATGTTTTTTCCACCATAACACACTGAGAAAACATGTCCTGAGTGGTAATATACAACTGCAACCAGTGAATTAATTTTATAGAGGTAAATCAGATGCCTATCCAGGTAAGGACTTTATGAATGGTTCATATTCCTTCCTTCACCTCTTTGGAAATGGGGTAGAATGTAATACAATGATGAGAGCTACAGTATTATAAACCCACGGATGGACCAAGAGATATCATTGCTGAGCAAGCTCCACAGGTGAAGATGTGACGGATAATGCATTGTAATTTGTTTCAGTGCAAGCCACTTACCTTTTCTACTGCTTTCCTTTAATATTTATCAACAAATATTCTAACACCAACTAGTAATTTGTAATTGACATTAACCATTCTCTGCTTTTCTATGGGGCTTTTATGCTTTATAGAAAGGTGATTAAAGCTGGCAAATGCTGCTAAAGTACAAATGCTGGTAAACAGGAAACAGCGTAATTTATTAGTGGTTATAGTCTCTATAATTGAGCGGTTGCATCAAAACATATTCTGTATACAGAGACATACATACATACATACATATATACATAATATGTGTTCTGTATATGTGGGCTGCTCTGTGAGCCTCTTTGCTTTTCACCTGTGCTAAGTGATTCGCTTATTTAATTTATTTGAAAATGAACTTGGAAAGGATTCAATTTCCCCGCAGATTCTACATTTCTTTAAAGCAGAGGGAATAAAATGATTTCAGACACTGGTAGAATCCTTCAAACTAAATGACAGTAAGTGTGTCCAATTAGAGGAATATACTACAATCCTTCTCTTTTGAGGAAAAGTGTATTTTTGTACTGAGATGGTGATGTATGGCTGATTGTTCTGTTTCAATTTGGTTCCAATCTGACTATACAGCCTCTTAAATATTCTTTGAATGTTATTGTTAATGTTTATGTACGTTACTTGTGTTTGGTTGTTTGTTTAATGTGTGCGCTCTGTTTTATTTTTGTAAATCGTTCAAAAGAGGAGACGAGGAGTGAATTTGTATTCCTAAAACATCGCAATCACATTGAAGATTTGGTTTCACTTGTGCCAGGGTACGAAGGCTACAGCATGTTTTAATTAACAGGCAATTTCACTGGATTCTTAGAAAAGAATAGCACAAGAAATAGAATGAATAAACATGCCTCTAGAACTGTTTTATTTTTAGATTCTCGCCTTTTATAGTTCCCACCGTCTTTTACACACACAAAAAAAAGGTCCTCTCTCTTATTATTACACCCTCTTCTCTCTGGCAGATCCATTAGAAATGGCTTTTTATATATTAAAATAATGACACTTTCTTCTTGTGCTACAGTTTCTCCTTGGTATGAAGACAATTGGTATCCTTCTACTCCAGTGTAAGAAAGTCTAAAGCCGTGCTTTACATCTCACAAATGTCTAGTTACAAGAAAAAGTGTCCAACTACAAATCCAATGATGCCTTAAGTCTGAGGATTTTTTTTTTTTGGTCACACCTGAGTTAGAGTATTGGCTTAGACAAAAATGTTGCAAGCTGTCTGGGACAGACAAGAGGGGTAGACAATGTCCAACACTCCAGATCTTGTGGACTACATCTCCCATAATTCTATTAGAGCTATAAAGGTGGCAAAGCATCAGGGGAGATGTAGTCCACAACATCTGGAGTGCCAAAGGTTGCCTACCTTTGCTCTAGAGCAGGGATAGGTAACCTTCGGCACCCCAGATGTTATGGACTTTATTCCCCATAATGCTCTTACAGCTATAGTGCTGGCAAATCATCATGGGAGGTGTAGTCCAAAACATCTGGAGTGCCGAAGGTTGCCTATGCCTGCTCTAGAGGAATGAAGACATTAATTGTCGAAAGTTTTAGACTGACTAGAGTCTTTGGAGCAGAAACTAATTGAAGGGCAAGCTAACTGAACATGTGACCATTGCCAGCATACTCTTAAACCCAGTTGTGGATTAATTACATATGACTTTCCCTAAGGAAAATGGTTAAAACAGACATGGGCCCATTGCCTACTGTGCCTAGAAGGGTACCAACTGCACCTCTAGCACTAGAAAGGTCTAAACTTTTACTAGAAGAAAGATCTTAACTTTCACCTAGGGTTGCTATGTCTCTGAAGCAGAGGGGATGAGTCTTTTAGTTTGGTTCTGGACTTCTTTCATAGGTGGAATAAGATGTGCAAATGGCAACAATGTGTAAGGCTGTTTTACAGTCACTTTGTAGTGCCAAAGAGAGAATACTGGCGAATTGTCCGTATTGGGAAAAGTGGGTGTGCAGAAACACAGGTAGTGGAGGTCCCACTATATGTCGATATTTAGTGTTTACTTTTAAACATTAAAAAAAAAATAACTTTGGTAAACTATGTGTCTTTCAGCCCTTCATTTTTCGTTTCTTCATCATGGCACACCCCATCATGATGCCGTCAACAAGCACCCATTTGCATAGTTTAGTAAATTTTTATTTTTCATGCCATTATGGGTGAAATGTGGTTAGGTGTTTTTAACCAGGGTTTAACCAGTGGTTAGGTGTTTTAACCATGGTTAAAGTCTCTTTGTGGGTTCTATTGTACACCAAAACTCTCAGTATTTTCAGTCACCCATTGTTCAATAATTTTTCTGCCTATCAGTAGCATTAAAAGGTCATCCCAGAGACATCTAAAGCAATACAGCTTGCTTAAGTGCTTTATGTGTGATTATATTATCCTTTTAATTTTACAGATAATGCAGATTTCAGTCAATGCCCTGGCAGTCAATCAGACAATCAGTTTTGTTATTTCTTGGTTTGGTTAGCTCAGTGGAGCTAAACTTAGTAGGCAGCAAATGCACAGAGCACCTGACTTGCAAACACTTCTCATTGAGCTGCATTGGGAAGTCTGTGATTGGTCAGCCCCAGAAAGTCTGGGCGGGGATTAAAGAGGAGGGCTAGCAAAGGCAGCAAACAAGAGAACTGCAGCTTCTGCACACAGTTTTTAGATATACCCCCAATGAAAAAATATAATTTAAGGGACACTATAGTCACCAGAACCACTACAACTTATTGAATGTGTTCTGCTGAGTAGAATCATTACCTTCAGGCTTTTTGCTGTAAACACTGTCTTTTCAGAGAAAATGCAGTGTTTACATTACAGCCTAGTGATAACTTCACTGGCCACTCCTCAGAGGGCTGTTAGAGATCCTTCCTGGGTCATGGCTGCCTAAAATGCATCTAAACCAGGGCTCGAGTCCTGCAGGAACGCATGGGAACAGCGTTCCTGCACTTTTTCCACAGCAGGAACGCCGTTCCCGTTACCTGTCCTGCAAGACCGGCCCTGCTACCTGCACAGAGGGGCCAGCACACGCTGTGTTCCCTCTCCAGCTATAACTCTCGCGAGACCCGCTGCTGTTACCATGGCAACGCTCCGCACAGGCGAGTCTCGCGAGAGTTAGAGCTGGAGAGGGAACACAGTGTGCGATGGCCCCTGTGTGCAGCGGCTGGTTCCCTCCACCGGACCACCAGGCGATCTCCCCCGTCCCTGACAAGGTAAGAAGCAGGGAGGGGGGAATAAAATAAAAAAATATACATACACATCATCCAGCACTCACACACCCATCATCCAGCACTCACACACATCATCCAGCACACACACACACATCATCCAGCACTCACACACACATCATCCAGCACGCACACACACATCATCCAGCACTCACACACACATCATCCAGCACTCACACACACATCATCCAGCACACACACACCCATCATCCAGCGCACACACACACCCATCATCCAGCGCACACTCACCCATCATCCAGCGCACACACACCCATCATCCAGCGCACACTCACCCATCATCCAGCGCACACACACACCCATCATCCAACGCACACACACCCATCATCCAGCACTCTCACACCCATCATCCAGCGCACACACACCCATCATCCAGCGCACACACACACCCATCATCCAGCACACACACACCCATCATCCAGCACACACTCACACCCATCATCCGGCACACACACCATCCGGCACACACACATCATCCAGCACTCGCACACACACTGCATTCATTATACACACTCTTCACTCACTACAAACACACTACATTCACTATACACCCTCTGCATTCACTATACACCCTCTGCATTCATTATACACATTCTGCACTCACTATACACACTCTGCATTCACTACAAACACACTACATACACTGCATTCATTGTACACACTCTGCACTCATTACAAACACACTACATTCAGTATACACACTGCACTCATTACAAACACACTACATTTATTATACACACTGCACTCACTACAAACACACTACATTTATTATACGCACTCTGCACTCACTACAAATACACTACAATTATTATTCACACTGCACTCACTACAAACACACCACATTTATTATTCGTACTCTGCATTCACTACAAACACACTACATTCAGTATACACACCCTGCACTGCACTATATGCATAGGAGTGTCATTTTTATTATATTTTATTTTTTTAAGGGGGGGAGGTGGGAATCTTGGGTGAGTTCCCATACTTTTTTCCCCAGGACTTGACCCCTGATCTAAACATTCAGTATCTCCTCCCTCTGCATGCAGACACTGAATTTTCCTCATAGAGATTCATTGATTCAATTCATCTCTATGAGGAGATGCTGATTGGCCAGGGCTGTGTTTGAATCATGCTGGCTCTGTCCCTGATCTGCCTCTTTGTCAATCTCAGCCCATCAAATGGGCAAGCATTGTGATCGAATCAGGCTACCACATGTCAGCAGACTGCTTGTTTTTCTGAGTCTAACAGCATGCATAGTTACAGCTTCTGGCTTGAATACAGTGAGATTTTTACTATATTTATGGAGGCATGAGGGGCCCAGGGGGGGTTAAATGGTGGTGTTTACACTATAGGGTCAGGAATACATGTTTAGGTTCCTGACCCTATAGTGATCCTTTAACCCCTTAAGGACGAAACTTCAGGAATAAAAGGGAATCATGGCATGTCATGTGTCCTTAAGGGGTTAAGTGCATGCATGGTTTCACTGGGGCTATATGTAGTAAATGTTGATTGTTTGTTTATTTATGTTTATTTTGGCAGTGAAGTGTCCCTTTACATTTTGATTCAGGTGGAAGAGGCCTAATTTGACACAATTATCTCAAGTACCTTGTTAATGCAGACCTTGAAGAAGGCACCTTGGTGTAAAAGCATGGTCATTAAATATTTGCTTCAACACTGATTTTGTGTCTGGTGTTGAGGTTAGAAACGTTAAATCCATATAACACACAAAGTTAGCAACCATTTGATTAACCAAATCCAACATTGTGTTTTCAGCAGAATTGCAGGTATTATAATCAAGGACTGAAGATAATGATATGTAAATTTCACTTTACCCTTCCTTCAACTTTGACCATAGGTCATTTAAATGTGTTTTTTTTATAACAATGGATGTCTGTAATGTGTCAATTTAAACCTAAAACAAAGCTTTAAAAGCACAGTATCTGTTGTTCTACTGATCCTAATTTGTTGACCAATATAATCAACACAACAAAGGAACAACTGAGGTTTATATACTATTATATAAATTTTGTTTACTTCTAAACACTGGCTCGCGCATTGTAGTATAAGATGCTGTAACTCAAAACCAACGTATACTATGGTTTTGCAAGGGAGGTCGACATTGGGCTGACATAACATTACAATTTGTATCCTTTATTTAGTCCTTCATCAATCTTTATATAACTTTTTTTTTTTTTTACTTTTCTTAAAAGTAACAGCAGTCTGTTGCATTGTTCTAGTTAACAAAGAGTGTCAGAGTGTCAGTATATTCTGTCCTGGAGGTTCTCAACCCAACTCACAAACCTAACCGATGGCCCACGTCTTCTCAGCATTCCCATTGGAATAGGAAACACCTCAATATTGTTGGTATGCCTTAATGCTTGGTTTGGAAATCAGAATTCTATTGCTATCTAACTGTCCAAAATGATCCCAACACCATCACAAACGCAGAGCAGCTGCAGCATCACAGGTTGGTCAGGGCTGTACGTTCAAATGAATCAAGTATGGCAATGCCCAATGTGGCGTTTTGACTGGTTAGTCAGGGGAACACTCATTACAGTGAGCGGTAAACCCTGCAACAAAACGACAAACTGAGTTCTTATATGTGTTGTCGAAATAAATGTCTGTTTATAGTTTACGGTACTTGTAAAGACAATTACACATTTCCTGTAAACTTTGCCAAAATGAGAACTGTATTAATTACATAATATTTGGGCAGTAACCGCTCATCATTTCACAGACAATAAATAATGTTTACTTTCGTATAAATATTCATATTAACATATTTAGTTACTAACAGCACTGGAAGTCATTAACCCAAAGAACACGTACACCCCATTCATATCACAGCTGGACAGTAGCTAAAGCACATTCTGTCCCGGAGAATCAACTCAATCTGTGTCCTTAGTTTAATAAAACAAGTACTGTTGGATAATAACATATTTAACCCCTTCATTGCACACAATATGCCTGGGCCAAGGTGACATCAAAAGATTTTCCTAAACTGTTACCCTGTTTCTGAAGGGGTTAATCCAAGATATATTTGCAATCATAAGGATTTATTTTGTAGTATAAATCATAATTACTATTGTTTTTTAAATCACCCCACACAGAGATCACTAGGCCTGCAAAAACTCTCTGTAATTCTAATACTTTACACATTTAAAAATGTCAGGTTTTCGCACTGCTTTTAAATTAGCACATATATCTATGAATATATGTTTTTAAAAGGGCAATGAGGTCTTTAGCTGATTTTAATAATGCCAGCATTCTTAACTGCATTTGGAAATGTAAGAGTTAATTAATCTTTACAAAAAAACAGGAGTGACAGCACAAATTTAATGTAAGAATCAGTACAGCACTAACGTAGTTGTGGATACACTGAAAACATTCTAGTTACTTAGTATATGAGAAAATAGCACAGATAGGACACAAACAGTACTGTGCTCATATTTTTATTGAATTCTACCTGAAATAGGTACCAGTGTCATTCAAACAAGTGTCTGAAATCACACAGTTAAACTGTAGGTATAAAAGGTTACAATGTGTAAATAAAAAAGGTACACTTATGATCTTTTTTGTTCCTGTTTATACAGCATATTCATTTTTTTATAATTGCCACATTTTGTTACAATGCACATTATCCCTTTAGAGTGGACACTCCTAAACTGTCTTGAATAAAATTTTATAAAAGTGCTTTAAATATCAAATCTGCTTTTTTAAACCTTTTTTTTTAACCTGGCCCCAATATCTACATGGCATTAAATTGAAGACTCTTCAGCTGTAAAATTAGCTCAGTGACAAATCCAATAAATTTGATGTAATACATAAGGAAATACAATCTGGCTATTACCTTCATCAGACTCATTCCAATGTCCAGGTCTACTAAAGTTAAACATTTATTGGGGGCAGTTTAGCTGGGCATGTTCTAGGTGGGTGCTGAATGCCTTTGTAGTACCCTCTTTAAGATGAGGGTAGATGACTAATTAAGGATACATTTAGTGTCTGTAGAAGTGTATATTTGTATGATTATTTGCATGTGTGTGTATTTGTATGTGTCTGTAACTGTGTGTATGCATACCTATCTTTGAGGAGGAACTTATTTTTGCTCCTCCAAATATTTATTTCTAGAATTGCCACAGGGCATCATAAATATCTGGGCCTAATTGGGACTAACTGATATAACATGGTACCAGAATTATTGACCACAATTATTCCACAATTATTCGAGGAATAAGAATCCCTGTGTTGGATTCAAAAACACACATAGACAGTGCTTTCTCTACCAATATGTCTAATTAAATATCCCTTGGTCTGTAATGCAACCTGTAACTATAGAGTAGTTTTCTAAAAACTGTTAAATAAATAAATAACTATATACGCAAACAAATGGACTAATGTTGGGTAATGTTGCAAATACTGTATATCCCCTTATTCACTAACAGGGTTATTCACTAAAGCACGAATGGCCCCGTACTGAATGAGGCAAAACAAGCTGGCTGACTGCGGTACCGTTCATTTTGAAAAATTTGATTGTTCCGGGAATTCAACATAGTCTGGATTGTAATTCAGCCAGATCATACTCTGCCAGATGGCTGTAAATCAAACCGAATGCTGCAAATAGGGGATTTGGGAACCCTAGCCACTTGGGAGGACATGGGGAGGACATACAACTATTTGCAGGCTGGCGAATGGCATGTCCACCCCCGGTATTGTATAATTAATTGGGGCCCCCACCCGCTGTTCATCATGTGGGGGACATTAGGTCCTCCTGACTAATTATTATTAGGAACCATACCCACCGACAATGGAAGGGGGCCAGGGGAGGACATTAGGTTCCCTAAGTCAGCTACACTTCCAGTTTGGCTACTTTGACGTTAACTTCACCCACTTTAACTAATAACCCTGTAAATTAAGATTTGTATAGATTTTAAAATTTGTATTAAAAAAAAGTGTAAAATGTCTGCCCAAAAAAATTCAACCTGGTAAAAAAGCGGGGATAATACATTTTTCCAATTAAGATATTTTGGCCTAAAATTCCCAGTTCCCACTATAGTGCATACAGCGCTTTATCGTTCTACAAGTGCTATGCTGGTGTGTGCCTGGAGACATTAATAAATGCATTCCGTGTGCTTTTTCAGTCATTCAGGCATTGTACGTTCAGCACGGTTACATCAGTCTAAGTGCTGGCTGCCAGCCTTCCTCAGAAATGTAATGGCATGAACAAGCATGAGGAAAATGCTAGACAAAGAACAGAGAGGAGCTACAGAGAGCTGTGTGACTCAGAGAAAATCTTCAGGTACCAGTGTGCAAGGGGAGGGGAGCCGGGGAGGAAATGTTCTTGGGCAGAAGAGGGAGGGGGAGAGAACAGGCCTATGAGAAATCTGACAGCCGCACAGAAAAACAACTTCTTACAATTTCCTTGACGTATCTAAGGTTGGAACTACTGGGCAAAGAAAAGTTAACTTCACAGAACCTGCACTGCATGGCTCTCACCTCCACAACTAAGGTAAGACTCTACCTTATCTACCTATTCTCTATGGAAGCTGGACAGTCAGCTGATAACTCACTACCTTTTCCAAAACTCCCCTCTAGGAGTGGGAAAAAAACTTTTTTTTTTTTTAAAAGCAAAACCACTTGTCAGATTCATTAGTGCTATTGGACTAGTACAGCTCACTTTTAGAATGGGATTTACTAAGCAATGAAATGTTAGAGAGTTAGAATGCTATGTATTGAATAGTGTGGATACATGTTTAAACATGTGGCTACACACAATGACAGAATTATTATTGGCATTAATATAGAGCCAACTTGGCGTTTTTAAATTTAAAAAAAAATTGGAATTTAACAGTAAATGAGATGAACTATTACAAATGTTAACAGGAACAAGAGGTTAATGAGGACCATGCTCAAACAAGCTTACAATCTCAGGAGGTGTGGGTAACAGCTCCTATCGCATATGTTATCAGCTGCTTAGAAAACTTCAATGTAGCTTTTATTGTAAGAAACTTGGGAGTTGTAAATAAAGAGCCTTTCAGTTGCAAACACTATAGAAAGCAGTGGCGTGTTTCAGCTGACTGCTTCGTTTTGATCACTTATCTCTCTATACAGTAAATAACCACCTTAAAGCTATATCAAAGTAAGACAGACCAGTCATGTGTTTTAGTGCATTTAATAATTTGTAAACCACAGGGTTAGGGAGCTAGGGTGTAAAATGGGGCATGTCAGGTTAGGATTGGAGGTAGTCCCAGGTTAATGGCAGCAGGGATGGATAGAGGGTCAATATTGTCAGGTTAGGGTTATGGGTAGCGCAAGGTCAGGGTTAGAGTTAGCCTTACGTTGACTAGCGCACATGGAAACCAGGAGGGAGGTTAAATAGAAATAGTTTACTTTAATATCTTAGAATTTCACTTTATAATACAGGTGGATTCCACAAGTCCCTGTGGCAATTAATCTGAATTTAGCAGTTTGACAAGGAATTTTTTCCATCATTTCATCTGATATGTGACCTGTTCTGCTGAGAATCTGAAATACTATAGAGTTGCTTGGACTAATGTTTGTACAGATAACATCATGGTGAAAATTGCAATGTTAAAAGGCATTCTAAATTAAGTTGCAAACTAACATTACTAGTTTAAGATTACACAATGTACATATTATCACTTTCACATTCTCTAAAACGTACACTAAAACAGAATTTTTTCATTTGTTTTGATTTATTGCACCACACCCAAAGTACAAAGTACAGTCAACGTTTTGGAATTAATTTGTATCCTTTGAAAACATTTCACAAAACTTGAAAAAAAAAATTGAATAATTTTTTTTCATTACATTTATTTATTTATTTTAGAATGCCAAAGAGTACAATAAGCAGGAACAAATCATAGCTTGGGAGGACTGGTTGGACATTAATGATGGGTGATGGCGTGCAATTTTTTTAAAGTATTAGGCGGTCAACAGGGTGTGGTCAGATGTAAATGCCCTCTGTTTAGGGGCAGGTTTACATGGTTGATTGTCTTTGACAACAAAAAATATTTGTTTTTATAATTGTGGAGAATGAGCATGTTTAACAAGGGCTGGGATGGTATAGCGGAGCCAGCTAAAGGTGTGTCCACTGTCATAGTAAGTGTGCTAAGTGTAATATTGTATGGTGTCTAAACAGAGCATCAAATGTTATTGGGCATCCATGGGCCCTAGGCTGTTATTAAGAGTTATTCTGCTATTAAGTTTTTTCCATGTAAAGTAGGTAATGAATTATCCTATGAAGAAATATCTTTACAGAAGGTATGTTGACTTCCTCTTTAGAGCAATACTAAGACAGACTGCTGTAAACTGTACGTGCATACATTTCAGCGGCTTTCACAGTTGGTTCCCCATTAACTCGGCAACCACCAAGTCGGGGCAACTGTCCAACTCCAGGATCCTTCTCAGTCAAAAAAGATCATATGCCGAAAGTGTCTGATCTGCCTTCCTGAAATGACAAGTCAGGTTCGTTACATCCTCTGGCACAGAGAAGTGATGTGCTGGGAAAGTGGTTTTTATTGGGTTTAGGTACCCAAATGATTTGCAAAAAAACTTTTTTTTTCGCAATTTTTGGATGTCATGAAAGACTAAGGCAACTGGGCCAGACTCAAAAAGATTCACAATGTTTGCAAAGATTAATATCTTTACAGCAAAAACTCAACCTGTCACTGAAGTTTTGTGTATTTGCAGGATTTTAGTAAATTATTAAGAAGTTTGGGCTTAAATTATTATTATTATTATTGCCATTTATAGAGCGCCAACAGATTCCGTAGCGCTTTACAATATTATGAGAGGGGATTTAACTATAAATAGGACTATTACAAATAAACTTACAGGAACAATAGGTTGAAGAGGACCCTGCTCAATCGAGCTTACATTCTATAGGAGGTGGGGTGTAAAACACATTAGGACAGGAATTTGCAATCAAATAAGGTGGGCTGCCCTTTAGGAGAGAGCAAGAGACAGGTATGTGAGCTAGGGGTTAGTCTTGGAGGCCACAAGCTTTCCTAAAGAGATGGGTTTTAAGGCACTTCTTCAAAGATGCAAGACTAGGGAAGTGTCTGATGGCGGTAGGCAGGCTATTCCATAGGAAAGGAGCCGCCCCCGAGAAGTCCTGCAAGCGCGAGTTGGCCGTACGGGTGCGAGCAGCAGACAGGAGGTGGTCACGGGCAGAGCGGAGAGACCGAGAAGGGACATACCTATGGATCTGTGAGGAGATATAAGAGGGGCTAGAGTTGTTCAGTGCCTTATAGGTGTGAGTTAGTGCCTTGAATTGACTCCTATAGCACACAGGAAGCCAATGTAAGGACTGGCAGAGGTGTGAGGTGTGAGAGAACCGACTAGAGAGGAAAATCAGTCTAGCAGCAGCGTTCATTACAGACAGTAGGGGTGCAGTACGGCTTTTGGGAAGACCAAGCAGGAGAGGGTTACAATAATCCATGCAGAAAATTATTAGAGCATGGACAAGCTACTTGGTAGTATCTGGTGCAAGAAAGGGGCGGATGCGGGCTATGTTTTTAAGATAGAATCTACAGGATTTGGCAACATGCTCGATGTGAGGCTCAAAGGTGAGACCAGAGTCAAGTATGACGCCAAGACAGCGCGCTTGCAAGGATGGGCTGATGTTGGTACCACAAACTTCAAGGGAGAGCGAAAGAGGAGGATCAGTATTAGGAGGAGGAAAGACAAGGAGCTCAGTTTTTGAGAGATTGAGTTTCAGAAAGCGGGAGGACATCCAGTCAGAGATGGAAGAAAGGCAAGCAGTGACATGTTGCAGGACAGCAGGGGAGAGGTCCAGGGTGGAGAGATATAGCTGGGTGTCATCAGCGTACAGGTGGTAGTGGAATCCAAATGAGGTAATAAGTTTGCCAAGAGAGGCAGTATAAAGAGAAAATAGAAGGGGACCAAGGACGGAGCCTTGGGGGACTCTAACCGAGACAGGGCGAGGAGAGGAGGTATCATTAGAAAAAGAGACACTGAATGAGCGTTGGGAGAGATAAGAGGAAAACCATGAGAGGACAGAATTTGCACAATATTATATATATATATATATATATATATATATATATATATATATATATAAAATATTGATGTCTATATGCAAACGTCTGAATGTAACTAGCCAAAAACCTATCTTGTCGTTCACACTTGGCCTGCGGGCTACCAGCAGGAAACTTTATTCCATTACAGGACAAAGATCTTTTTGCATGGTAGTACAGACATGGTATATACTTGTGAATGAAAGCATTCACAAAAGAAACCACTGCCCTTGGCATTCATGTCTGTGTTCCTCTCTCTATATAGTATAATCTGTACATCCTGTACATTCTTTCATATACAGTGGGTGCATATTTGAAGGAATAACAGGCGTCTTGTTTCATTCACAATTTACTTGCTTGTTTTTCCTTCTTGCTAAGCACAGACATTGAGCACACTAAGTTTATTCTCCCCAGGGCTTATTCACAGTCCTGTGATAACAATTTAGAGGAAAAAAGGAGTTACGCCCCCAATCATTAACGCTGGAATTTCCATTGGTCTTTCCCCAAATATGGGCAATCTGAATGTATTCCCAAAATAAAACTGATTGTTTATTTTTTGGAACAAGAATGACTGTATTGAAATATGTGGCTGTCTGCAAGGATTGCAGTTTGCGGGTGGGTATAAATGTACGAAGAGCTGTAAAAAAAGTTAGAAATTAAATTAGGTGCACAAAATATAATAAATTATTTTACAATCCTACTGTAGAAATACTATAATTTGTCCAAAAGTTATACATATAGTTTTAAGAATAAGTGAAATATGTGAGAAAATTCAAAAAAATGCAAAAAGAAAATATTTGTAAATATATATTTTTATGGCACTCTGGTTTCTCTTTCCAAATAACTTTTTATTTGGTTGCATTTCTGCACCTGGGGAGATGTAGGTAATAATAAAAGGTTGCTGCAACAGATGTACAAATTGGGTGGGGGGGTGTCATAACACTGTCACCGTCTGGGGACTTTGCAGAATTTGCCCAATGGGCAGGGGTGCAGACAAAGGTGAGTTTCACTTACCTGAAACCAGAGTGCAATAAGAATGTGTATTTACATATATTTTTATTTTTTTTGCAATGTTTTAGAAATCTCTTCAGCTACTGACACTTCAGCACCAGGAGCCAACATTGCTGCTCATACATTCAGCATTGAAGTCTATGGATGATCCTGCTAAGCTGCTGGACTCTCCAAAGATAAAGCCACTGGTGACTACTGTGGGGGGGTTGACACTTCTAGACAGCGGTAGCTCCATCCAGTGTTATATGTATGCTGCTGTGCGTACACCCTTTTTTATGATGTTGGACACATCAGAGCGGTTGCCACCAGAGGGGTTGTACACACTAGAAGCCAAGGTACTCTCACGTTTTGGGGGTGTGGTTACACCCGGAGGCGTAACTAGAAACCACGGATCCCCGATGTAAAAATTGCCCTGCCCCCCCATATGTCTACCCTCCCCCTCCCATACGTGGCCCCCACACACATGCAGACAAACACATAGACACACACATATACAGAGACACACACATACACACAGACACACACATACAGACTAACACATACATACATACATACATACATATATACAAACAAACACACACACATATATACAGACACACACACATACATATAAATACACAGACACACACACATACAAACACACACACACACAAATACACACACACACAAATACATAAAACACACACACATACACACACACATACAGAGAAACATTCATACAGACACACACACATACATACAAACACACACTTATACAAAATATTTTAGTCATCCTCCTGTTATCTACCTTTTAGATGCAGGAGGTTGTCTTCCCTGGGGTCCAGTGGTGGCTCAGCTAGATGGGAGTCAGAGTTGCCACTATGACTCCCTCCTCTCCTTCCTCCCACGCTGCTCCTGGTCGTTGCTGGGAGAAAGTGACCGGGGTTGTCACTTCCTCCCAGCCTCTGACCTCATCAAAGGGGGGCCGATCGCGCTGTTAAAGTGTCGCAGCCCTGACTGGGCCCCCTGGAAATCTCTAGCCATCAGGTGGCCCTAACAGTATGGGCCACCCGATGGGCCCCTTAACGTGTGACCCCAGAGATTATACAGCACCGCCCAGGGCCGCAACACATGGCGGCAGGCACTGTGGTCACAGGGGTCCGCAGGGCAGCTAGGCCCCCTGGAGTGATGTGCATGGTTGCAGCTGCGACCCCTGCGACCGCAGTAGTTCCACCACTGGTTACACCAAGCAAGCCCCCAAACATATAAATGCTAATTCAGTCCAATTTACAGTGCCCTGTTGTGGTGCCTAGTGTCCCTATAGAGCGTCACTTTGTCTGTTTATTATTCGTTTGGCATTGACCCAGCTTTGTCCTGACTATTCTGTTTCTTTGGTTCCCTTGACCAAGCTTTGGCTTTCGTTCCTGTGATATTGTGGGTTCCTTTGACCTTGGCTTGTTCTGATGTTCCTGTAACGGACCGTTTTGCACACAAGGGGTAAAAAACGTTTAGGCTATCATCCCCCTTTCCAGAGATGCAGGCACAGCTACTGCAGAACACCTAACACACGAACCGCCAATAAGTGAATGCTCCAAACACCCGAACTGCATACAAGGGAATGCTCCAAACACTCGAACTGGAACCTCACGAATAGCTGCTAGCAGACGAACAGGAAAAGCACCCAAGCGGCTTACACTCCTGGCAATCAGTCTCTATCAGCATACAGTAAATCCCCCCAAAGACGAGACAAGGCTCCGTGTTGAGGGTCAAGCAGTGGTCTGTTTAATGAGGGCTACCTGCCCAGTATTTATGCAGGTCTCCCACCTGGTGGACACTCCCCTAGGGGACCAAATGGGAGACTGTGACAAGGGACAGACAAGCAGACAAATAGGACACACAGTCACAGTATATTCCCACAATGCATCCTGGCTTCCTCCCCTCTGCCCTGGGAGATAATTGAGAAGTAATTCAATTATCTCCCAAGACAAAGGCAAATCTCCATTATGCACGTGGGGATACTAAAACAAGCATTACTGTTAAAATACACCAGGTAAGACACATTACATTAAAACTATACATTTAACATATCCCCAGATAGCTCAGGTCTGAGCGCACATTATTAAGCGAATGGCGCTCAGACCACACGAATACAGTTTAATCGCCATGGAGCCAAAGTCTTTACACAGTCAGTTTCATGCGAATGGGCTCCATGGGATTCCTATCTGGGGTATAACACATTCAAACAAAACTACCGAACACCGGGCCGTTCGTGCACTTCCACCGAACAAGAAGGGAGGTCGGCGGCTTCAGCGGTGTTCGCGCAAAACTGTGTCTGATTTTAGTACTATGAAAATAGAGATGAACACCGCTGTGTATTCGTATGTTTAAAATGGCCGCGACCTCGTGTTCAGGATACGAATGGCAGCCACCCAGCATTCGTCAATTAAGCTGCGGTTAACCGCAGCTTCAGGGAGGTTAATTGCCGGCACACTCCAGCTCCCAGGTGGTCTATTCATTCGTGCGGTTGTTCGGTAGATTGAATCCACTGAACAACCTGCAGAAAAGCACGAATACAGCTTTTCTGCAGGCGAAACAAAGTCTTTTAACAGGGGGCCATAGTCCAGAGGCAGCAGGCGAGCAACCAGGCTTCTCCAATGCAATGTGGCAAGATTGGTCTCGTCACAGTTCCTATTTTCCTTTTATATTCATATTTAGTCCAGCCAATCTAAGGACTGGTATTGCTTTTTTTTTATCTGTCTCTGTTGTTGTGGTGGATTTATATACTGAGTGTTGGCTATATCGTTACACTGGGTAGCATTAGCTCACCCAATAACATTTGATTTTATTCCACACAACTGTGTTATTGTGAAAACCGAATTTACTAAATTTAAAGTAAACCTTATCTGTTTTTTTTTTTTTTATGGTTTGATTGGCATCAATTGAGTCACTGTAGTTTGTCATCACAAAATGATAAGGTGCTTAAGTGTCTAATTCCTGTTATATGCCATCTCTTTTGTAGTCTGGTGCATGCGGAATACAGAACTCTTTTATAAAAGTAGTTTTGAAGACTGTCCGTATCTAAAGAAAAAAGCGAACCTGAAATTCTCATCATGATCATGTGGAGGTCTAAATGTTTCATTTTTTTTGAAAAAAGAGACATTAATATCTATCACAATACATCATGTAAATGTTTTTATGCTTTTCGCAACTTTTCCACATCTCTCCAGGGTCCGGCTGTCACTGAGAGTATGAGTGTGTCAAAGATATCTTCATAAAAAAGAATTTATAATAAATGTTTCACTCTGCAATGATTCTGATTTGACTTGCACATGCAGTGTCCGTCTTTTGGGAGGCCATTCTCTCTCTGGGGGTCTAGTCACTAAAAGAGCATCTCAGCTTGTCAATAATCTAGTAACAATGCTGTTGTTGTGGATTTCATGTTAACTGCTTCGTTGCTGAAATGGTGTTTTCACAAATCACTATAACTCACCATTACCTCCCAATTAGGCTTGTGCATTTTCTCCTGATGTGAATTGCTGTGAAAGCTGCCCCAAAGTTGCAATAAGACCATTAAATAATGAATGATGCATAATTACAGGTGTATCTAATTTTATTTTATCAGTTGTAATGTATTTCCTAAAAACAAAAAAAGGTGCAGAAAGTAAAAAAAACAAAAAAACAGAACAGTCAGGTCTCAGTGGAACATGTATTAGAGCCTAAAAATAACTGGAGTGATGTGGATGATGAATCTAATAGTTTGCATAATCCATTTTTTTTTATATATAAAATCCTGTATGGGCCTAGACCATATTATGGAGATTTCCCATCTTCCCCATTCTGTTTGTTTATCCTGTTCTACATTTAATGCTGTGGTTTTCAACACAGTCCTTTAGGAGCGATAAGGTTCAAGGTTTAGGGATTACCCAATTGTATTCATACTGAAATAGCCATAAATCCTGGATCCTTGAGAGGGCCTGAGGGACTCATTGGTAAACCATTTGCTTAATGAAATGGCTGTATGATTAAAATATTCTAGCAGAACAAATAGCTTTCCTTTGTGTTTAGTGTGTACAGTGTGTGCTTGAAGAAGAGTTATGAGAGCAGAAAATGCTTATGGGAAAGGAATGCAGCCATAAGCCGGACGCAGTCAAAGCATATTGAACTAGGAAGATCACTATATATAGGGTGAGGTAGAGGCAAAAAATGCCTACAAAATTCAAAATATAAACAAAGAAAAAATTAGACCTGTGCTGCAGATACTCAACACTGAAGTCCCAAACAGGGACGTATTAGCCGCGAGGCAAACAAGGCATTTGCCTTGGGCAGGGCCGTCTTTAGCGCGGGGAAAACGGGGCAGCTGCCCCGGGCCCCACTGCTCCTGGGGGGCCCCAGAGCAACTGCCCCGTGGGCCCCGAGATTGGCGCAGCCCCACTTGGACCCGGCGGTGCAGCTGCACAGAGCCATACCATCCCGCACGCTAAAGAGGGCAACCCGGTGGGCCCCTTCCTGTTTGGCAGCCGGCTGGGAGGAAGTGAGTGCCGCGCATCACTTCCTCCCACCCGAGACCAGAGCCGCACAGGAGGAGGAAGGCAGGGAGGAGAGGAGTTTCAGAGGAGAACTCCCAACTGCCTGCCACTGGACCCCAGGGAAACCACTCTCCAGAAAAGGTAAGGGTGGTTGGAGGGTGGCTAAATGTATGTCAGTATGTTTGTGTGTGTGTCAGTATGTCTGGCTGTGTGTCAGCATGTCTGTCTGTGTGTCAGTATGTCTGTGTGTGTGTCAGTATGTCTGTCTGTATGTCAGTATGTCTGTCTGTATGTCAGTCAGTATGTTTGTGTGTATGTCAGTATGTCTGTCTGTGTGTCAGTATGTCTGTATGTATGTCAGTATGTCTGGCTGTGTGTCAGTATGTCTGCCTGTATGTCAGTGTGTATGTCAGTATGTCTGTCTGTGTGTCAGCATGTCTGTGTGTATGTCAGTATGTCCGATGTCCGTGTGTGTGTCAGCATGTCTGTGTGTGTATGTCAGTATGTCTGTCTGTGTGTCAGCATGTCTGTGTGTGTGTGTGTGTGTCAGTATGTTTGTGTGTGTGTCAGTATGTCTGTGTGTATGTCAGTATGTCTGTGTGTGTCATCATGTCTGTGTGTGTGTCAGTATGTCTGTCTGTGTGTCAGCATGTCTGTGTGTGTGTCAGTATGTCTGTGTGTATGTCAGTATGTCTGTGTGTGTGTCAGCATGTCTGTGTGTGTGTCAGTATGTCTGTGTGTATGTCAGTATGTCTGTCTGTGTGTGTGTGTGTCAGTATGTCTGTGTGTGTGTCAGTATGTTTGTGTGTGTCAGCATGTCTATGTGTGTGTCAGCAGTATGTCTGTGTGTGTCAGCATGTCTATGTGTGTGTCAGTATGTCTGTCTGTGTGTCAGTATGTCTGTCTGTATGTCAGCATGTCTGTGTGTGTGTCCGTATGTTTGTGTGTGTCAGTATGTCTGTCTGTGTGTCAGTATGTCTGTGTGAATGTCAGTATGTCTCTGTCTGTGTGTCAGTATGTCTGTGTGTATGTCAGTATGTCTCTGTGTGTGTCAGTATGTCTGTGTGTGTGTCAGTATGTCTGTCTGTGTGTGTGTCAGTATGTCTGTCTGTGTGTCAGTGTGTCTGTGTGTGTCAGTATGTCTGCCTGTGTGTATGTCAGTATGCCTGTGTGCATGTCAGTGTGTCTGTGTGTATGTCAGTATGCCTGTGTGTGTCAGCATGTCTGTGTGTGTGTGTCAATACGTCTGTCAGTGTATGTGTCTGTATGTGTGTCAGTATTTCTGTCAGTGTCTGTGTGTGTGTCAGTATATCTGTCAGTGTATGTGTCTGTGTGTGTGTGTATGTATGTGTGTCTGCGTGTGTGTATCAGTATGTCTGAATGTGTGTCAATATGTCTGCCAGTATATATTTTTGTGTCAGTGTATGTGTGTGTCAGTATGTATCTGTGAATGTTTTAATATGTCTGTCTGTGTGTGTATGTGTAAGTATGTCAGTGTGATTGGGGGTTGGGCGTGATTGGCGGGCAGGGGGGATTTGAAGGGTCGCAGGACCCAGGGGGCCCAACAAAATTCTTTGCCCAGGGTCCTATTCATATTATAGATGGCCCTGGCCTTGGGCGGCATTTTCCAGGGGGCGGCAAAAAAAGCCGCCCCCAAATGCCCAGGGCAAATGTCTTGTTAGCCTTGCGGCTAACTGACAAGCCAGGCGGGCAGGCGGGCAGGCGGGCAGGCGGGCAGGCGGGCAGGCGGCGCTGGCGAGGGAGCACTTTCCCCTGAGCTGTCTGCTCAGCTCCCTCATGCGCCACAGAGTGATACCGGGGGCTGGAATATGAGAATGCTGAACAGAGTGCTCAGGGGAAAGTACTCCCTCGCCAGTGCCGTCCAGCAGCCCCACTAGACCCCAGGGAGAGGGAGAAACCCCCCCAGCAGTCCCAAAGGTAAGGAGGCTCGGGGGCTAAATTTAAAAAAAAAAGTGAGTGTGTTAATGTGAGTGAGTGTGTGTGTCTGTTAGTGTGTGTCTGTGTGTGTCTGTTAGTGTGTGTCTGTTAGTGTGTGTGTGTGTGTGTCTCTGTTAGTGAGTGTGTGTCTGTGTGTGTCTGTTAGTGTCTGTGTGTCTGTTAGTGTGTGTTTGTCTGTTAGTGTGTGTGTGTGTGTGTCTGTTAGTGTGTGTGTTTGTCTGTTAGTGAGTGAGTGTGTCTGTTAGTGTGTTTGTGTTTGTCTGTTATTGTGTGTGTGTGTGTCAGTGTGTGTGTTTGTCTGTTAGTGAGTGAGTATGTCTGTTAGTGTGAGTGTGTGTGTCTGTTAGTGTGTGTTAGTGAGTGAGTGTGTGTGTTTGTCTGTTAGTGTGTGTTTGTCTGTTAGTGTGTGTGTGTCTGTTAGTGAGTGAGTGTCTGTTAGTGTGAGTGTGTGTGTCTGTTAGTGTGTGTGTCAGTGTGTGTGTGTTTGTTAGTGAGTGTGTATGTCTGTTAGCTAGTGTATGCCTATCTGTCAGTGAATGAGTGTGTGTGTGTGTGTATTTAAAAGGCGGGCAGGGGGAGGGATGGGGTGGCAGGGGCGCCTGAGTTTTGTCCTGCCTAGCACAAAACCAGGATACACCACTGGTCCCAACAGTGTATATACAGCCAAACAACAAACACAAGTCCTGCGCATCTAGTATAGGTGTGCACACCCAGGTGCTACCTCAATTTATTTGAGGACAAAGTTAAAGCAGCAAACATTTTGAGCAGCAACCCTTTCTCAATGCTAGCAAGGTCAGCATCAGACACAGGGGGAGGGGGGACAAAGAGACAGAGGGGTAATAGAGAGACACAGGGAAGGGGGGACAAAGATACAGAGGGCTAATAAAGAGACAGGGGAAAGGGGGACAAAGAGACTTAGGGGTAATAGAGAGACGCAGGGGAATGGGGACATAGAGACAGAGTGGTACTAGAGAGACACAGGGGAGGGGGGGAAGAGACAGAGGGGAGGGGGAGACAAGAGAGGGGGAGAAAGAGACAAAGGGGGGAAGAGAGAGGCAGAGGGTGGAGAGAGTGGCAGAGGGAAAGGGGGGAGGAAAAGACAGAGGGGGAAGAGAGAGACACGGGGAAAAGAGGGGGATAAAGAGATAGAGGAGGAGAGAGACAGAGGGAGAAGAGGAGGAGAGAGACAGAGGTTGAAGAGGAGGAGACAGACAGAGGGAGAAGAGGAATAGAGAGACAGAGGGAGAAGAGGAGGAGAGAGACAGAGGGAGAAGAGGGGGAGAGAGAAATAGGGAGAAGAGGAGGGAAAGAGACACAGGGAGGAGATGGGGGGGGAGACACGGGGAGGAGTGGAATAGGAGAGACACAGGGTGGATAGAGGAGAAAGACACACAGAAGGTTTGTTGGGGGACAAAGATACATACAGAAGGGAAGGGGAACAAAGTGACACACAAGGTTTGTGGGGGTCAAAGCTGGGCTGGGGGAAAAAGAGACACAGAGTGGCTGGGAGAAGAGAAAGAGGCACACAGACAGTTTGGAGTTAGTAAGAGACACACAGAGGGGATTTGGAAGGGGAGAAAGAGACAAAGTGGCTGGGGCTAAGACATACACAAAAGGGGCTGGGGGAAAGAGCCATACGGAGGCTGGAGAAGGGCAAAAAGAGACACTCAGGGGCTGGGATGAAGTGAAAGATATACAAAGGGAGCTAAAAGAGAAATACAAGGGTGGCTATAAGAGACAAAAAGGAGAAAATTGGAGATAAGATACACTAGCGAGGTTAAAAAAAATTCAAAATAGGGAACAAGAAACACAAAAAAAGGCAAGAAATTCATAAGGGAGTTAAAAGAAACACGAGAAGATGCATTTTTTTTGTGTGTGTTTGTGGGGGATGCATTTTCGCCTGTGTCTCTTGCTCTCCCTGTAACTCAGTTCTTCAGCATGGGAGTTTATGCCAAATAGCTAATTGACAGGTGAGAGAAAGATCTCTTATTAAATAGATTTTCCTTCCATTATATGCATTTTGCTAGCAAACTTGCTAACACAATGTACAGATAGACATAATTGATGTGATCCTGATAGTAATACACACATATATATACATGTACAATTAAATATAAGCAAGTAGTAATATAGAAATAAACAATGATATATAATACAGGGAGAGAACAATACAAAAATAATAGGTATATATATATATATATATATATATATATATATATATATATATATAAAGAACAGTCCAAAAAGAGTCCAGTAAAACCTTGGGATGAGAGAACAATCACAGTTCTATGTGAGGTAGAGACGTCTATGGAGTAGTGGGTTCAAGCCTACCCCCAGACTCGCTAACCCGGCTGGAGAACCTTACTGCACCCAAAGCAGCTCATCACTGGGATCCGGCCAGGAGCACCCTGTTTGTCCCGTGAAGAGCAACCCTAGACTCTTACGTTGCTGTTACCACCTGAAGTGGAACTCCCATAGGGCACTGTTTTAACTGTTTCCTAGTTCAATAGCCTATTATACTTTTTGTTTACCGTATGTTATTACACCAAAGACCTAACTTACCATGTTGGCTCAGGCCCTCCTAGTAGACCAGGAGCATGACCGTTCGCCTTAACTACCACTCTAATCCCCCCCCCTTCCTCTGGCCCACATAGTTCCCATTATTGCCTCTATCTATCGGCAACACTAAGCCTAACATTACCGGCCTATATTTAACTTGCCCTGTATGTACCTTACCCGCCACGGCAATAACCTGCATACTACCCACCAAGGGTTGGGGTCCCTTCAAGGAGGGTATAGACCCGCTTAACTATAGACCTGCACGCACAGGACACAGGGGCCACCCCCCAAGCACACTAATGATACAACGACAGATGTTTGCATTAAAATGCCTAAAGGCACTGATTATACTCACCAGAACAACTACATTAAGCTATAGTTGTTCTGGTGACTACAGTGTCCCTTTAATGAAATGTTATGATATTTTTTTAAATGATGTATGCTTTTTTTAAATTTGTTTGTTTGTTTGTTTTGGAGAGCATTTCACTTTTTTATCTGGCTGAACAGAACATTATTCGCTGAGGCACAGTGTTAATTGTATCATTACATCTTAACCATCAGCATAATTATAAAAATAAAGGAGCTGAGTTAAGTTGCGTTATAGGTCATCATAAGTTTATATGTTTTTTTCGCATCCATTTGGAAGTGTGAAACTAGATGAGATTAAATGTATAAATAGGAAACTGAAAACAAGAGTTTCAGCATACACACCCAGATGGTATCACAAAAATGTGTCATTACATGTTTCTGCATATTGTAAGAAACGTGGGGTGTTTGCACTAAAGCAGGGGTAGGCAAACTTCGGCACTCTAGATGTTGTGGACTACATCTCCCCTGATGCTTTGCCAGCATTGTGGTTGTCAGAGCATTATGGGAGATGTAGTCCACACATTTGGAGTGTTGAAGTTTGCCTACTCCTGCAATAAGCAGTGAGTGCTAGTGACTGAAGAACTGGCTTACCCTAGTAAAAGAGTTGGTAAAAAAATATCCTGTTAATCCATATTGGATATACCAATTCTACTATTTTAGCCTTAATATTGCAAGGCAGTTTCATGTGAACAAAGCTAAAGGTCTAGTCTAGTGAATAGGCTCTTTTAAATCCCCAGTTTTATAGAATAGAGCATTCACATCAATTTTCACTTTATTTGTGTTTATACACTAACTGGTAAAGTGCCGCAGATTACAGACAACTTGCAAAATCAATACCAAAACAATCAGAAAATCAGTTTGCATCTCAGGAAAGTCTGAGATTTGTTGGTTTAAATGTTACAGGATGGTTGTCAAATAAGAGCACCGTTTAGTCCCCACGTGGCCACAATGCAGATGCTAAACCCCAACTCCCATAATTCACTTAACAATCACTGGAAAACAATCTTGGAAGCTGCAATTTACCAACAGTTAGATGGCCACAGCCTGTCCATATCTAATTGTAGACTTACAACATTTATAGTTTTTTTCCAAGTTCTTTATTTAGAATTTTCAGTTTTGTATATATAGTAAATAGGTAATAATATGGGGTGAATTTATTTTCTTGGTACAGTCGCATGTGGCTAGTGCATGGAACATACAACAAAAGAGAAAAAGGGTTTATAGCCATTTGTGCAGTTCAAGAAACAATAATCCACAGTCATTGAGTTTGCAGTTAGACTAACAGCCAAGGCTCATTTTTAGGTGTAGGGCCAGCCCGTGACCAGGGCTGAAGTCCAGTAAAAAGGCACCAGTTGACAATAGTTGTATCACTGATGGAGATACGGGTATCTAATTCATAGTTTCATAGTCACTTAATAAAAATTGTCACTTTAGATTTTTATTCGTAAAGTGTAGACAGCAGTCTGCAATCTTTATTTTCTATAGCATGGGCTATTATGTTGTTTTATGAATATCCAGGTAGTCACCAAACCTATTTTAATGGAAAACCCCATAGTGATACATCATTTAACTGCTAAATGAATATCTAGAACCCCAGTCTGGCTGTGCTGTGCAAGCTGCATTACAAAGACATTGCTTTGCTAATAATAAATATCCTGCATTAACAATGTATCCCCTTGTAAGAACCCACACACAGAGCTGCCAATGTACCTTAATTGTGCCCTGCAGGATAAATTATTACAGTGTAAATTCTCCCACACACTGCTCTGAAACCCTCACCTGCAATGTAACTCAGCTGCTATTCCTGTATAGACATGTGAATATTACTAATCATCAGTCCTGCTGTAAATCACTCCATTGCTATAACAGGAGAGAAGTCTAACCTTTACCAAGGAACAGGCTGAACTATGAGGAATGTAGTATAGCAGCTGGAGGGCCAAGGTTGGACAGCCCTTGTAGAGATAAACACAGGTGTACAGGTCAGTCACTGCACATCACCCCTAACACCTCTATGAACCAGCATATGCAGGTATATACTGTATTCAATATTCTGTGGTTTAGTTTAATATTCAATCTCCATATATTTCTAATTGTCATGATAATTCCGTATTTAGTATTCCACTCACAAAGTGAATAATGTATACACCAGCGAGGCCCACTATCACAGCTTGTGTATTTTGTACACATATTTGTCATTGATCTGTCCTTTCCAGCAGGACAGCTTTCTATTCATATAAATGTGGAGAGTGTCTAATTTAGACCTCATGCGCCCCTGGGAAACAAAATATCTTTTTCTCTTCCCACTTGCTGCTCTCCTTATAAAACTAAACCAGTGTATGCATGAAAACACATTGGCCTTCATACACTAAACAGCAAATCGTCGTGCACTAACTATCGAACAGCAAATTGAGTTGGAGATTTTTGTAAATTACCACGTTCTGCCTACATTTTCCAACGTGGTTGCAATTAGCTAAATTTTTTAGAGAATACACCCTTTGTTTAGTGCTCATGGTCCGATCTAGTGTTGGTCAAACATTTTGTTTGTTTTGGAGGTTTTTTTTATCTACCTCACAGTTTCCCTGTACTCCCAAGGATACTTTGCCACGAATTCATCATCCGCAGAGTCTCTAACAGAATTCCGTACATGGTGTAGGTCTAGTGCAGAGTTGGTCTTTATAAATGAAAATATCATGCATCGTCATTGGAGACAAGAAGTGCACGTGGTTCTTCTAACTATTATCAATGTGGTACTGTGTGTCAATCATGTCGTTTGATCCCTTGCGTCATCATAAGGTTGTCCTGCATGTCAGTATTGGAGACCATGCCATCCCATACGGCAGAATCAGAATTCACAACACCGGTGACTGAGATTAAGATGGTGGTGACAAGAAGTTAGTAACTTGCTTCCAGTCTTAATTTTTGCGGAAAATGTCAATTTAGTTTTAGTCATAGTTTTTTTTACTAAAGAGCCATTTGAGTTTTAGTTGTATTTTAGTCATCTGAATTGTTTTAGTTTTAGTCTGCTTTTAGTCGACTAAATCTCCAGAAGATTTTAGTTGACACAACTAAAATCTGATGGGTCTAGTTAAAGCCTATTTCTGTCTATTTTGTCCCTTCCCCAGCCCCTTTGTGTCCCTCAGCCCCTCTGGGTGTCTCTCTCCCAAGCCCCGATCTGTCTCTTTTTTCCCTTCCCCAGCCCCTCTGTGGCTCCCTCACACGCCAGTTTTAATTTTGGCAGCAAATTTCAATTTAACTTTAGTCATAGTCTTTTGACTAAAAAGCCATTTTAGTTTTCATTGTAGTTAGTCATCTGAATTGTTTTAGTTTTAGTCTAGTATTAGTCGATTGAATCTCAAAAATTTTAGTAGACTAAAATATGACTAAAATTGTTAGTCAACAAAATTAACACTGGCTGTTACAGCCTGGAGCAAATGGAACTCCATTTGAAAAAGGCGAAGCAAAACCGGTTAAAAGGAAAAAAAATGAAATATAATATAACTAAAAAATAAAATATATGAACTACATTCATTTTTTTACACTGTAATATACTTGTGGTAGTAATACACAAAAATTTTACTTTTATATGTATTGTGTG
This sequence comes from Pelobates cultripes, assembly GCA_933207985.1. Taxonomy (NCBI): domain Eukaryota; kingdom Metazoa; phylum Chordata; class Amphibia; order Anura; family Pelobatidae; genus Pelobates; species Pelobates cultripes. The sequence continues at coordinate 39,119,505 of OW240919.1, read as the reverse complement.
TGGTTGCATAGTTACCTTTTATTTACTTGTCATGTTCTATAATTTTATGAGCATTTTGTGGGAAAGTGGTTGAATACATCATTTTTCAATACATAGTGAATATTTTTTATTTGATTTATGTGTTCTGTATTTATGTGTATATCACTTGTTTCCTTGGCAATGCTCACACTGACTAAATTCCTGCCCTAAAGTGCTTCTGACTGGCCGTTGGACATTCTAAAACCATCTGTAGATATAAGGCAAAATCTCACGTTTAATCACCCATATCATTTGCAATAACTGTGGCCACGCATTATAAATAGCAAATATGAAATGGGAACACTTTCCGAAAATGTAAAAAGACAATAAATATTTTCAGCTATGTGTTGAGCAATAGCAAAAAATCCCTACCCAACAAAACTTTTTGTGGTTAAAGTAAACAGGATTAAAGGGACACTATAGTCACCAGAACAACTACAGCTTTTTGAATTTGTTCTGGTGAGTAGAATCATTACCTTCAGGTTTTTTGCTGTAAACACTGTCTTTTCAGAGAAAATGCAGTGTTTACATTACAGCCTAGTGATAACTTCACTGGCCACTCCTCGGATGGCTGTTAGAGATCCTTACTGGGTCATGGCTGCCTAAAATGCATTCAAACATTCAGTATCTCCTCCCTCTGCATGCAGACACTGAACTTTCCTCATAGAGATTCATTGATTCAATTCATCTCTATGTGGAGATGCTGATTGGCCAGGGCTGTGTTTAAATCATGCTGGCTCTGCCCCTGATCTGCCTCCTTGTCAGTCTCAGCCAATCCTATGGGGAAGCATTGTGATTGTATCAGGTTACCCCTTCTGATGATGTCAGAGGTCAGAGGGAGTGCACAGGCAAAGGCAGCAGCTTCAGACTTGAATACAAGTAAGATTTTCCTATCTTTAGGGCGGCAAAGGGGGCCAAGGGGGCTAGATAGTGATTCCTGTCCCTATAGTGTTCCTTTAACCTACTATACTGTTATTTACAATGACAAAATCATTGTCCATTGTTTTGTGATGGTAAAAAAAAAATACACACCTAAAATAGGACACTCAGAAAATCCTTTTATGATGTGCTGACTGCCTTGTATTAGTATCCCAAGTATGGTAGTACCTTCCAAAATTTCAAAAGGTCCAATAAGACATCCTTCATTTTAGGGATTTGGCTGGGGGCTTTCGGCCAGTGCCAGGGCATTATGTGACTTCAATATGGCTTTATGCAATCTACAATAAAATGTAATGTAGACTAAAAATCAACGTATCTAAATTTGCTAACTTTTTATAGTTATGAAGCTATATTACATACTTATGCAAAACAAAAAACACACCTGCTAGAAGAGAAGGACACTAACAGGGTTATTTGTAAAAAGTAAGAATTGTCAGAAATTAAAAGCAAATGTCAAATTCAAGGCCTCCGTAGCCAGACTGGAAGCATAGTTGACTTGGAAAATGTTGCCACTTTTGCTACAACTGTGAAATTCACTTTGAATTTATTTTCATCACTTTAATAAATAATTTTTTGAGATAGAAAGGATTTTGGTACAAAATATTAAATGTCTATCATAAAGAGGGACACTTGGGAGGAGTGCATTGTCCAGGTGGGGGTGCTGATGCTGTCTTCCGGTATATGGGCCAGATGTTCTCTTACCATATGTGGCTGGTACATCAGGTCGCAAAATGAAATCATGTTTGTTTAGCAATTTCTGTTTGGTATCTGTTGCATCACATACCATCACATACAATTCTATTCTCCAGCTTTGCTCTTTTAAGATTTATAAAATAATTTTGACATAGACATTTGCATGTTTTGTCAGTTTACCACCATTCAACATTTAGTGCACAAATTCCTCATTGATTGTACTTATTATTATTAGTAGTCGTAGTAGTAGTTTCAAACAAGCGTTATTCGTGTCATCAAATCGTTTACAACAGTACGATTAGTAGGTAACGTGAGAGACACGCAGGCCTCACGTAAACATGGTTAACAATCTTATCAAGCATGTTTTAAGGAATCATCCTTGCCATTTAACCATGTATAATGCTTTTAGCAGAGTATGTAGGAGTTGTCACCTTATGGGTATACCGTATAGAATGTCTTCAACTAGTCTGAGTGACCCGGTCAGTGATAGTACGGCTTGGATCAAGAAGCCATGTTGGGAACGTAGGTTCCATTATTATTATTATTATCATTATTATTTCTAAAGAGCCTAAAAATTCTGCACTGCTATAGATTTTCTCAGTAGACAGGAAGTCGGTATCCTTGTTCCACAAACTTAGTTTCACTATCTGGATTATTCACTGAAGTAAGAATTGCCAGGCATTCAGAGTGAATTCAAAGTGTATTTCATATGTAAAGCCAGCGTAGCAGAACTCAAAGCATAGCTAGTTTAGAGAATGTTTTCTATTTCCGCTCTTTTGGCCTGAAATTCGAAATTCATTATGAATACTGAAAATTCTCACGTTAGTGAATAAGCCGGTCTGTTTTAGACGGAACCAGATTAAGCATTTTAAACCATCACCTAATGTTCCTGTAGGTTAACACCAGCAGTAACAAAAAGCAGTCAGGAAAATCAAAAGTTTGTTTGTATTAAACTTTAGTTGTGCCTATTGCAGTACATTGCAATGTGTTGGACATAACTCTGGCACAAAGGCTTCAACTGTTTTGTTAACTGCATATGAGAAAACTGACAGAGATTTTAGTAAATAGTTGTTTCCCAGCTTTCCGTACAGATAGAGAACGTCTGTCTGACACTACATTCCAGGGCTGGGCTGTGGCTGTGAATCAGGCTAAACCTATTTACCAGTTGACTGAACACTTGGCTTCTCCCTCAGATGGTAACAGTGACTGTACAGATAATATAGTTTCATTTTTCTCTTATTTACAAGAGGCTCTCGACTTTATCCTTACTTCCCTGTTCAACCGCACAACCATGTCATCGGTTGGGAAATCCTCATGACTGTGATCTAAATCTCACTGTGGGCTGGGCAGACTTAACCCTTACTGTGTTTGATCTGTTCTGCTTAATGGCTTTCTGGGAGAATCTAGCCTGATTAAATAAATAGCAGTGAAAGACAGATTGAAATGCAATCAATATGTTGATCAATAAGCATCTTTCTCTGCAGAAAAAGTAGGAAAAATTTAGCTGCCAATAATCCATGGTTTACAGTTTTTTCTGATTTGCAGTCTGTACTTAATGTCACTGTATGTCTCAATGCCATGTATTTTAAAAAAATATGTTTTAATTGTTTAGTCTACAATTTAAAAATATTTTCAAAAAAAATGTTTTTTCCCGAAAACTGCCCATCGAGACCATAGACGTAAGATCCAGAAAGATGCCTGTTAGCAGGGAGGAAGTGAATATTCGAAATACTTTTCTGATCCATTTTTATACATTTATACCACGCTGTGCCCTACAGCTGTCTCGTCAGTTCCGGTTCTAGACTGTCCCCATTTCTTTGTGGTGTACCCTGGCACAAAGTTTAAAAGGACAAAAAATGATTCAAAATGACATTCTTTTTTATTTATTTTTATTTTTTTACAAGATAAAGTCTTTTAGTGCGGTAAGAAGAAGAAAATAACCTCTTGTGTTGTCATGCAGCATTTGAGCAAATCTGCCTCACCCTTTCAACAAATATAAACAAAGCTGTACAAAAGAAAATGACAAAGGCACAGATTAAGCTTATTTTATCATACGGTCAATGTCCTTGTGACATAGAGTGCTGTTGCTATTTTCGGTTACAGTATTTTGTATTTTTCTGCTTGTGACCTAGATATATTCCTGTAACGGAGATTATCATGTGTTCTAGTCAGTCATTCTATGATATTTGGGTCACTATGACCTGTAAAACTTGTGCACAACTAGACATAAGCTATAATCGAGAATGTTTAGGAGAACTAAATAAGAAAATAAGAGCTGGTATTACGTTGTATCACCAGTTGATGGAAATTAGAAAAAACTGTGAAGCAGGGATGGACAGAGAGCCTTCGGGGCCCCCGGGCAAAATTAGATCCTGGGAACTTAGAAGACCAAATATTAAGTATTAAGTAATTGTTAAATATCATTTTCACATAAAACACTGTCGGGGTTATTCTCTGAATTGAGAATCGAAAGTGAATTTTAAAATGTAGGCCTAAATAGCTGTATTAGAAAATTTATCCAAGTCAATTTTGTTGTTCATTTCGATTATTCAGGTATTACGCTTGACATTCTTACTTAAATGAATAATCCTTTATGTAGTCCTTTGATAATTTAATATTATCTGTGTACATTTCAAAGTAGTAAGGTACCGGTATGTGTATGTATTGTTGATGTGTCCAGTATAATTTGTGTAGTGCCAGATATAAAATGCAGACGTTTAGATTGCATGTAGTGTAAATATGTATTATACGAGTGAGTAGAGCAGATGTTTGTAAAAGCAGGAGTGTATTTGTATGGAATGTTTGTGTGAATGTAAGGGTGTATTTATGTTGAATGTGAATGCATGTGTGTATTCTTGAGAGCACAGGGGAGTATTGGTGTATGAATGGCAGTGTGTATTAGTGTGGGAAGACTGTGTGTGAATGCAGGGATAGATTTGTAGGATTTGTCTATGTGTGAATGCAGTGTTTTAGCAGTGAATTAACAAATGTAGGAGTGTATTTGTATGTGTGCAGGGTGTAAGTGTGTGTGAATGTAGGTGTGTGTGTATGTGTGAATGAGTGGTGTAGCTAAAATCTGTGTCAGAGTGTATGTGAATGAAGGTGCATTTGATATATGTGTCAGTGTGTATGTGAATGAGGTCTATTTCTATGCTCCAAATGTTTTTTTGTTTTTTTTTTAACTTTCCAACCTCTTTGAGTGTGAGCACAGAGGAGACCTGGCAGTGAGAGAAGGTATACTGCTGGGTCTCACACTGAACGGGGGAATTAAGTTACAGTGTGATACATTGCAGGGGCCCTCTGTGTCATTATGGGCCCCCGCAATCTTTCACTGAAATTTCTCTGCAAACTTCCTTCTGGTTTAGGAGATCTGTGATCTCCACAACAGAAGCAGGGTCCCCGACTCCCTGGTTTATTTAGCTCAGTGTAGTTAAAGTCAAGAGGCACAAAATAACCAGAGCACCTACCTTGCAAATACTTATTTGAGCTCCATTGGGATGTATGTGATTGGACTGTCACTTAAAGTCTAAGCAGGGTTCAAAGGCAGATATGTACATACATATACACACACTGACATAAAAATGGAATTTCTCCAGGACAGCCTCTGGAGGTAACAGGCAATTTGTCCTGATATAGCAGGGGCCCGATCCAGTGCCCTGTTACATGCTGTCCACTTTCCCCAGCGCTGCGGAATTTGTTGGCGCTAAATAATAGTAATAGTGTTAAAAGGCCCCAGGACTCAACTGGGTCCCTAATCATTGAATGGGATTTAATGCCCTGATGGCAGCTCCTGATAGCAGTGGAGAGTTAGCCTCACAGCTATTCACTAAAACATGAGACAGACAATTTGCAAAATGAAAGCCAAAATATGAGGTGCAAAAAAAAAAAGACAAATTAAAGGAGGGTTAAGGAATATTCTCTATGAAAAATTTCACTGATGTACTAAAAAAAAAAAACCAAAGGAAACAGTGTCACAGAAATTCTTTTAAACCTTCGTGTGAGACATATATTTAACAAAAGGCTACCTTGACGGTTGCATGAGTCTCAGAAGACAGGCATGCCACAGGCACTTTTTTTAATATAAATCATAGAACATGCATATTTTTCTTAGACTTGCTAACTCCTTCAATAGTTTGCTCAGAGTTAGTCATTTCAGTTTTACTTGTAACGGAAGAGTAACTGATGAAGACATGGATTAGCACCTTACACAAGAAAGTTAACCCTGCAATTCTTCCAAGTAAACTCTCATATATTTACACAAACATTCTAACTGCAACCATTATGTACATCTAGTTGTTGAGGCTCTAGTGCTTACCTTCCTGGAAGAATTTGTCTTGATGGGCATAATTAGTTCATAGATAGCATACAAAATATTGGAGAGCCTCATGAAAAAATAGCCTCACGTTTAACTGAACCTCAAAAACTCCTGAAGCTGCAAAATTGTGTAAGATTTAAATTATTTACAAATATTCCATTTTGTAAAAATGCATTAAGTAAACCACATTTCAGCTGGTGTTTTCCATACGTTAAAGGAACATTATAGCATTAGGAATACAAGTGTGTATTCCTGACACTTTAGATCTAAATAGCTGTTTAGGTCCCCTGCTACCCTTACCTCTGGTTAAAAAGGTGTGATTTACTCACCTTTTCAAGCACCGCATGGGTTCGGTCACGGCTGGCTCCGCCCGTGATCTGCGCCATTGACTGAGATCATCAAACGTGATGATCTCATCCAATTCAATGCTTTCCCATA
>OW240919.1:39082605-39112647 GCA_933207985.1 Pelobates cultripes | reverse complement strand
ATGTAAACACTGCCTTTCTCTGGTTTTGGTGAGTCTCCTGCAGAGACATGCTATACTCACCAGAACAAATACATTAAGATGTAGTTGTTCTGGTAACTATAGAGTCCCTTTAAGGTGAGCACACTTTTACTGCTCAATGTGATGTGAAAACCAGTCATATCTTTGCCAATCGACTATCATCTCTTTAGAACACTAAGAATTTATAAGATACAAATTAGCCTGAGTTGCTATGATGCTTTTATAGTCATTGAACGAATGACCATTTTCAAGTCCACGTCAGGCTCACCATCTATGTAATGGCGTACGTCAGACGAATACTGTACCCAGGGCTGCCACCTCTGAGTCCGCCTCTGAGCCTGCCCACATGGCCCGCCCCTGAGTCTGTCTACGTGGTCCCCCCACAGGCACCATCCTAAGGTCACCCACAAGGATGAAGTGTGTGTGTGTACTTAATGTGGTGTATGTATAGTGGATGTAGAATGTGTGGAGTGGATGCCAAGTGCTTGAGTAAAGTGGATGTGGATGTGGTGTGTTTGGTGTGGATGCAGTGTTTATAGTGGATGCATATTGTATGTTTGTGTAGTGGATAGCGTGTATGTTTGTATAGTATATGTAGTGTGTATAGTGAATGCAGAGTGTGTGTTAGTGTAAGGATGTAGTGTGTGTATAGTGAATGCAGAGTGCGTGTTAGTTTAATGGATGCATTGTGTGTATAGTGAATGCAGAGTATATGTTTGTGTAGTGGATGAAGTGTGTGTATAGTGAATGCAGAGTGCGTGTTTGTGTAGTGGATGTAGTGTGTGTATAGTGAATGCAGATTGTGTGTTTGTGTAGAGGATGTAGTGTGTATATAATGACAGTCAAATCTTTGCCAATCGACTATCATCTCTTTAGAACACTAAGAATTTATAAGATACAAATTAGCCTGAGTTGCTATGATGCTTTTATAGTCATTGAACGAATGACCATTCTCAAGTCCACGTCAGGCTCACCATCTATGTAATGGCGTACGTCAGACGAATACTGTACCCAGGGCTGCCACCTCTGAGTCCGCCTCTGAGCCTGCCAGTCCTTACATTGGCTTCCTGTGTGCTATAGGAGTCAATTCAAGGCACTAACTCACACCTATAAAGCACTGAACAACTCTAGCCCCTCTTATATCTCCTCACAGATCCACAGGTATGTCCCTTCTCGGTCTCTCCGCTCTGCCCGTGACCACCTCCTGTCCGTTGTCTGCACCCGTACGGCCAACTCACACTTGCAGGACTTCTCGAGGGCGGCTCCCTTCCTATGGAATAGCCTGCCTCCCACCATCAGACTCTCCCCTAGTCTTGCATCTTTTAAGAAGTGCCTTAAAACCCATCTCTTTAGGAAAGCTTATGGCCTCCAAGACTAACCCCTACCTCACATACCCATCTCTTGCCCTCTCCTAAAGGGCAGCCCACCTTATTTGATTGCAAATTCCTGTCCTAATGTGTTTTACACCCCACCTCCTATAGAATGTAAGCTCGATTGAGCAGGGTCCTCTTCAACCTATTGTTCCTGTAAGTTTATTTGTAATTGTCCTATTTATAGTTAAATCCCCTCTCATAATATTGTAAAGCGCTACGGAATCTGTTGGCGCTATATAAATGGCAATAATAAATAAATAAATAAACAGTAGTGTTTGTAGTGGGTGTAGTGTGTGTATAGTGAATGCAGAGTGCATGTTTGTGTTGTGTATGTAGTGTTTGTGTATTAGATGTAGTGTGTGTATAGTGAATGCAGAGTGTTTGTGTATTAGATGTAATGCGCATAGTTACTGCTAAGTGTGTTTATGTTTATTAGATGCAGTATGTATAGTGACTGCAGAGTGTATGTAGTGAATGCAGTTTGTGTAGTGGATGTTGTGTATGTTGAATGCAGTGTGTGTGTTTGTGTAGTGAATGCAGTTTGTTTGTTTGTGTAGTGGATGCTGTGTGGATGTTGAATACAGCATGTGTGCTTGTGTAGTGAATGCAGTTTTTGTGTTTGTGTAGTGAATGCAGTGTGTGTTTGTGTAGTGAATGCAGTTTGTATGTTTGTGTAGTGGATGCTGTGTGTATTTGTGTAGTCGATGCTGTGTGTATTTGTGTAGTCGATGCTGTGTGTGTCTCTGGAGTGAATGCAGTTTGTGTGGTGGATGGTGTTTGTGTATAGTGAATGTGGTATGTGTTTGTGTAGTGGATGCATTTTCTGTGTTTAAGTAGTGGATGCTGTGTGCATTTGTGTAGTCGATGCTGTGTGTGTTTGTGGAGTGAATCCAGTTTGTATGGTGTGTGTGTGTGTGGATGCAGTGTGTGTGTGTGTGTGTGGATGTGTCTTTATGTTTGACAAATGCAGTGTGAGGATTTTTTTTTCTTTTTAAAAAATATATTTAAAAAATATATAATCATTTTATTAATTTCCCCAAAAATTTATTTCCCCCCTCCCTGCCTCTTACCTGTAGCCAGGGAGAGGGGACACTGGATTCCCTGGTGGTCCAGTCGGTGGCTCAGCTAATTGGGCCAGAGCAGAGGGGCCCTGCAGACTTTATCTTTACTCTCCAGGCTCTACTTCTGTTGCAAGCCCAGCATGCATTGCGTGCCGTGGAGCATTGTCATGGCAACCCATGTCAAAGCTTTACAGCCGCGGCTCGCAAGAGTGGGAGGTGAGTGTGAAGCCAGCATGTCCCGCAGAGGCATATATATAGCGGTACTCGATATATATATATATGCACATTCAAGGGCCGGGTGCCCGGACACACAAAGCATTAGCAGTGCAGTCCGGGCCCCCCAGGACCATCATGGTTGTCACCCCCTGATGCTGGCCCTGGCTGTACCATCATGATATTGCCTGACTGTAAACTACCCAATAATGCTTCAAAATATAACTTGTTGACATATGTTGAAAATGAATTGTGAACAGGGCATATTAGACAGATTCAATAGTGATTTACAATCATTCTTTGCCAGTTTGTTCTAAAGTAATTATTATGCTGCTAACCATTTTGTTTGCATATAGAAACATGTTCTCTTTTCTCAAGTAGTTAAAAAAAAAATGACACAATGTGAAATATTGTCACATCTCGTTGCTGCCACTACAGTTATCCCCAGACACTGGAGGTCACCTATTATTCCATCAATTAAAGAAGTCCTCAATTCTACTTTGGAGAATAAAAGTTATGAATTTGCCATCACACAGCCTTCTCCTTTACGCGATAATCTTGCTTACTACTGGGAAATATGGGAAAAATATGTTAAAAAGGAATATAAACTTTAAATGTTTTCTCATGTGGAAATTTAATGTTCATGTTGTTAATCTGCCGTAGTTATGTGACTTACCCAATGTCAAGATAAAAGGTATACAAATTACAGATTACAAAGTACATTCAGAATTAATCTTAAAGGACCACTCTAGGCACCCAGACCACTTCAGCTTAATGAAGTGGTCTGGGTGCCAGGTCCAGCTAGGGTTAACCCATTTTTTTTATAAACATAGCAGTTTCAGAGAAACTGCTATGTTTATAAATAGGTTAATCCAGCCTCTAAAGCCTCTAGTGGCTGTCTCATTGACAGACGCTAGAGGCACTTGCATGCTTCTCACTGTGAACATCACAGTGAAAAGACGCAAGCGTCCATAGGAAAGCATTATGAATGCTTTCCTATGAGACTGGCTGAATGCGCGCGCAGCTCCTGCCACGCATGCGTATTCAGCCGAAGAGGAGGACAAGAGGCGGAGAGGAGGAGGAGAGCTCCCTGCCCGGCGCTGGAGATAGTTAACATTTTAACCCCTTCCTCTCCCCAGAGGCCGGCGGGAGGGGGACCCTGAGGGTGGGGGCACCCTCAGGGCACTAAAGTGCCAGGAAAACGAGTATGTTTTCCTGGCACTATAGTGGTCCTTTAAAACCATCTATTTAATGTGGATGCCTTACTCTCTCTCCTTCCCCAGATTTGGCGAATTGTGGTTGTTCATTATTCAGACAAACTGCTAAATGGACCAAAGTCCAAGTCTAGTTGGGAGCACTTTCTAGTGGAAACACAATTTCAGGAAACACCATAGAAAGTCCCCAGAATGCATAGTACAAGCTGATCATTAAATGCTCTCAAGTACAATAACATTGCAGGGTATTTCTGTCCTTTAGATGGAACTTGACTGCCTAGCATCTTATATCTCGCTCCAATGTGAAAATTAAAATAACATTTGTATCCTCATTTATTTTTTCAGGTAGAAACCATCAATTTGCCAAGGTAGCCAGCAGTACTGTGTTCTAGAGATGGTTGTATTGTGATGAATACTCTTCAATGCACTGTATTGCTGAAAAGGCGTTGACAAGCACCTCCAAAGTGGTTGTGCTAAAGATAATTCACGTACCTCAGAATGGAAAAAATAACCACCTTTTTTAACTCCATTGGTGACGTGGTCAAGGCGAAACATGAAGAAAATCTTTATAACACCATCTGCCTGGCAGTGATATTAACTCTTCCAGTGCTACTTTTATTACTTCTAGCCACTGTTTCTTGTCATTTCTGCTGTTGTCGGACCAAAAAGAATAAAACAGTCCAGCTCAAAGCAGGCAAAAAGAAAAAGAGGAAAAATGAAGAAGAAGACCTTTGGATTTCAAACCCTCAGACAAAGTCAATAATGCTGGAGAAGGTCCCGTCATTTTCTGTATAGTATTGAAACAGTATAGAACAAAAAAAAACATTGACTAATGTTTGCTTGTAAGTCTGAGATAAAAAGAGGATTTGAAAGGTGGCCAATGTCCTGCCGTGGACCATACTACTGATGAAATCAAGGACTGAGTTTTTGTTTGGAACCAAGACAACCATTTCTTCCATGTCCACTTTGACTTGTCGTGATTTGAATGTGGGTTTCCAGTACAAACATTTGATGACAAAGAAGCTGCTCCTGACAGTCACTGTAGAGCTATTGTGACTTTTATTCCATTTTTAATAGTTTTAGTTGCCCATTTTAAGATGTTTTGCATGTACTGTAGCATCTGCCTAGCACTTCAAACATTTTACTATGACATTTAAAAAAAAGCACAAAAACAATCCTCACATATTGTCATGCAGAACAAAAAAATAACTCTTCTATAAAATTGCCAAAAAAGCTTTATGAGTAATATATTGTGCCAAATGATATGATTTTCTCTATATAGCAGTGGCAGTTATTGACTAGACCAGAAATTGTTTGAAAATGATCTGTGAATTTGAATTCCTCATTTTCAAACTAGTCCACGTTTAGTGAATAAATGTACGTTTCTAGAAAGTATGTTTCTAGAAAGTCTGATACATTGATCTTGGTATCACAAACTGTTTGGTTTTGAGTCAATTTTTCAGTAAGGAGTTTAATTTTCGAACGGTGCTTGTGGTGAATTGACAAATGACTTGTAAAACTTAAAAGAACCCAATAGCATTAGGAATACAAACATGTATTCCTAACTCTATGTGGTTCTCCTCCCTATTTAGATTCAGGTTTTTATTTACCTTTTTCCAGGATCTACTGCCTGCTCCACCTCCAGGTGGCGTTGCCCCGCAGGTGTCACTTTCTTGACTTCTCGACTAATCCAATACTTCTCATAGAGCACCGTGCTCATCCAATCAAATGCTTCTCATAGAGAAGCATTAAAATCAATGCTTTCCTATGATCAGCATTTGACAGACATTAAGGGTATCTACATAATGGCAATGTTTTAGATTGTATGACTAAAACGACAGGAGCATGGTTTCCCTTTAAGCCATCTTTGAAAACTGTGCTGGCTAGGGCAGCAAGGCTGCATGTAGGCAACGTTTTGCAAATCAACTTTCACCGCACCACAACTTAATGTTTAGTGAATAAAGCCTCTAATAATGTGTAAATGCCTACCAAATTACACATTTAAGCATATTTAACACTGAATTCACAAGCAAATTGCAAATTTCCCTTGCAGTAGTCATAGATTTAGATTTTTTAATTTATTTATTTAAATGTTTTACTTTTTAAATCAGAAAATCTGGCCTATGATAAAAGGGAGCTGTGCCCAATGAAAACGAATACTCATATATACATCTGAAACTGGCAGTGCACTGTGTTGCTTTTGCAAATTTCTGTAAAATGACACAAATGTTAATGTGAGGTTTGTTTGTTTTTTATTTGTTTTAGAGTGTATAGCCATTGTTTTGGGGTTTTTTTTGTACATTGCAGGGACAATGCAAAAATAATATTATTTTATGAGCATTTTAAAAGCGATACTGAATTTAATAATAACTGTAAATATATTCTCAATGAGAAGACTTTTTATATACACATTTTTAATAAGAATTTTACATTATTTAAAGAGAACCGAAGAATTTTAAAATTGCACTCTAGACACCATAGCCACTTTGTTGTAGTGGGTACAGTGCCAGGAGTCCCCAGGTGCTGTCACACAGTAAGTAGTCACACAGTAAGTAATGACACAGCAATGCTTCCTGCGCCATTTGAACCAAGCATCATAAATGTGTCCAGTCTCTTAGAAAAATAAAATTTTAAACGATTTATTTAAAGTGTTGGTTTGGAAAAAAAATTTAAGCAAATTTCTGCTGTTTTAGACTAAATATTGCATTGGGTTTTTCTATTCACTAAAATTCAGTGGATAGCCCTAATGATTTTTACTTCAGGAATTAAGCACCTTTTCGATGAATAGCTTTAATAATATCTATAAGTATTAACACCAAGTTTTACGTCCCAAAGTGTGTTACCCCGTAACAGTCCAGCAAAACCAAAGAATTCATAAAAAAAAATAATAATAAGAGAATAATAGTGAACTTGTATTTTTTTAGGACAAATGTGCTAATTTATTCTCATAAAACGGTGTTTACATTTTAATTCAGCTGGGTGTTGACAATTACACTGAGCTACACTTGGATGGTAAGAATAAGTTTGCCCCTTGGGCTTGTGTGATAGTAATCGTTTACATCAGATTACGAGGGCCATAGATTATCAACAGAAGCTAAAACGCAAAGCAGGCAACTGATAAAAAGCTGTTTGTGAAATAGAGGGCTCAGTTTCTGTTTTTTTTTTTTCCATGAGACAGATTCTGGACGCAATTTAATAACTTTACACAAACAGTCTAATGTAGGGCTGAGCAACAATAATGGCTCCCATCACTTTCCATATGTATATAAAGACAGATAGGTTAGAGAGAGAGATGTTTAAAATATTAAATTGTCTTATGTAAAAAGAATGCCGTCTCTGGGTTCTGGGACATCATGAATGGTGATGCCAGTTGCAGCAATCCCATAATAAAAATGGAAATGTTACAAATATTTAATATCATGTTGCTTTTCTTTGTTTTGTTTGTTTTGTATATGTTGTAGCTAATACGTTCCCCTACTATTCTTGCTGCCCTGGAATGGAACACAAATCAGGCAGCACACCATACAGATCGGGGCATTATTTACATGAGAATTTTTCCAAATGAGTTATTTTTGCCTACATTTTGTCATTGGGTTTTAATTCATTACAGTTCAGAGGTTAGTGAATAAACCGCTATTTCTTTCTCACAGCATAAACGTACGGACATAATTGACTATAACAGCTGCAAAATACAGTGTGACTCTCGTGAGTCTCTGGCAGCCCTGAACACATATGTCCCAAAAATGTTTCAATTATATAAGGTCCCCTGCACTCTCCCTCTCTCCCTTTCTCCCTCTCTTTATATATATATATAAAATACACACACAATCCAGTTTATCCAAATACAATACTGATGTTGGTTTCTCCTGTTTCCCCCGCAGTTCTTATTACCTGTGTTCTCTAAAGCACAGGTCTTCTCACAGCATTTCCATAACTTTACATAAATATTTGATTTTGCCTCAGTGTGCTACTTCATATACAAGCAATTTATATTAAGGCCTTAATGATCCTTTAAGGGGTGCCAGAGACAGATACTCAGCTACTGAAAGTGTACATAGTAATATTTAACTCTTCTGATGCAGACCTTGGACTGAAAAGGCACTGAATCTTGTTTTTTTATTTTAATTTTTTGGACTAAAGCCGTAATGGTGTTACTGACTGTAAATATAGCTTTTGTCATTTACAAGGTCAATCTTATCATGCATAATGTTTTAATTAATATATTTAAGGTTAGTATTTTGTATTTTCGGTTGTGCTATTTAATTTATCTGCTTCCCTGACAGTGGCGTCGATAGGGGGGGGGGCCAGAGCGAGCCATGCCCCCCCCTCCCCTCCATCATGCTGTGCCCCCCCCATATGCCCTCTCCAAGTGCTGGCACTGTTTCAAGGGCCAGCCTTGGGGTTGAGCTCATACAGCTCGGTTACCCGGGTGAAGGACTTCATTATTTTCCATCCAGAATTTTTTTTTTTTTAAACATTGTGGTGGTGGGGCGTGGCTAAAAGACAGCAGTGGCAGGGCTAAATGATGGTGGGGCGGGGTTAAAACGCCCTAGAAAACATGCCGGATGACTGCTGCACAGGAAGGGGGAAGCAGGAAGGAGTCCCTGCTTCCCCAACATCCAGATTCCAGGAGCTGCACTGCTTCCACTCCTCCCTTCCAAGTTCCAGCCCATAGTGTGTTACTGTAACTGTATGTGTGTGTAACTGTATGTGACTGTAACTGTGTGTGTGACTGTAATTGTGTGTGACTGTAACTGTATGTGTGTGTAACTGTATGTGTGTGTCTCTAATTGTGTGTGACTGTAACTGCATGTGTGTGACTGTAACTGGATGTGTGACTGTAACGCTGTGTGTGTGTGTGACTGTAACTGTATGTGAGACTGTAACTGTATGTAACTGTATGTGTGACTGTAACTGTGTGTGTGACTGTGACTGTATGTGTGACTGAAACTGTATGTGAGACTGTAACTATGTGTGTCTGTCTGTCTGCCGGTGTGTGTGACTGTAACTGTGTGTGACTGTGTCTGACTCTGTGGGTGTGACTGTCTGCCTATGCGTGTGACTGTTTGCCTGTGTGTGACTGTCTGCCTCTGTGTGTGTAACTGTCTGCCTGTGCGTGTGTGACGGTTTACCTGTGTGTGCGACAGTTGGTGTGTGTGTGTGTGTGTTTGTGACTGTCTGCCTCTGTGTAAATGTATGCCCATGCGTGTGTGTGAATGACTGCCTGTGTGTGACTGTTTGCTTGTGTGTGTTTGTGTGTGTGACTGTCTGCCTGCCTCTGTGTGTGTGACTGTCTACCTCTATGTGTGTTTGTGTGTGTGTGACTATCTGCCTGTGTTTGTAACTGTCGGCCTGTGTGTGTGTAGCTGTGTGTGTGTGTGTGTGTGTGTGTGTGACTGTCTGCCTTTGTGTGTGTGCCTGTGTGTGTGACTGTGTGTTTCTGTCTGCCTCTGTGTGTGTGACTGTGCCTGCGTGTCACTGTAACTGTGTGTGCATCACGGTCTGCCTGTGTGTGTGACTGTAAGCCTGCGTGTGTGTGATTTTTCGCACAGGGCGCCTAAAGCTGACCCTGGCTATATCAATCCCAAAGTGCTTGCATGGATATCCCCGGTAACTCCTACAGTCATGGAGGAAGCAGTTTATGGACCCCCGAGGCGGGCGGCTGTGAGCACATCAGAAGCAACGAGGTTGCTGTAATCCTCCTGCTCTGCTACCTTGCGCGCCGTCTACTGATGCCAGGAGCCAGAATATGACATCAGTAGACGGCCGGCGAGGGAGCAGAGCAGGAGGATTACAGCTCCCTTGCCGCTTCTGATGTGCTCACAGCCACCCATCTCACAGCATTCCCACTGGACCCCAGTGACAGATCCACTCCAACTCTCCCAAAGGTAGGGAGGCTGGGTGGGCAAATTAAAATAATAATAATAGTAATTAGTGTGTGTGTGAGAGAATGTATGTCTGTCTGTCAGTGAATGTGTTAGTGTGTGTAGGTCTGTCAGCCCACAGGTAAGAGAAAGGGAGGGGGGGGGGGATAAGCCCAATTTCATTTAAACAGCTCACCCCCTAGCACTTATTCAATACTACACGCACTACATAGACACTACTACATACACTACACAGACACTACTACATACACATACACTACATAAACATTGCATTCACTAGACACTGCATACACCACACAAGCACTAGTAGATACACTACAAACACACAATATATTTAATATACACACTGCATACAATACACACTACATTCAAGTCACGAGAGAAGGGGGAAGAAAAGACATGAAAGGGAGGGGAACAGAGACATGGATGGCAGGGGGGGGGAGGGTCAGAAAAGACATGGATTATTCAACCCATGGTGTAGATGCGAACTCAACGGACAGTGCGGCTAATTCTAAGGTGTGACACATTACCTACCTGGCTGAGACTGCAGTTTACAGAGGGATTAAGGAAACAAAGTGTGTGTGTGTGTGTGTGTGTGTCTACATACACACATACATACACGGGTTTATAACTGCCCCCCTACTTTTGTCCCTGGCCCAACATGTGCCCCCATCTAAAAATGAATCCTAACGATGCCACTGATCCCTGAAGGTTAGTTACTAAAGTGGGAATTGTTGTGAATGCGTATAAGGTTATTTAGCAAAGTGAGAATCATTAGGAATTGTAAGTGAATTCAAAGTATAATTCATATTTAGGGTCAGAGTAGCCTAAATTTTTTTCGAGTTTTGCTGTTTTAGCGTTACATTTGAATTTCTCTTTGATTTTCTGACAATTCTAACTTTAGTTAATAACCCTGTAAGTGATGTTAAAAACATATGCCAAAATATTAAACTGAAAACATAGATGGCTTTTTCTCATTTGTGACCTAAAATTTCAAATTAGCTTTGAATTCTCACTAATTCACAGCTGACTACACAAGATTATTTTCAGTTTGTGTATTCACCAGAAAGTGTGAATTCTTTGTTAGATGGGACATCATTTTAAATGTGCTGCCTATCAAATCCTTATCAATATAATATGCCCAGGTGGATCAGGCCATTCTAGCCATAAAAATCCTTATCAATTTTATATGTCCAATATCAGACCATTCTAGCCATAAAAAAGAAAGACAATGTAATATTTTAATTATGCATTTTGTAGCGGTTTGCTTTGCACAGCAAATACATAGCATGTGACTTTAAAATCGCACCATGTTATTTTTTCCTGGCAGGTATATTTTCAATGTGTGATAATTACAACTTTTGCAAAATTGCAAGGTCAGTACACCATTTAAAAACAAATAACCTTTCTTTCAAGTTAGGTGACTGTGCAGCCCCTTTAAATATACATACATTATAAAGATGCACTCGGTGGGTAGCACTCATTTTTATACACCTACGAAATATGCATTTTTCAGAAGTGCAAGATAGATTTTTCTAAAATACCCTTAATAAAATGTTACATATAAATAATGATCCTAAAGCAGAGCTGTCACCACCTGGGGACTTTGCATTGTTTTCTAAGACCCCTGACTGTGCCAACGCTGCTGGGGGGCAGGAGGCAGCAGGCAAAGGTGGGCGTGGGCGCCGCTATCTTCTCTCAGGGGGTTCTCTTCTCATATGCGCGTGAGTACAGAATTAAAAATCTATGGAGGATCCTGCGACATACTGCATAGACAGAGCCAATTCCCTGCAGCTGTCATTGATGGCTGTGGGATTTACACTTTTCCACGGGGATAGCTCCACCCAGTGTCAAGAAGTGTCAGTCTCATACTTTGTGTTATGTTTTAAGTTAAAAATGGAAGAAAACCGAGAAAAAGAAAGACAGAGTAGGAAAGTGGAAGTGATTAGAAAAAGGTATTACAAGTAGTATATTATTGATAGGAATTGGAAAATTGAAGGCTAAACTGAAGTGTAAAAATATTAACATGTAGTCCTATACTATAGTGTTTTAGTAACTATTTAAATTCAGCCCGACCACCCCAGAATGAATAAAAAAAAAAAAAAAAATTACCTTTATTTCCCTTAGCGCAGGTCCCTACCTCCACAGCTGAGAGCATTACTCCTTATATTCTCAGCCAATCCAATTCATCACCATAGGGAAACATTGGGCGGTTAGTGCATGCGCAGCAAATGGTCCTGATGAACCAATCAGCATCTCCTTATAGAGATGCATTGAGTCAATGCAACTCTATAGGGAGCGTTCAGCATCTCCATGCAGAGCGTGGAGACGTTGAATGTCGGTCGTGCAACCTTTTGCAAGTTCGTCTTGTGGATGTGACAGCCACTAGAGGTGGACTTTGGATGCAGTGTACACACTGACTTTTCTCTTATAAGGCAACATTTTTCTCGCTCAGCCTGCAGGGACAGTTTCTATGACCCAGAACAAGTACATTAAGTTGTGGTTGTTCTGGTGCCTACAGTGTCAAGTTTAGTGAATCAATTTTCCCTAATGAAAATCTGAAAAAAAAAAAAAAATTAAAGCAAAATAGCCAAGCAATGACAATAGGTGAGCTGCAAAATATTTACACATTAGCTGTGTTGACCTCAATATTTCTGTTCAGATTTGCTACAATTCAGAGTTAAGTTAATATACCCTATAGTAGACTATTTTGTTTTTCTATTCGATGTCAAATCTTTAAAGGTGCTCATTTTTAGTGACAGTGGGAAGTAGCTTTTTTTTTTTTTAATAGATAGATATTTTTTTTTAGTAACTGTAGAGGGTGTGTTTTGTGATCACCCCACACTGGTTTTGGAATGTTATCCTATTAGGTTACATTGCCAATGTGTGACTGATGCTATATAAAATATTTATTTAACTGTTTACCGTATTTGCTTGCTTGTAATAATTATTGCATCTTTAATTTTTTTATTATTATTATTGACTACCCAACATTCGGCTTAAATAAAGTTGCTATTTTCAATGCCTTCTAATTATTTTTTGTTAACCATATGAATTGTACATCCCCATACCTAGCAGGACTGACAAGTACCGCAGGATTGTCACATGTCAGATACTTATACCATATACCATCACTATGACTTATGGCGTCAAGAGCTATTGTAAATGAATATTAAGTATATACCCTGCGGTAGCTCTGATTTCTGCTGTCAGAAAGATTCACCTAGCCGACTGTTCTGAGCTTTTTCACAGCTTTCATCCATCATTTGCCCAGTACTTTTCAATTCTATTAAAATGCACCGGGGTGCACTCATTCTTGTTAAAAAGTCATTTTTCAAGTAAATGGACTAAAAATCAGTCCCTTCATTACAGAATTTTGAAGTTCTGCACCTTGCAGTGAGTGATATAAAGACATTTTGAAAAATATAATGATTTCCACTAACAGACAGGTGCGACTGCAGAGATAGCAGTGTTTAATTTGTTGTGAAACACATCCTGAAGATATAAAACTTTCTCAAGACCAGCAGACAATGCTCTTCCAAACTAGGTTTTTAAACACAGAGGTACAACTTCATGGATCCTAGCGGCTACAAACCCTAGAAGTTGATTTGACATGCACGTCTTGTAGTCTACAGTAGCAGGTACATGCAAAGTTACCAAGTCATGCTGTGGAAATTAATGCTTTTCTAAAAACATCTTCCATAATCAGTGTTGAGCTGCAGACCATATGAAAGTGAATTTATTTTACATAAATTATTTCTAAAGTGCTACTTATTACTAAAGTGCAAAGAATACCAGACATGTATTTGTACAACAAAGTGTATCCTTAAAGGATCACTATAGGGCCAGGAACACAAACATGTATTCCTGACCCTATACTGTTAACACCACCATCTAACCCCCATGGGCCACTCATGCCTCCATAAATATAGCAAAATCTTACTGTATTCAAGCCTGAAGCTGTAACTCTGCATGCTGTTAGACTCAGAAAAACAAGCAGTCCGCTGACATCATCAGAAGTGGTAGACTGATCCAATCACAGTGCTTCCCCATAGGATTGGCTGAAGTTATCACTAGGATGTAATGTAAACACTGCATTTTCTCTGAGTGTGCACTTCCTGTTAGTCCGGCCGGGTACAGGAAACAAAAGCTACCTGTACCCGCCGACTATACTGGGCTTGGCCACGCTACAACACAGGTAGGGGAGGAGGGAGAAGAAAGAGGGGGGGAGAAAGAAACAGGGAGGGAGGGAGAAAGAAACAGGGAGGGAGGGGGAGAAAGAAAGAGGGAGGGGGAGAAAGAAACAGAGGAGGGAGGGAGAAAGAAACAAACAGGGAGGGAGAGGGGAGAAACAAACAGGGAGGGAGGGGGGAGAAAGAAACAGGGAGGGAGGGGGGAAAGAAACAGGAGGGGGGAGAGAAAGAAACAGGGGGAGAAAGAAACAGGGGGAGGAAAGAAACAGGGAGGGAGGGGAGAAAGAAACAGGAGGGGGGGAGAAACAGGAGGGGAGAAAGAAACAGGGAGGGGGGGAGAAAGAAACAGGGGGGGGGGAAGAAACAGGGAGGGAGGGGGGAGAAAGAAACTAACAGGGATGGGGGAAGACATTGACAGGGAGGGGAATTGACGGGGAGAGAGAAATTGACAGGGAGGGGGAATGAGAGTAACAAGGGAGGGGGAGAAGAGAGTGACAAGGGAGGGGGGAGAGATTGACATCCATCACACACACCCAATCACACACAAAGACAATGAACCCCTTGCACACAGAAAAACACACATTGCATTACACACACAATGCATTACACACACACACACACGCAATGCAAGCCTTACACACAATGCATCCCTTACACACACAGAAACACACAATGCATTCCTTACACACACTCAATGCACCCCTTACACACACTCAAAGCACCCCTTACAGACTCACACACTTCATCCCTTACATACACAGAAACACACCTTGCAGCCCTTACACATGCAAACACAGATTCACACAATGCATTCCTTACACACAAATCAGGACATCCCCTACACACTCCACCCCCTGTGAACAAACTCATTGGTGGAACATGAAGGTGGACCCTGGGATCCAGACCTTGAGCTGTGTAAAGTGCCCCCAAAAAATGGAGCTGCTTCTCGTTCTCACAGAACATTGATTTTTGTGACCACAGTTACAAACAGCCTCCAGAGATCCTGTTATACACCAGACCAGTGGAGCCAGACTGCAGCTAGAGCCCATCATCATCCTCATCTGCTTGTAAGTAGGTAATCTAGTATATTATTCGTGGCACTAATCTCTAATTTACCTCACATTAAAGAAACACTATAGTCCGCAGAACCACTGCAGCTTAATGTAGTGGTCCTGGTGTCTATAGCCTGTCCCTGCAGGCCTTCTAATGTAAACACAGCGGCACTGCAGCACTAGCGTTAGTTAACAGACAGGTCATATGGGTGGGGCATTGTGATGTTACGGGGGGTGGGGGGGGTGGCGGCAAACTTTACTTTTGCCTAGGGCGGCAAAAATCCTTGCACCGGCCCTGCTTATATAACAAAGAGTATCCTTATGACTATATCCTACAAATGAAAATATACAAACGGATATAAATAAAAGGAGGTGGAATAGATATGAGATAACTCACCAATAACAAAAACAAAATAATAAAAATGGTGAGAATCCACTTTCACTCTAGTAGGGGCTTAGTTAAAATCCACCCCATTTTTTAAATTAAATATCTAAATCTCAAGCCAACATATATTCCAAAACAAGATTTAATAATTCATTTCATCTAAAAACCTTCTAAAATATATATAAAGAGAAAAAAAGGAAGAGGGAGATAACTAGCACATTCTAAATTTATTCTTTGTTTAGCAACTTTCCATTTTTTATCTAATGTAAAAACATAATTTTTATATGTTTGAGAAATCTCAAATAAGCAAATAAGTTAACTTATGCATGAAGATGTTGGAACAATGCTGTGTTTCTCCTTGAAACTTGATTTGAATAAAATGTCTCTTTTAAACTGTGATACTTTGATACTTTGAATAACTGTGTTGGCGATTGTGTTGAGAGGATTAACATGTAAATATTGTCTAAAAAACATACTCGTTTTCCTGGCACTATAGTGCCCTGAGGGTGCCCCCACCCTCAGGGACCCCCTCCCGCCGGGCTCTGGGGAGAGGAAGGGGTTAAACACTCACCTTTCTCCAGCGCCGGGCGGGGAGCTCTCCTCTCCGCCTCCGATCCTCCTCTTCTGCTGAATGCGCACGCGCGGCAGGAGCTGCGCGCGCATTCAGCCGCTCTCATAGGAAAGCATTTACAATGCTTTCCTATGGACGCTGGCGTCTTCTCACTGTGATTTTCACAGTGAGAAGCACGCAAACGCCTCTAGCGGCTGTCAATGAGACAGCCACTAGAGGATTTGGAGGCTGGATTAACCCTATTATAAACATAGCAGTTTCTCTGAAACTGCTATGTTTATTAAAAAAAGGGTTAATCCTAGAGGGACCTGGCACCCAGACCACTTCATTAAGCTGAAGTGGTCTGGGTGCCTAGAGTGGTCCTTTAAGACCCACCAACAGTCCAGGTTTTGTCAGTATCTCCATTGGAATAAAACAGGGAAATACATAAATCTTGGATTGTTTGTGGGCCATGAGGACTGTTTTGGGAACCACTAGTATAAGAAAAGGCGCCGATTAGAAAGAAAAGGAGGAGGGACACAGTCAGTTGTTACAGCGTTAAAAGGAGAAGACACATCAGATGAAACCTATTTGATGAAACGCTTCACATAGGATGAAGGCCCTATTGCATCACGTGATCGGGGCCTCAAGGTTTCTTGATGAACAAGCGAATCTTGGCTTGGACTTTGTTGGGACTCGCCCAGTAAAGCGTTCATTCATGGTTTCTTTCATTTTGAACCCACAATACTTTCATGTAAGCATTCTGATTTTAGCCTGTTATTGGTAATAAAGTGTAACATATTCCTCCTCATCTTGCGGTATTTGCACCCAACGGGCGGATTTAGTGGATTGGAGGGGATATGGGCCTGCTGAACGTTCTTGGGTTCTGGCCTCTGACAACCATGCTGGCCGGAAAATTCATTATTTTCATGCCAAATTTCCTCTCAAGCCTGGTCCTGCCCGCCCGGTGGGCGGTCTTCAGGTGGGGGGTAATGTAACATATTCCTCCTCACCTTGCGGTATTTACAACCAACGGCCGCGCGTCTGTATAACTGACTCTTGCAATACGTTGATGGACGCCGGCCGCTGCGGATCTACAACAAATTATACCCCCACATCCGCCCACGTTAATAATGATGTCGGCATGTGTGTGACGTCTCGTGGCAGACACACGCACACGTTTTGGGGTGAAAGGCCATTTTCGGCCAATCAGAACTGTAAAACACTTATTTAAGTTCAAATTTACTTTTCCTCATTGCCCTTTCATGGTTTCCTTAGTGGTTGTCCAAGAGTGTATTCCTGAGCGTTTATTTCTGTTTTTTGACTTTGGCTTTATTTGACTTCCCTGTATTCTGGTATCCCTAACTTCTGGCTTTCCCTTTTCCCATTTTGTGCCCCCCGACCTCGGCAAGTATCCTGACTATTCTTTGGTACGTTAAGTCCGGCCATTCTAAGGCCTGGTAAAACGTTACCTTTTAGTCCTAGGTGTGACACAATTATACGTGCTGGATCAATCAGTAATCCTGACATAAAGACAGTGTAACACTATTTGGGCCCCCTGTGTTTTTTTTTTTGTTTGTTTTTTTTTAATTCTTTATTTTTGCCGTGCATATTGACAGATTTAGGTTTACAATACCATGACAGTAAAATTGAAGTGACATCATAGCTCACAATGGATATTTGCAATTATGTGCCTGCACTGTAAGGTGAGGATTAAGGTCTAGTCATTCCAGTAGGTGTGTGTTCCGTAGGTTAGGTTGAAATGTTTGTGGTTCTTGACTACATTTGTGGCCGAGTTCTCGTCTGTTGCATTATGTGTTGTCCTTGGTGGCACAGGGATGTAGTGGTTGTCGTGTGCCTATTTGTGTCTAGGGTTTGTCTATTGGAATTTCTCTGTTACCCCTGTGTTTTATCCTTTTATCTTGATGCTGCACAACAAGAATTGTGGGTGGTGTAAACCCCTATATAGGCTCTGGTTTATGTGAGGATATGATTTGGGGAGGATTACATGAGATTATTTTTATTTAAACAGTATGCACTATGGGTTTGTATGTTTTTATTTTGTAGAACATATTCATAAGTATACACTTTGCTATATATATATACACTTTGCTGTATGGTTTTATGATTTTCTTTTTGCACTAAAAACAAGCTGCATCCTATTGTATAAGGATACACTTTGTTGTACAAATATGCTTATGGCATTTTAATAATAAGTAGCACTTTTGCACTTTTAAAATTATTTATTTGAAATGTATCCACTTTCATAAGGTCTTTAGCGCAACACTGATTAGGGATGATGTGTTTTTTAAATTCTGTATATAGTGTGATGTGTTTCCAGCTGAGATCTTATTGCACCTGTTATCACAGTTTAAGCACTGACACACAAACACTGGTTGATTTTGAATATTAATATTTTTCAACTGTGAATTATTTTAGAGAGCCGCAATTGAGTAAAGACATCATGCCCATGATTAAAAAAAGAGTTAGGAATGTACAAATGTCTCAAGGGATTTTACATTACACATAATGGTAAACTTTGTGATGAAATAGGTTATTGGAACACCAAGGCGCAACCTGGAATTATCAGTAAAAAACATTTTTTACAAAAAAATCCAAATTAAAACATGTAAATATTGTTATAAAATGGGTTGACGATACTTGAATTATCCTTCCTGTAAAGAGGAGAGATTGAAGAATAATATAATGGAAAAGTTCTGGAAGGCTTGTGATTGACGTAATGCAGTCCCTGGGGGGAGAAAGAGAAAAAAAACTAAGTATGTGCTTTTGAAAAGATTATAAGACAGACAATTCTCTGAATTCTCAATGTAGGAGCTGGAATTAGTGCCTATGAATGAGGAAATTAAACTATAGGTAAATTGATGACAACATATTGATGACATTTTACTCTTTTAGCACATTTCCCGATCTTAATATATTTTAAGGTCTCAAGGCATGAATTTATTCATTGCTGTTCTCTGTGTGTTACAAGCTGTGTTTTCACATTATTTATCGTAATGTATATCACAAATGTTAAAACCACATGTCATTGCTTCCATTTTGAAGTGTTATTACAACTGCATCTAATTTGATATAGACATATTTAGTCAGTGCCTCTTATGTAATAATTCCGAGAGTTAGTGGCACATGGGCTTAGTTATTTGGTACTGAATTGAAGTACATTTCATGTTCACTTACCCAAATTTCAGGTTCTAGTTGCCTAATTCCTAAGTGACGCTCAAAGATTAAGGAGAGGAGTAAAGGATGTCGATTTTTAAAGGTTAGAACAAATTTATTTTCTTATCAAAAAGTATGGATGCAGATTTTCACACTTCATATCTCTAGAGAGCAATATAGTCCACTCAAGGAGAAATTGTTCATATAATGAGAAACAGAAGAAATTTTAATAGCAGAAAACATATATTTTTATCTCTATAGATATTTATGTATATATGTTTTTAAGCAGTTGGAATTGCAATTTTAATGAATCTATTGTTATGATGTGGTCTGTAGGCATAGTGAATTGCAGTTTAAAAGTAATCTAATATATACCAACCACACTGGTAACTGAACTATAATTGACATTTGCAATACCAATAAACTGTATGTGCTCATAAAGACGTGTTATAATTACTGAACTATCACTTGACAACCAGTACTCATTTTGTAGAGAAGCAAGATCATTTATCATTCTTAATGTTAAGAAAAAGAACATTTATCTTTGCTTTTTTTTTTATATATTATTCAGATCCACACTCCTGTCATATTCTTTCCTGGTCTCCCTGAATCTGCTTTCATTTTTACAGGATTTAATATTAAACAAATTTAAATAAGCAGTCAGCCTGGAAAAGAGAAGTTTTAAAGTGTAAATAGTATGGGATGGCAACGGTTCTATGCTCTATCCAAGAGTCAGTGTGAATAATATATATTAAACAGCGTATGAGTAAGTGAAGAACAAATATGACTGGTATTGACCAAATAGTGACAGTAACAGTCACTATTTGGAATGAGTTTCAGTTGAAGAAAGTCCTGTTATATTTCATTGCAGTTCCTCTCTATCTGAAGTCTAAACTCATTCTACCTCCTCTTCACCGGATATTCACCAAACCATGGTGAAAAAAATACATAGAAATACAAATCAATTCCATATTTCCAATTTGGCTATTTTAACCTTCAATCCCCTTATAATTTATTTAGTGAATAACATTGGCAGATCCATGGGGAAAGCACCAGAGCAATTGCTCCCCCAAGAAGCCATGGGCATTAATGTCTGGCTGGCAACAACGGCTCAATGAGTGGCTACCCTACTCTCTCCCCAGATGCCTGAAGCCGTATTGTATGAATGAATCTGTGTATCTATCTCTGCATTGCTATATATGTCTGTGTGTCTGTCTCTTTTTTTGGTGTATGTGCAAATCTGGGTGTCTGTGTTGGTATTTGTCGTTGCATTCATGTTTTGTAAGTGGGTATATCTGTATTTTGTGGCGGTATGTGTCCACAGTTTAAAACATGCCTCGAAATCCAGGTTCAGGCTCTGGATCCACTTCTGTTGAATAATCCACTGATTGTTGAAGATCTTAAAGCATTTAGAATCTCTTCACATGTCTGCTCTGCATTTTATCCAATACCTTTCTACCAACAGGGCAACGGTTTATACTGTGAGAGAGATAGGTGGTGTCTACATGTTGACTCAAGGAAGTCCATCAACATTTTATTTTATTCCAGGAAATCCAAGTTGTATTCTTTGTATCTATCTTCAAGGTATTAGAGATTCTCAGAATCTATGAGGGTCAAAGAGTCCCTTCAATAAAATCGGTTTTGTAGTTTGATTCTCTTACTTGGTGATTAAACAGTTACACTTCTCTTTAAATAAAACCCAGTTCTTGTTGAATATTGGTGTATCAATATGCAATGGAATGGGCACCAAGTCCAATTGCCAAATTTCCAGATAGATAGTTCAATACACCAAATGATTCCTGCTCCCTAACACTAGATCACATGTGATCTTAAAAAATTACCTGCGATTTGAGATCTGTATATCTGTACAAGATTTGGTTTCATAATATTACCATTAAAATGGCAAGTTCAGAGTAGAGATGTCGCGAACTTCAACATGGATGCTGTCCAGGAGGTGGGAGGGTCTGGGAGGGAGGGTCTGCTGGAGATTGGCCGGGATGTGTCAGCTGATCGGAGCTCGCCGTGAACGGTTCGTGGCGACATCTCTAGTTCAGAGCAACGTAACTGTATTTAAAACAGTGCAACACTTTTAAGTACATTAGTACTTTTTATAATCTATCCTCAGTCCTTATCAGGGGGTAAATTTGCTCCCTAACCTTCTTGGACATTGGAAATAATGCAGAGTTCATCAAGCAAGGATTTTTCATAGCATATTGCAGGTACAAATAAAGTACTGTAAATATAACATTGACTAATAGTGATGTCGCGAACCCGAAATTTTCGGTTCGCGAACGGCGAACGCGAACTTCCGCAAATGTTCGCGAACCGGCGAACCGCCCGAAACGCCATTGACTTCAATGGGCAGGCGAATTTTAAAACACACAGGGACTCTTTCTGGCCACAATAGTGATGGAAAAGTTGTTTCAAGGGGACTAACACCTGGACTGTGGCATGCCGGAGGGGGATCCATGGCAAAACTCCCATGGAAAATTACACAGTTGATACAGAGTCT
This sequence comes from Pelobates cultripes, assembly GCA_933207985.1. Taxonomy (NCBI): domain Eukaryota; kingdom Metazoa; phylum Chordata; class Amphibia; order Anura; family Pelobatidae; genus Pelobates; species Pelobates cultripes. The sequence continues at coordinate 39,091,014 of OW240919.1, read as the reverse complement.
GGTTTTAATCCATAAAGGGCAGAAATCACCTAACATTCCTAAATCACAATGAATATGGATTGACACCTGACATATGACATATTGACACCTTGACATATGGATTGACACCTGTCCTCAGAGCCCCTGATGCACATGGACACAGAGCAGAATAGGGACTGGTCCCCCTACATAGGGTCACTTGGCAGATATGGATTGACACCTGTCCTAAGGATCTCCTGATACACACTGACACAGAGCAGAATAGGGACTGTTCCCCCTACATAGGGTCACTTGGCAGATATGGATTGACACCTCCTCAGAGACCATGATACACACTGACACAGAGCAGAATAGAGACTGTTCCCCCTACATAGGGTCACTTGGCAGATATGGATTGACACCTGTCCTCAGAGCCCCTGATACACACTGACACAGAGCAGAATAGAGACTGTTCCCCTACATAGGGTCACTTGGCAGATATGGATTGACACCTGTCCTAAGGATCCCTGATACCCAATGTCACAGAGCAGAATTGGGACTGTTCCTCCTACATAGGGTCACTTGGCAGATATGGATTGACACCTGTCCTAAGGATCCCTGATACCCAATGTCACAGAGCAGAATTGGGACTGTTCCTTCTACATAGGGTCACTTGGCAGATATGGATTGACACCTGTCCTCAGAGACCATGATACACACTGACACAGAGCAGAATAGGGACTGTTCCCCCTACATCGGGTCACTTGGCAGATATGGATTGACACCTTGTTACAAACTGCTATTTGTAACGGGCCCTTTAAATGGCAAATTGCCCTGCTTCCCTGGGTTGTGGAGAAGCCTATTTGCCAGCCTCCTCCAGCATGACTATGGCCCCTGGGAGATTGTGAAAATGTATGCACTTTTATTTGGTGTGTATGGCCCTTTAAGACTGTCGGTGGGCATATTGGGGCTTATGGACTCTTTATGTGACTGGTGCTGGCCCTTTAAACACCTTTTTGGGACATCAGGAAGATTGGGACACTGCCCCTTTAAGGCCGTGTCCCCAGACTTGTTGGGGACACTGCCCCTTTAAGACGGTGTCCCCTGTGTCCCCAGACCTGCTGCAAACCCTTTGTGCCTGCCTGGCTAATTCCCACTTGGTTCAGTAAATGGGGCTTACTGAACCAAGGACCACACAGGCAGACCACCCAGAAGTGGAAGTGTGCAGGCAATTTACCTCCCAGAAGCTGCGGTTAACCGCAGCTTAATTGACAATGCTGGGAGGTCTTTGTTCGTTTGCTGAACACGTGGCGCCATCTTTGATCATTCGAGAGGTCAGCGGTGTGTAGCCAAATTCATGGAACTAAAATCGGCTACACATTTCCGAACACCGCTGAGCTCTACCTTCTCCCCTACTGGTTTTACAGCTGCAGAGACTAAGTCCCATTCGCGATGGGACTTAGTCTTTTTCAGCCGCTTTTTTCAGCCTTATTTCAGCTGCAGAGACTAAGTCCCATTCGGCGATGGGACTTAGCAGAGGCGTACCTAGAGCATTTGGCACCCGGGGCGGATCCTGTGCTTGGCACCCCCCCACCCCCCTCCCAAAAAAAAAACCTGTAAAAAATGTTAAAGGTTTTATTTCTTTTATTTTTACAATTTGTAAACTTTGCAAAACCGCTGTCAGCCCCTCCTACAAAACCCTTGTCCTGCCCTTCTACAAATCCTGTACTGCCCCATCTACAAAACCCCCACAACCCCCTTCCACAAATCCCCTGCTTATCCCCCCTTATAAAGACTCCTGTCCCAATACAAACCCCCCACCCCCTTCTACAAAATCCCTGCAGCCCCACACACACATTTACAGGCAGACAGTCACACACTCAGTTACAGACACAGTCACACACTCAGTTACAGACACAGTCACACACTCAGTTACAGGCAGACAGTCACACACAGTCACAGGCAGACAGTCACACATACACATTTCCTCCGTGCGGCCAGTTTATCAGCTGTTTGCTTGAGTGAGCTGTACTGGCCGCACGGCACCCTAACTACCATGGGACACTGTGCGGCCACAGCTCACACAGCCCCCTCCAGCCAGGGCCGGTACAAGGATTTTTGCCGCCCAAGGCAAAAGTAAAGTTTGCCGCCCCCCATGTGACATCACAATGCCCCAGCCATATGATTTGCCATGTTAACTAACGCCAGTGCTGCAGTGCCGCCGTGTTTACATTAAAAGGCCTGCAGGGACAGGCTATAGACACCAGAACCACTACATTAAGCAGAAGTGGTTCTGGGGACTATAGTGTTTCTTTAATGTGAGGTAAATTAGAGCTTAGTGCCACGAATAATATACTAGATTGCCTACTTACAACCAGAGGAGGATGATGATGGGCTCTAGCTGCAGTCTGGCTCCACTGGTCTGGTGCAGAACAGGCTCTCTGGAGGCGGTTTGTAACTGTGGTCACAAAAATCAATGTTCTGGGAGAACGGGAAGCAGCTCCATTTTTTGGGGTCCTTTACACAGCTCAAGGTCTGGGTCCCAGGGTCCACCTTCATGTTCCACCAATGAGTTTGTTCACAGGGGGTGGAGTGTGTAGGGGATGTCCTGATATGTGTGTAAGGAATGCATTGTGTGAAATTGTGTTTTTATTAAAGACACGGAGGCTCCTATTATGCTTCTCTTTCTTTAATTCTCCCTCAGCAGCGAAGAGAGATATATGCAAAAGAGAGAAAAAAATAACAATAACATTAGCATATGGAACAGTGCTCATAGGTATCCACCCCCTTAGTATATAAGGTGTAGCACTCCATGCTTCTTCCTCTTTCTTCGCTGCTCCCTCAGAAGATAAGTACACTCTCATATTTTCTATGGTGTGCTCTGTGGGTTTATTCTTATTTCAGATTTTCATTATATTACTGTTTGGTATTTTATTTAGTGACTGTTTTACTTTAACTGTTGTGGGGATATTTGTTTACCCTCTTTACTCCGTTTTATTGCTCTGTTGTAGGCTGTGCCTTTATCTTTAGGGTGACTGGGACACTATTAGTTTTTCTTCCCTCCCTCCCGTCCCCTCCGTGGGGGCTCTGCCCCCGGTCAAACTCACTGCTGGTTTTTCGCCGCCGGGGCTCATCGGAGACACCCGCGGCGCTTCCCGGCACTATTTTGTCCCCGCCGGCCGGACCCACTTCTAGTCCTCGCGGCGATCCCCCTCACCTTGGTTTCGCCGCTCGCGAGCAACACGCATGCGCGGTTACTCGCGGCGGCCATCTTTTTGGTTTCTTTGGTCGCCGGTTAGGGCGGCGGCCATTTTCTATACCCGTGTATGACTGTGTTGCCTCTCCCACACGCGGGATTTCAACTTTCTGTGGCTCTACCTCTGTTATAAGCTGGATATCCCTCCATCTTCCTATACACTCCACTACTATACCTGGGTTCATCAATCCTGGTGTTTTCTATACCTTCCCTTTTTTTCCAAGTTTTTCTATTTATTGTTTTATTACTTTTCTCTCTATTATCCTGGCCATGCAGGCTGATGATAAATCCTCTGGCAAATTTGACACCTCTATGGCCATGGCTGACCCTGACCTCCAAGTTGACCCTGGGCTCATGGGTTCTGAAGAATTCCAATGCCTCCTGGACTCCACCATGTCCAAATCTATCTCCAAGGCCATATCTTCAGCCATGGGAGCTATGTCCTCTACTATTTCGGACTCCATTACACAGGCACTCAAGCAGGTACAACCTCTCTCTACCCCTGCCTTGACCCATAACCCTCCTGAGGGGTCGCTACCAGGGCGCAAAGCGCTAACCAAACGCAGACATTCACAAGACCCCCCCGCAGACATTCACAAGACCCTGCTCTGATTGACATGCCTCAGGCTGTCCATGATGGCGCGCAACAACCGCGCAATAGAGCTTCTGGGCGAGCTACGGCTACCAGAGACTGGAAACGGGCTAGAACCCAAGATATACTGTCTGACTGAGACGAGGAGGGGGATGAGGGGTCAGACGTCCCGTACTCAGACCCGTACGAGGACGAGCTCTCAGAGGGTGAAAGCCTCCAGGGAAAACAGTTCCCCCTGACGCCTACGCGCACCGCTGCACATTCGGGGACACCCGAGGTGGAAAGGGGCCGCGACCTTAAAGAGGTTCCGCTATTTGACCCTGACAACTTAAGGCACCCACGCTCTGCCGAGTGGGAACCATCCGAACACATCGGCCGATACCTGGCTCTCAGGGTACGTAAGTCCCTTTCTCAAGAGAGCCGTAATAAATTGAGAGCGGAGTGCCCCCGACCCATAATTCCTGATGCTGTGGCAAAAACCCCAGAAGTGGACCCTCAGATAGCCCAGTTTCTGGCCAAAACCGGCTGGAAGGCCAAGAGGGGACTGGACTACTCCCTCCGTAATTGTCAGGACAAGTTCCTAGACACTCTGGGTCCTGTCACTAAACTGTACGAACTGCTGGAAGCAGCTCAATCGAGTGAGGCACCAGTGGACTTTGAAGTAGCGTTTGGCTGGCTCCAACACTTGGCTCCTCCAACACACAGAGACAAAACCAGGAGCGTTCCTACACTCCGTTCTTCCCTTCTCGAGGAAGATCTTGGAATGCCCGTGGCGGCAGAGGAACAACCCCAGGAAAACGCCCTTATGGTGAGTACGATTTTTCCCCATTTTTCCCATATAAATGTGGGGGGCAGACTGGCTTTGTTTTCTCAGACTTGGGCCACTATCACGTCCGACAATTGGGTACTGCAGACTGTAGAGGGTTACCATCTAGAACTGACGGGTCTTCCCTTTCAGGTTTCCCCCCCACGTGTGCCACACATGCCACAGTCTCACTACGACCTCATCTCCATGGAGATAGAGACCTTGTACAACAAAAATGCCATAGAAGAAATCCCTCTAGATACCCCAGGTTTTATAAGCAACCTGTTCTTGGTGCCGAAGAAAGGCGGGGGTGTCCGCCCGGTTATCAACCTGAGACCCCTCAATGCCTTCATACGATATCGGCATTTCAAAATGGAGGGCATACACTGCCTCCGAGACCTCCTTCTCCCAGGAGACTGGATGGTGAAACTCGATCTGCAAGATGCATATCTCACGATCCCAATAGCACCAGCACACAGGAATCTACTACAGTTCCGGTGGGGCACAAAGAAATGGCGCTTCTGTTGCCTCCCTTTCGGGCTCTCCTCCGCTCCCTGGTGCTTTACGAAAGTGCTGAAACCAGTGGTAGCATTTCTCAGGTTACACGGGATTCGCCTCATTATCTATCTAGACGATATCCTCATACTGTCTGGGACACGATCCCTTCTGCGGTCGCACCTGTCGTGGACCCTTCACCTCCTGCAGAACCTTGGTTTCCTAGTGAACTGGGAGAAATCGGTGCTACAACCTTCTCAACAGATGGAATTCCTAGGATTCCGAGTCGATTCTGTACAACAAATCCTGTGCCTCCCTTCAGACAAGATGTCCAACATCAAGAAGGAGATCAGGAGGATAATGAACCGTTCGGACATTTCTCTAAGACAACTGGCTCGGGTAATCGGCTTACTAGCGGCCTCTATACAGGCGATCTTCCCGGGACCACTCCACTATCGGGCGCTACAACGCCTAAAAGCTTCCTGCCTAAGGAAGGGTCAGTCGTACGAATCCAACATCACGCTGGACGAAGAATCCAGGGAGGAACTGGACTGGTGGCTAACCCACATGGAAGCGTGGAATGGACAGGCGATCTTCGGATCCACTCCAGACATGATAATCGAGTCGGATGCAAGCTTACATGGCTGGGGCGCGCGCTGCGGCTCCATATCCACAGGAGGCAGATGGTCAGTAAACGAATCATTCCTGCACATAAACTCACTGGAATTACTGGCGGCCTCATTTGCCATCCGCAGTCTCACACCCAGGGGCGCCTCATGCTCAATCCTCCTCAAGTTAGACAACGTCTCGGCGGTCAGGTACATAAACCACCTTGGAGGTACCAAGTCACGCATCCTAGCGGTCTTAGCTCGAGACTTCTGGCATTACTGTTTGCAAAACAATGTGTCGGTGACCGCGGAACACATACCAGGACTGGACAATTACACCGCGGACTGGAACTCCCGATATCTGAGGGATTTAGGAGACTGGAAGCTTCAACCGAAAGTCTTCGCCAGGATAGCTCGACTATGGGGTCCCTTGAGTGTGGACCTGTTTGCGTCCAGACTGAACACTCAACTTCCTCAATTTTTCAGCTGGCGACCGGACCCGGATGCCTTGGCGACAGATGCTTTCCTTCAGGACTGGACCGGGGGACGAGCTTACGCCTTTCCCCCGTTCAACCTGATTGCTCGGACTCTAACATACATTCGACGCTACAGAACCTCGTTGGTCTTGATAACACCGTGCTGGAGATCCCAACCCTGGTTCCCTCACCTTCTGGAAATGGCGATCGACTTCCCACGGTTGCTACCGGATCAAACGTCCTTGTTAACCAACCCGGATGGGGAGAATCACGACCTGATAGAACGGGGAATCCTCCGACTCATGGCATGGCTCCTTTCCGGGGACCCTGGGAAATCACGGAAGTTTCGGGAACAACTACCCAACTCTTGGCGAACGCCTGGGCACCGGGAACACGGCGCGCATATGCTACGGCATGGAGAACTTGGTCCGATTGGTGCCTGGAAAGATCAGTGGATCCCATATCAGCTTCTGTAAAGACGGTACTGGACTTCCTCACTCAATTATTCGAATCGGGCAAGGCATTCCGTACAGTCAACATCTACAGGTCTGCTATCTCAGCAGGTCATGATACGGTGGACAGGACTCCCCTAGGTCAGAACCCCCTGATATGTCGCTTACTCAAAGGTATACGTTTTTCACGGCCACCAAAACCCAGGTACGGATCCTTTTGGGATGTCAACATAGTGTTCAAATTCCTGGAAGAATGGCCCGACAACGCGGCACTGTCAATCAAACAGTTGTCCGCTAAACTACTCATGATTTTATGTTTATTATCCTGTAAACGTGTGTCAGACGTAAGGGCTTTGGACTGGCTAGCCCGCTCATTCACTCCAGAAGGGGTGTCTTTCGATATTTTAAGAAGAACTAAATCGGCGACTAAACAAGTTTTCTATCCACACCTCCCGCACCAACCGAAGCTGTGCCCAATTCTATGCTTAAAAGAATACGAAACCCGTACTTCTTCCCTAAGACCGTCAAACTACGGCCCTTTGTTCATTTCACTAAAGAAACCGCACCTACCAGTATCCACACCTACTCTCGCCCGTTGGGCCAAATGGTTATTGGCCGCGGCCGGGATAGACGTTACAATTTTTTCGGCCCATTCGGTCAGAGGCGCTATGGCTTCTAAAGCATCGACAGTAGGGTGCCGGCTAGAAGACATCCTGAAGGCCGCAGACTGGTCTACGGAATCCACATTCCGGAATTTCTATTTTAAACCAATCCAACATTTCTCGGAAAGAGTCATTGCTCAGCTTTGAAAGAGCATAATAGGAGCCTCTGTGTCTTTAATAAAATTCCTAGATTTTACTATTAACATGACGTAAAGTCATGATTTTATTAAAGACACGGAGGCGAGTATTATTCCCTCCCACCCTCCCTGAGTGGAGGGATTGGTTTTTCTCACGGATACCAACCACAGATCAGGTGGACTCCTACAATATAGATACCTGAAGGTGCGCTCATACGTCTCTCAGGTAGGTGACTTTGTGATATAGTAGACATAATCTTATCTTACTTTCTCTTATGTCGACATGACTACTACTTTATACGACTTAGTTTTTACCTACATGGGGATACATAATGCAACCAGTTGCCGACCATATATTACCATATTTTCTCCTCTCTTTTAGCCTGAATCATACTGTCAAGGTGGTGAATTTCCGTTACAAAGCGTTACAGTCTAACCTCAAGGATTGGACATTACCTATCGCCCACTGTTTCCTGTTCGGGCCAAGTTACAGTTCGGTTATGGATCTGGTCTTCGGATCACGGAAGAAAGAGGAAGAAGCATGGAGTGCTACACCTTATATACTAAGGGGGTGGATACCTATGAGTACTGTTCCATATGCTAATGTTATTGTTATTTTTTTCTCTCTTTTGCATATATCTCTCTTCGCTGCTGAGGGAGAATTAAAGAAAGAGAAGCATAATACTCGCCTCCGTGTCTTTAATAAAATCATGACTTTACGTCATGTTAATAGTAAAATCTAGGAATTGTATGTGTAAGGACTGCAAGGTGTGTTTCTGTGTATGTATGGGATGCATTGAATGTGTGTAAGGGGTGCATTGAGTGTGTGTAATGAATGCATTGTGTGTTTCTGTGTGTGTAAGGGATGCATTTTGTGTAACGGTTGCATTGCTTGTGTATGTGTGTCTGTGTGTGTAATGCATTGTGTGTTTTTCTGTGTGCAAGGGGTGCATTGTGTGTATGTGTGA
>OW240919.1:39069689-39082505 GCA_933207985.1 Pelobates cultripes | reverse complement strand
GTCAGCGTATCCACTGTTAGCGTAACACACCCGCTTTAAGGACACTGACTGCTATTCAATCTATAACAGAAAAAAAAGTGTTTTGTTTTTAAATCCAAGCTTTGTGTCACCAGATCTAAGTGGTGGCACTGGTCACCGTATCCACTGTTAGCGTAACACACCCGCTTTAAGGACACTGACTGCTAATCTCGCTATAACAGTGAAAAAAGATTATTTTTTTTTTTAAATCCAAACTATTGTGACACCAGATCTAATTAGTGGCACTTGTCAGCGTATCCACTGTTAGCGTAACACACCCGCTTTAAGGACACTGACTGCTATTCAATCTATAACAGAAAAAAAAGTGTTTTGTTTTTAAATCCAAGCTTTGTGTCACCAGATCTAAGTGGTGGCACTGGTCACCGTATCCACTGTTAGCGTAACACACCCGCTTTAAGGACACTGACTGCTATTCAATCTATGACAGTGAAAAAAGTTTTTTGTTTTTAAATCCAAGCTATTGTGACACCAGATGTAAGTGGTGGCACTGACTGGGGAAATGGGCACAGTATGCACTGTGAGCCTGACACAGAAGCTGGCAGCAGTGGCAGACAACTAAGTGCAATTACATTACATAGAAAAAATAAATAAAAAAAAAGCATAGCCTAACCCTAACCTAGCTATGCTTTTCCCTATCTTATGAACAGCAGCTACACTTTCCCTCCTCTTACTAAGCATGCAGCTTGAGAATGAATATAAAATGGATGCCTTCCAGGAGGTGGGAGGGTCTGCTAGGGAGGGTGTGCTGCTAATTGGCTGGAATGTGTCTGCTGACTGTGAGGTACAGGGTCAAAGTTTACTCAATGAAGACGAATAGGGGGCGGGTCGAACCGCGCATATGTTCGCCCGCCGTGGCGAACGCGAACATGCTATGTTTGCCGGGAACCGTTCGCCGGCGAACCGTTCGGTACATCACTATTGACTAATATGTATCCCTATGTATCCCCAAATTCTAAGTCTAAATACTTAGCTTCATCTGTGCCATTATGATACTCTTAATAGTTTTGCGTTTGCTGACCCTGAATAAGTAAAGTGTGCAGAGGGGTCCTTATGATTTCCAAAATCTTTATTTCACTGTAAAGTAAGCAGTAACAGTTACTGCTATTCAATAATGTGAGAATTCAAAATGAATTTTATATTTCAGGCAAAAATAGCCAAAACAGAAACATGATCTAAATCAGTTATGCTTTCAATTTGGCTGCTTTGGTCTTTAATTTAAAATTCACCTTGAATTTACAACAATTTTCAGTTAAGTAAATAATCCCGGAAAGTGATTTTCAAAATGTATCCCATGGAAGTAATTATTTTACTCCATCACAAACAGCATCTGACCTCATACCAGCATTTCTATTCTAAGCACAGAGAAGCTTAGTACTCCCAAAACCAGCAGGGACTAAAGGAATATCTATTAATTCTGTGAATCATGATTAGATTATCCATTCTAAAGAGAACCTTCCTGCTTCAAAATAAAGATATTCTTCGATTCGCCAGAAACAATTCTATAAAAACGAGGTCTTAAAACATCATCAGAAAATTTTGACTTTGAGCCTCCTTCACCTAAACCTCCCAAGATACCAATTACCTTGAACATGTCCACCAAATCCTAATGTATTCACAACATCTGTAGATAATGCAAATCCAAGCTTAAAAACACTCCATTTATGCTAGAAAGCCTGACTCTGAATGTATTTAAAATTATGGGCAAAAATACAAACCATTCTTCAAATGATTGGTTTCTTTAATGAAACGAAAGGAGAACTCTTAGCAGAGACCACATATCTAGAAGCCGCTCTACCATTTGGCATTAATCCACATTACGCGTTAGCCGACCTGTTAGCTATTGCAAGTACTGTAAAGTGACCTTATTACACCTTCTAAGTTTTTAAACCAAAAGAATGAGTAAAAAAGATCTGTCTTTGTCAAACCTTCAGTATGTATTTATATTGTTGGGGATGATAAGAAAATTCTGGAGCGTTTCAGGTGTTTCTGCTTGAAAGAACAATTTGATGTAGCAGAATGAATCAAACAACCTTCTCAAACAGTCCTGGCAGTGACTATCAGCTGGGAGCCAGTCCAGGCCATGTTTATCCAAGAAGAATCTGTTTTCAGTGTGTTGTTAGGCACTAAGTGCATTCTACATTACTGATATTTAGAGATTTATTTTCCTTAACAACATTCCTCTACTATTTTTGTATGTGGAGCTATACGTGTCTTATGAAATGGGATGGGTGAGTTCACGAAATATGAAACAACCAAATACCAAACTTTATGCTCACTACTCTGTAAAAAAAAAAAAAATCTATTTGATAACAAAATATACTTATAACATATACTCTATTTTCACTTCTGTACATTGCATTTTTCTCTAGATAAAAAGACAAGTATACAAATAGTGTGGAGTGTATGTTCACAACCTATCTACACCCCCTTATTGCCCCGTATAGATGACACTCACTTATACCAGAGCCCCTCTCAGTCCTTCACATGTTTAAAGAAAATGAAACCAACATTATACATCTTAAATGTAGATATTTTAATGTAAATCTATGTGTTCTTTTTAAATTTACCTTGTACCTAACCAAGACAGCTGTATTTTTTTTTTAGAATCCTGGAGTTTCAGGAAATTTTACTTGATTGTGAATGAGCCAGACATGCAAAACAATACCACCAAGACTAAAAAATATATATATATATTTTTAGAATAAAAGCTAAGAGTATTGTTTCACGTTTTAGGCATAAGTATAAGGATATCACAGTTACTGTAGATACTACCTGACAGTTGTAGGGATTCAGCATCACTTGTTTGAAAAAATAGATCATTGCTCTTTAAAAATAAGCTCTAGTGGGGGGCGTGGCCGACCGTGGCACCCACCGAACATGGGGAATCCCAAATGGGCGCAGAGCGCCCACACATGCACCGGGAAGGCACCCGCTGAGAAACCGGTTTCACAACTATTTAAAGATTACGCCGGCCGCATGCCTGAACAAGGGGAGGCAAACATGGCACCGATGGCGGGAGAACACCTCTCCAATCCACCTAGTCCAGCTGCATCTGAGGTCTCAGCTGCCCCAGCGGACCAACACATAAAGGACCTGCTTAAAAACTTACCCACCAAGGCAGACCTCGCCACCATGCTGGAGAAACTGGAATCCTCATTCCAGCACAAGATGGAGGGTCTGGGAGCTGAAATCCGGCAGGTAGGCCTCTGTGTCCAAGACTTGGAGGGAGACAGGGAACAGATACAGACCCAACTTACCACCCTGACAGACCATTTAGAAGCCCATGAAACTCACATGTCTCAGCTTCAAAGATCGCTGGATGATATAGACAACAGAGGGTGTGGAAACAACCTCAGAATAAAGGGTCTACCCGAAACGGAGGCTGAAAACATACCGGCATCACTGCAAGAGTTCTTTAATTTAATATTAGAGAAACCACCATCAACACCAATCCACTTTGACAGAGCACACCACTCACTCAGACCTAAAAGCAACAACAGGGACGCCCCAAGAGATATCATATGTCGCTTACACTACTTCGCAGACAAAGACCGAATACTGAAGAAGTTAAGAGACACTAATCCGCCACTGCTGTTCCATGTGCACGAGATCCAGATTTATCAAGACCTCTCTTGGCTCACTCTCCAGGCAAGGCGACATCTAAAACCGATCACAGACCAACTGCGTGCTAGAAACATCAAATATCGATGGGGCTTTCTCCTAGCCCTTATTGTCACGCTCAAAGGGACCAACCACATCATAGCAGAATATAAGGATGTGACGCCATTCATAAGAGCACTGAAACTTACAGAGGTACGCATTATGGACTGGTACGCCATGGACCCAGCGCAGACCTTGGCTCGACTCCCAAGGGAACAAAGAAGACGCTCACCACCCAAGAGGCAGAGGAGGGGATCCTCGGACGTGCATGGAAGAGGAGACCTTCCGCCAGTGCAGAGGACATAAAGGAACCACACCGAATGCTAGGTCCCCCCAGAGGAGTTACATGACTAACAACGAACCCATCACAAAAAAGACATACACAAACAGCGAACTACAGCAGGCTCCTGATACACCACATCAGGCCCCAGCTGAATTGCTCCATCACCTCACCACCGCAGAGCAGAGAGTCACGACAACGATGGGTAACTCTCGGACACTGCCACCGTGAATATACAGAAAATCAAGCGGGGCCAGACACTGAGACTTTACTTACCTGCCGCCCCTCAAAACCACAACGAGGCGTAAGAAAGAGATTCATAGACCAGGTCGTATGCTATATGTCTACTGGTTATGTTTTGAGGTACTGTAGCACTTAGAGACACAGGCTACCTAACGCTCCACGAATACACAGGGGATATGGCCGATAGCCATTCATCGCACCCCCACACACATGCAAGGAAACATCAATGAGGGGGTAAAACAAACAACACAACACAAAAAAAAATTAAAAAATTCTGCTCTAAATTGGGGTTGTAAAGACATACCCACCCTGGAACCTAGCCCCCAGCCTTCCAATACACCACACCCCATTACGAAAATTGAACTTAGGTTCAACCCCAGCTCCAAACGAACACGACAACTGCAAGTGCCTGCTTGCCCACCGACACACGCATGCCACACACCAACAATACAGCACACACCCTAGCAGCCAAATCGGCTGCATCATCACCACCACACCTCACATTGCCTCAGAGCCGGCGACACCTGCTAATCCATCCGCAGCGACACCTGAACCAGTACAGGTGGCTTTAGACTGGCACCCTCACAGAGGCTCCAACATCCCAGCAATACCAACAAATACACATAACCCAGAATTACTGTACATAGTCACGTCCGGACCTCTACACTACCCGGAAAGGGAAAACCCACGCCCCCAGCCACCTCTGGCAGGGTGTAGGACTAGAGTCTTAATTTCTGTTTGTTTATGTTTATGTTTATCTTTCAATTGCTAACGGTGTAATTTCCTTTCGCAGTAAAGGTTCTCTACAAAATGTCTCCACAGACAAGGCTACACCACAAACCGATACTGCTGCTGCCCACAGCTCAGGTGAGGGGGATCCACCCATGGAAAGTGGGAAACAGATCACACAACAAAGTAGGTGCTCAAACAAACACACCACTACACCCCTAGTGTCACACCCTACACATGGCCCTGAAAATTGCATCTCTCTATGTTAAGGGACTGAACACCCCGAACAAACGCAGGCTACTGTTAAGGGACCTGAAATCACGCAAAACAGACATTGCACTTATACAAGAAACCCACATACCCAGGACAGCATCAGTAACCCTGAAAGACAGATATTTCCCACAGACCCACGAAGCGAGAGCGCTACACAAATGCGCCGGAGTGGCAATATTAGTACACAAAAACTGCCCACTCCATGTGACAGGGACACTAGCTGACCCAGAAGGCCGCTACATCGTAATAACAGGCACGATACACAGTACAAAAATAAGGATCATTAATGTGTACGCTCCTAACATACCAGACCCTACATACTGGGACACTCTCACAACAATAATTAACGCTGAAGGGGGAGGGATTACACTGCTGGGGGGTGACTTTAAAGCCGTACCAAGTCCGCCAATCGACAGAAGCATGAAATCACGCTCACCCAGGTCCCAGGGGAGAGGAGCACAGGACAAACTACTGCACACATTCCTCACGAACACACAGCTCCTAGACTCCTGGAGGCTCCAGCATCCAGACACAGGAGACTACACGTTCTATTCGGCGCCCCACGGCACATACTCGAGAATTGACCACATTTTTCTCAACGGAGTAGGGATGTCCAAGCTCGTGCATGATGACATAGGCAGTATCACTTGGTCGGACCTTGCGGACATATCCATTACGTTAGACATACTCCGCCACATGGACCTGGCGCCTCAACAGAAGCCTATTAAACAGTGACACTATATGCGAAGACACACGTACCCTACTCACAGAATACTTCACACAAAACACCATGCCCGAAGTAGACCCAGTAGCGCTATGGGCAGCCCACAAAGCGGTCATGAGAGGACACTTCATTAGAGCAGCAACATATAAAAAGAAATGCAATACCCGAGCAGTAATAGAAAGTCTCTTTGAGAAAAGCGGAACAGCACAAACAAAATCCCGCAGCCGAAAAATTAGCGGAACTCACCGCTCTAAGACACTCAATCAGGGGGATCCTGCTCGAGGGGGTCGCACACTCCATTCAGAGATCTAGGCGACTGTTCTACGAAAAGTCCAACAAAATGGACTCCCTACTAGCCAGAGCACTGCACCCCCGCGGGGACCACAAACCCATCATGAAAATACGCACACACACCCAAGAATTGGCGACGACTCCCCAAGATATAAACAGGGTATTCACGGAGTTCTACTCAAACCTCTATGGGCAGGCCCGCCACTCACAAAACACGCCGGAACAAATACGTTCCTCACTACGTACATTCCTTGCCAGCATAAAGCTACCTCAGATAACAGATATAGACACCACAAACTTACAATAACCCATCTCCCAATTAGAAGTAGAAACCGCAATAGCGATCTTAAAATGGAACAAAGCCCCAGGCCCCGACGGGTACGAAATAGGGTACTACAAGAAATTCAAAGAAGAGCTGGCCCCCCACCTCACTTCCTTATATAACCACTTTATGACTGGGGGCGCACCCGATGCCGACATGGCATTGGCCAACATTACACTTATCCTGAAACCCGGGAAAGACGCTGAGCTCGCATCGAATTACAGGCCCATCTCACTGATCAATGCGGACCTTAAAATATATGCAAAAATCCTGGCGGCCAGGCTGGCGCCGATACTCACACGCTTAATCCACCCAGACCAAGTGGGGTTCATCCCCGGTAGGCAACTTTATGAAAACACACGTAGGGGGCGGTGCTCACATGGCAAAAATCTGAACTGCCTTCACTGGCCATCTCCTTGTACACGGAGAAGGCCTTTGACAGGGTGCAATGGCCATATCTATTTGGCATGCTGGAAGAATGGGGCTTCCCAGAAGCCTACATCCAGGCCACGCGCGCCTTATATACTAACCTGAGAGCCAAAACCCTAATAGCAGGAGCCACTAAGACCACCTTCCTAGCGGTAAACGCCAGGGATGCCCCCTATCCCCACTGCTATTCGCCATCTCCCTAGAACCGCTACTACAAGCCGTACGCCAACACCCCCACATACGAGGAATAAGGGTAGCAGGGAAAACCTTCAAAGTCTCCGCTTATGCAGATGACGTGCTGCTGACTCTCACAGACCCCTTGACCTCCATGGAACATTTGACTTACCTCCTAGACAAGTACGGAACCCTTGCGGGCTATAGAGTGAACCTTGTCAAATCCATGGCACTACCATTCCACCTCCAGACCCAAGACAAAGCCATAATACACGATAGGTACCATCTACCCATCACAGCTGACAACAAACCCTATCTAGGGGTCAAACTTACAGCACAGTACGAACACCTACACGACACCAACTACTCCCCATTGATCCGTACACTCCTGAGAGACCTAGAGCAGTGGACGGACAAACCCATTTCATGGTTAGGAAGACTCCACTCAATTAAGATGAATATTCTACCCAGGTTGCTATTCATGTTACAGGCCCTGCCCACACAGGTTAAGAGGAGCGACTTATCCACACTCCAAAAAGCAATAGACATGTTCATTTGGCAAAGGAAACGACACAGAATAGCCAGGAAACTCCTGTACAGACCCAAGGACAGAGGGGGACTGGGACTACCGAACATGTACCTATACTATCTAGCAGCGCAGATGGCGAAAATAGCATATTGGCACTCCACACCAGACACCCGTCGTTGGGTAGAACTCAAAACCTCACTAATGGGGCAAGACCTACCACAGCTCTACCCCTGGTTACACAAGACACACAGAGCACTACCTAGAGTGACCTGCCCAGCAATAACGAACTCCCTAAGAATTTGGGACCTAACAGCAACTAAATACTCCTTAAGCAGGTTCCCCTCTCCAATGTCCCCGGTACTCAGGAACCGATCCTTCCCACCAGGTATGACAGCGGGTGACTTTAGCTGCCTCGAGAGAGCAGGCATCCAGAGATATTGCCATCTACATAAAAATGGCTAAGTAGTCACATACGACCAGCTCAGGGAAAAATCCCCCCTTACAACCAAGGACGTCTTCCGCTACCCCCAATTACGAGACTTTGCTAGCTCAAAAGAAGTCAAGGAGATGGCCACTCTCCCACTCACCTGGTTCGAGAATATATGCTACCAGGAAAAACACCCCAGTGGACTCATATCGTTACTATACTCTCACCACAGCGGGGAGGCCAAAGAATGGGGGGAGCTATGATACACAGACCAGTGGGAGACAGACCTGGGAGAGACATTAGAGGGCTCCGACTGGCAGGACATTTGGGAGGCCACAGCCCGATCATCAATATGTGTCACCCTGCAGGAACAATCATTTAAAACACTTTTCAGGTGGTACACCACACCATTAAAACAATTCCGCATGTGGATCACCCCCACAGATCTTTGCTGGCACGGCTGCGGGGAACAAGGCACCTATGTGCACATGTGGTGGAAGTGCCCCTTGGTACAGACCTATTGGGTTCAAATTATCTAAGCACTAACATATTGCAGAGACCACTAAAACTAGACCCCTGGGCCTGCCACCTCTCAAGGCCAACAGATGGCCTTCCACGCCCAGAGCAACAACTGTTAAATATGATATACTTAGCAGCCCGTAGAGCACTAGCACAGAAATGGCTATGTCCGGAAATGCCCCCAGTAGCACTGGTCGTAGCAAAGATAAAAGATAACTACCTTATGGACAGATTAACTTCCCTAGTCAGGCACACCACCAAAAAATTTAGCAAAATACGGGATCTGTGGGAACAATATCAGGAGACCACGTAGGGCGGACAGGGGAACCGAACACACATAGGGCTAATGACAGAGGGACACACGACACCCTTCGTCCGAGCCGTGGAAACAGAAGCACCAATTCACCGTATCACTAAATATAATATTTCTGGTTAATACTGGATTTTAGAATAACTGTTATGATATGTTATGATATGTTTAGTTAACAACCGTACAAAACCATGCTAATTAAAGTGACATATGTATTCAAGGCAAGACCTCACTGACAAACCAAGTAAGTTGTCTCAGCACACCATGAGATGACAAATAAACCGCAGACAAGACTAGCGGCGACAGTAAAATAAGCTCTAGTGTAATTCTCCAAATGTTGTAAGAGGAAACATGGGGTCCTAAATAACCGATTAAAGTAATTCAAAATATTTGTAATTTTTAAAGTTGACTTACTCCCTATATTTAAGAAATGTTTGTTTGTGAGGTCTGAAAAAATAGGATTAAATGTAAACATCCACACCCCTGTATTTATCACTGGAATAGAGTCACTCCATCTTGGCTCATTGTCAATCATTGTTATGAGTTCCACACTTTGTAGTCAGTATAGAGAAAAAAAATACAGAGAAAGAGAGAAACTCTCTTTAATGTCCTCCAATGCAATATGTGTACTGTCTATGCCAGGGCTAAACTGGATTAAGCTATATTGTAATGTCAATTTCTAAATTGTTAAAGCGACACTATAGTTACCAAAACAACTTTAGCGTAATGAAGCAGTTTTGGTATATAGATCATGTCCCTGCAGTTTCACTGCTCAGTTCTCTGCCTTTTAGGAGTTAAATCACTTTGTGTTTGCAGCCTTAGTCACACCTCCCTGCATGTGACTTGCACAGCCTCCCTAAACCCTTCCTGTAAAGATTAATCTAATGTTTACACTTCCTTTATTTCAAATGCTGTTTAATTCAGAATTTCTCATCTCCTGCTCTCTTAATAGCTTGCTAGAACCTGCAGGAGTCTCCTGTGTGAGATTAAAGATCAAGTTACAGAGCAGGAAAAAAACTTTTTTTACAGTCTAAATATAACCTCCCTTCTAGAGAGTTATTTGACTATTTGAGAATAAAATCCTTTACAATAAGTAAAATATTTGCGGAACTAACTCTGATTGATCAGTTTCTGATACAGCACTACAGAAATAAATTGGCCTCCAGATTTTCTAGGTTTTTGATAAATCAAGGGCAAATAGAAAAAGCACCAGCACTGATCAAATGGGAGCAATAACTTCAATGTTCCTTTTCATCAGAAGAATGGTTATAAGGCCTTCTCCTTGCAAAAAGGCATATCCATTGTACTGCAAGTTTATTATAAACCCGTTTACTGATGGTATTTAATTCCTACACGACTATGTAGAATCCAAACTCATGTGTTCCCAGATTGCTGGCGAGGTGGTTCATTTCCTCATATATGGTGGGAATGTGAAGAGTCGGATACCTTAAAAGAGACTCTGTCATGGATGGTAAATCTTATGGTTAAGAGGGTGGTTTAATTAGCAGCACAAATCTTCTTGTTCTGTATTGGCTTGCCTACACCAACACTAAAATCCTTTTGGTCTATGTCTTTATGGCTACTAAGACTGTTTATGGCGAGAAACCGGAGAAATATAGGTCCTATGAAATGGACAGAGATAAGCTCACAGTAGAATTTCCACTTCTGAATGGAAGCAGGGTTTTATGTGGACAGGGTTTCTATAGAGAAATATAAAAAAGTTTGGGCCCCTTGGGTTAGATTTGACAGATCTAGTGACTGAGGGCCTTAGCGCCCTAGACGCCCCCTGCTGCCATCCTTTTGTAAGTATGTGTATGAGGGAGTCTGAAAAAGGTCAGAGACGGGTTGAAATTATTAATCTTACCCCCAGGCCGGGCCAATATATACTAATATTTTTCTTTTGACCTATATGATCAAGATGTATAAATGTGTGTTTATTGGTCTAATTTGTATTTTATGTATAAAAATGTGATAACTGTTTGAATGAAAAAAGAAAAATACTGCAAATTAAAGTTATGTTAAAGAGAAGCCATTGTTTCCCCAGCAGTCTGCGTCAGTCACAGCGAGGGGAGGTATAGCTAGGGCCAGGGCCGGACTGGGGATACAAAGCAGCCCTGGAAAAAAAATTTGTGCCAGCCCCATAAGTCACTGCGCCATATATTGTCGTGTGTAATATGTAAGGCTATGTCTTGCCAGGACAGATGATTGAGTAATATATATATATATATATATATATATATATATATATATATATATATATATATATATTTATATATATATATATATTGCTTTTTCTAATATAAAATATTGGTCCTTTCAGGGTAAAACGTTTAATTATACAGTAAGCATACGCACATGCAGACACAGGCAATTTCACTGACATTTCAGTGACACACACAAGCTCATTGATACACACACACACAGCTTAATGTGGTGGTACTGGTGTCTATAGCATGTCCCTACAGGCTTTTCAACGTAAACACTGACTTTTCAGACAAAAGGCAGTGTTTACATTGTTTCAAAGTGACACTGCTAGTGACAGTCACTCAGACGGTCACTAGAGGTGCTTCCTGTGTTAGTGCCCTCCCGCCCTCGTGCGCTGCTGAATGAGACTGGCGCCGGAATATGACGTCGTATTCCGGCGCCGGTCTCATTCAGCTGCGTGCTGGGGAGCAGAGCCAGCGCAGCTTGCGCAGCTCCCTCAGCGGCCGCCAGGACAAGTCCGCCAGCGGCCGCCAAAAGACTTCCCCAGCGGCCAGGGGAGGGCTGGCAGCCTTAGGCCTGGGGGGCAAAACCAGTCAAGTAGACTGGTGCACCTGCCCAGGATCAGAGCCGGTGCAAGGATTTTTGCCGCCCTAGACAAAATAAAATTTGCTGCCCCCACATGTCACATCACAATGCCCCACCCATATGACCTGCCATATGAACTAACGCCAGTGCTGCACACAGTGTGTGTTTACATTAAAAAGCCTGCAGGGACCCGCTATAGACACCAGAACCACTTCATTAAGCTATAGTGTCCCTTTAATGTGAGGTAAATTATAGATTAGTGTCACTAATAATATACTAGATTGCCTACTTACAAGCAGATGAGGATGATGATGGGCTGCAGTTTGGCTCCACTGGTCTGGTGTAGAACAGGATCTCTGGAGGCTGTTTGCAACTGTGGTCACAAAATTCAATGTTCTAGGAGAATTGGAAGCAGCTCAATTTTTTGGGGGCCCCTTACACAGCTCAAGGTCTGGGCCCCAGGGCCTGACGGTGAGTATGCCCATAAGGCCCACTCATAAGTTCCACCCACCCATGAGTTCGCTCACAGGGAGTGGAGTGTGTAGGGGATGTGTTATGTGTTATTGTAGAGGATCTAATATGTGTGCTTATGGTATGTAGTGTTTAGGGTTACCAGTTTGTGCAGGTGATGCAGTGTGTTTGTGTGTAGTGGAAGCAGTGTGTATTTGTGTATAAGGGATGTATTATGTGTTTCTGGTTGTGTGTAAGGGATGCATTGTGTGAATCTGTGTTTTGTATGCATAACGGATGCAAGGTGTGTGTCTGTATGTGTGTGCATTGAGTGTAAGAGATGCATTATGTTTCTGTGTGTATGTAAGAAAAGAAGTGTGTGTGTTTGCATGTGTGTGTACGGGTTTGCATTGTCTGTTTCTGTGTATGTGTGCAAAGGATGCATTGTCTTTGTGTGTAAGGGTTGCATTGTGTGTGTGTGTAATGGATGCATTGTGTGTTTCTCTGTGTGTAAGGGAAGCATGTTGTGTTTCTGTGTATGTATAGGGATGCATTGTGTGTGTGTGCACGCGCGTAGTGTGAAAGAGCTCCCTGTCTTGGCCCCTGTCCTATAGAGCTGCCCCTTCT
>OW240919.1:39041427-39069589 GCA_933207985.1 Pelobates cultripes | reverse complement strand
GGCCGGACTGACAGGAAGTGCACACTCAGTGTGCACCTTCCTATCACTCCGGCCGGCTGGCCACCGCGGACCGGAGTGCAGCTCGGCCACGCTACAGGGGAGGGGAGGGGAGAAGCTGCAGCCGCCTGACCGCTCTTAACAGAGTGCTCAGGCGGCTGCAGTATTTAAAGGGCCGGCCCCAGGTGCCGACGGCCCACCGGGAAATTTCCCGGTATCCCGGTGAGCCAGTCCGGCCCTGGCTACAGGGGAGGGGAGGGGAGAAGCTGCAGCCGCCTGACCGCTCTTAACAGAGTGCTCAGGCGGCTGCAGTATTTAAAGGGCCGGCCCCAGGTGCCGACGGCCCACCGGGAAATTTCCCGGTATCCCGGTGAGCCAGTCCGGCCCTGGCTAGGGCTGCATAAACAGAAAAAAACTCCTAAATGGCAGTGAATTGTGCAGTGAGACTTCAGAGGCATAATCTATACACCAAAACTGCTTCATTGTGCTAAAGTTGTTTTGGTGATTATAGTGTCATTTTAATATACAGTGGGACCTCGGTTTACAAACGCCTCGGTTAACATAATTTTCGGTTTACAAATGAAAATCCATTGAAAATAATGCCTCGGTTTACACATTTTTTTTGCAATACAAATAAAGTTTCCCCAGGATGCATTGCACCTGGGAGGTTTATAGCACCTCCCCCTGCATGCTGGAGCCTGTGGGTAGCATGTGGCATCGAGTGTGGAGGTGTTGGAGCAGCTTTTGCATCGAGTTTTGGAGCCATTCTGGAAATTGTTTGCAATTGTTTTGGGACTTTTTGGTGCATTTCTCAAGCTGTGGAAAGGTAGGGAGCAGAGCTTCATCGTTTGCATGTATTTTACTGTGCGTTCTGCATTGTGGGTTTGTTTCCATTCCAGCTAATTTTGACTTTTTTCTGACCTTCAGAACGGATTAATTGGTTTTCAATGCATTCCTATGGGAAACCACGTTTCGGTTTACAAATGTTTCGCAATAAGAAACGTCCCGGAGAACGCATTAAATTCGTAAACCGAGGTCCCACTGTACATTCAAAAGAAAGGGGAACATCTCATGAAAAGAGACCATCACAATTGCCTAATTTCCAGAGAAGTGACATTCCCACACTTTAAAAGAATATTGCAGTGAATGCAATCTTTAATGTTCTTACACCCACTAATTACTGCAGAAAAATTAACACCAAAATTGACACGTGTTGCCTGAATTTTAATAACTAAATTAAAACAAAAAGTTTCAAATAACTAACTACAGAGGAGCATTTCATTATTACTGCTGTCAGCACTAAATGCAGAACAAGGTCCCCAATGATTTATTCTTATGTTCTATGTAATTGGCCTTTAACGTTAATAAAGGACTTTGTTCCAGTTCTAATGTACACATTAATTGTGCAACTTAATAAGCTGTTACATCTTTATGGCTTAAATTTCAAGCATACTGTTTTGTGTAATAGTAACTGTGTATTAGTTATTGGTGTTATTATGTGATACTGTTATGGGGCCTTTGGTTTTAGGGCTCTGGGTTGCTTCACTGCATTTTGTCTCCTTTTAATGGTCATTTCAATAGCTCACAAACTTAAATGCCTTTTTTTAAAGAACATATATTTTTTTTATTGGTTCTAAATTAACACTTTAAATAATGAGAATCTCATATGTCGTGAATTTGGAAATACAGCGCTCTACTTAATTTTAAGGAAGATCTTCATCCGCTGGACCCATTGTTCTTGGCTGTCAATCGGCCAGGATAACATTCTATTAACCGCTCAGCCTATAGCAAGAATAGCTAATCTTCACGCTGACATTCTATGTCTTAGTATAACAAAAAATAGGCATTCATTCTTTCAAAATGCTCTACAATACTGGCATAGTACTCGATTGTTTCATTATTCGTTTAATTTTTTCAAATAATGGGACTAATCCTTTTTTTTAGAGATAAAACAATACTTGCTGCCAGTTATCTTGTCTTCATAACACAATTATTTGGAAGACCCTTATTAGATTTGACAGTAGAATTACCTTGTGCTACATTTTCTGGAATTATAAGTAAAGAAGCGTTAAACATTAGTTGACAGAACATAACAATATAAAGAAAAGATCCTGCATGAATACAATGCTAAGCTTCATCTCAGAACATCTCAGTAGTAGCAAAGGTTTAGCTGGACTCTTACTGTAGGAGCAGAGTTGAGTTTGCCACCAGTCTCTTGAGCTTAACAGAAATCGTAGTCTGCAGATTGAACTCTTTAGTTTTTGTGGCCAGTGGAATAAAGCTGTGTCTGTTATCTAGTCTAGTGTATCAGATCTGTGATTTATTTTGTGCATTTGGAGGAATATTGAGGGTATCTTGGTACTGTCAGGCTTTCAGCCTGCTTACCTGTCAGGTTGGCTGCGGGTGCCATGATCCCCTCCGGCATTCCGCCTGGGAAATATGCAACCGAATAAACTACTGAATTCAGTGTTTACCAAAATGAAAGCAGAATTTGATAGACCGAATTCGGCTTATATGAATGACATTAAAGGTCAGATTAGGAAGGTCAAGAACATTCCACGACACGAATAGTGGTCAATTCCAAGCGGAACTAGACCAATCAGAAGTAAGTGATGCTTATATATACTACCCTCTCCCATTCCTTGTTGTCCTGTTGTGGTTCTTGGTAGCCCAATAGTGTGTTCCTCTTGTGATATTGTTTGGTAATATTTTCTGGCTCTTGTCTATACATTTATCCTGTCTTCTGTACTCCTTTGACCCCGACTTGTTATACTGACTCTGTTTGTTCATTGACCCGGCCATTCTAAGGATTGGTATGCAGATTATCTTCGAGTGATTCAGCCTGTGCGTTCAGGTTCCACAGAATCCTGACATGTACATGGCACCTGGAGTTACCTATTAAAAAATGCTACCTCCCTTACCTTGCATTTCTGGGAACAAAGATAGTCAGTTATGTCCACAAAAGAATCTGTCTTAGACAGTTAAGTCAGGCTGGTAGAATAGATTGATTGTTCTACTCAGAGACTGGCTTGATGAGAGTCCAGACATCTAGCCATTATGCACCTCTTACTTTACTTTTTTCCAGTGACGGATACTCTTTTTTTAACTTATTTTACATTTTTGTATACACAATTCTTATTATTGTGCACATGTAAATTTTGTACTAAAGAAATAGGTTAAAAATAGGATAAAATGGTCATTGTCAAGAAAGATTATATAGTGTCAATATAAATAAATATTTGATTAGTAGTAATAATAATAATAAAGAAAAATGTTAGCATGATAGTGCATGTACTAATAAACCAAATAATGTGTTATGAATATACTCACACTAAATGTTCTAAGAAGAGAAGATACCGTGAAAGAGACAGCTGGGAGGCATCTATTCCTCATAGAATAACAGTGTTCACTATAAATAACAATAGAAAGAAAGTAACAATTCATAGAGCTGAATTCAAGACATAGAGGTTGAGTATCGGTATGTCGCAGCTTCGTACACTCGATACTATTCTCCATGGAGATGTCAATGTCTCCCATTTTGGAACTTGGCAGTATTGATTGGAATCATTGGAATGAGAATACGGGTATCCAATTGACAGCACCACCTTCAAAAGGACGTAAGGTGGCCTTACATGTTTCATTTCAATCACAGATTCTTCATGGCGTGCAGAAATATTTTAACCTTAAATTTGAAATTCACTTTTAATTCTCACTAAATGACATTAATAGAGTTTACACCAGAAGAAAACCAAAAGGCACATCGATCCTGCCTGTGCTTCATGTGAATAAATGGCCTGCACATGTATACTGAGCTGCAAACGCTTACAAGATAAGTATTGGTTGACTTGAATTAATGTCTCTATTTGTCCACAACCCTTACGTGATACACAGGATTTTTGTGCGTTCCGTGTTTCTTGTTTCAGCTCATTTATCATTTTAACCTTTCTTCTGGAGACCTGACCTTGTCTTGGCTTTGTTTTTCCATTGCATGCTCCTGCACTGACCCTTGGCTTGGTTTGTACACTTTCTTATTTTATTATACCTTCCGGTTCCTAAACCTGTCTGGTTCCACTTCTTGTTTTATTGTTATCTATTTAGATAGCAGAGTTAGTTTCTAAATCACTGGATAGAGGTATATTATTTAAACATGGCAACCTGTAAGGACAAGTAATATTTCTTGCTATCTCTTAGATTTTTAATAATTTCAAACTGTTCAGGGTCCACTCCTGCCATTGTGACAGTCAAAATTCTAAAAGACATAAAGAATATTCTTTTTATTATTCATTATCAACCAATGGCCTTCAATGTCACTTTTCATCAGACGAAGGACGGATGAGATCCAAGACCAGGAAGTTACTTTGACTTCTACCTCTTACCTTTCTTCCCCTGCTTGATTAATGAATTGGAAAACAACCCACTCTCTTAACAAAACAGGTAATGGACTGTGCAAACCAGCAACTAATGCAAAACAATACCTTACTTTTTAATTGATTTCAATTCGGTTATTACATACTAATTAAATCTATGTGATTCAAACTATAGAATATTGGATTAAAAAAAGGTTGAAGGTAAACCAGTTTGTAATCTCTTTTTAACCCATAAATAATTCAGGGCTGATTTATTCCACAAAAGCAATATTACAGATCATCAGATTTTTTAAATAATAAGGGAAATATTGATCCTACAACCTGTGAGTGAGCCTCTTTGCCCATTCTCTGCATTTCCTAAATTATATTTAAAGTGGCTCTGTCACCGTCTGGGGTCCTGGCATAATTTCAGAAGACACCTGATGGTGACATGGCCACTGGGGCTCTAGTGTCCATGGGGGAGTAGTAGAAGGTAGGTTATACTTACCTGAATCTTCTGACTGGCCCTCTTCAGCCGACATCAATTATATCAGAAGTAACGAGGGCCTGTTCAAATGAGCATTATCATCTAAATCAATTGCTACTTTTTATAGATGCCCTAGCTATAGAAAAGCAATTATAGGAAAAACTGTTAAAAACATATATTTTAGGTAAATATGTCAACTTTTTATATTGTATTTGTGGTGGATTTTACATTAAAAATAAGGTATCAAATGAAAGCCCTATGCAGACTTTAAAATAACAGTATATAATGTTTGCGAATACATTTAATAAGAACAATGGCTGAAATAATGGCTGGATAGCATACAGCATGAATGGAAAATTGCTGTGGTCCTACAGTGAAAAATAGCCTTGGTCCATTAGGGGTTTAATTACATATATTTACTGTATAAATAGATTGGAAAACACGTCATCAAGTTCATTCTGGTGGCAAAAATATATTGATTAAGGACGCAGTAAAAAAAAGTAAAACCTTTTAGATGAAAAGTATGGAAAAATGTGACACGGACATTGTATACTTAGTGTCACGTAACCTTTTGCTAAAGAACCATGTAGCCAAGTGGAAATGGTGAGGGCTTGTTCTAAATCTATTTAAAGTAACTGGAAGTAAAAACATTTCATTTAAATATAAAACATTTAATTTAGTGCTTATAGGACACACATTAATGTCCATAAACATTTAAATGAACACTCTCTGGTGACTGGGAGTGTGCGTGAATAAAGAGCATTTTCTCCATATAAGAGTCCCTTCATGACCGGTGGTGCGTTGCTTTGTGTATGTTGCCACAGGTTACCATGGCAACACTCTCAGTGATACTGGAGATCATCAGAGAAACATCGTCCGCACACCCAGAGAGTGCAATCAACCCACTGGACCACCAGGATGCACACCCTCCTTTGGTCAGAGTTAAAAAAAAAAAATTTAAAAAGGGGAATGGAAAATAATAAATACAAACATTAAAAAAACTTATGATTATTAAATTTTATTAAAGGATCACTATAGTGTCAGGAAAACAAACCCGTTTTCCTGACATTATATAATCCATGGGGGACCTTCAGCCTCAGGGTCCCCCTCCCGTGGCGCTGAAGGGGTTAAAACCCCTTCAGCCACTTACCTTTATCCAGCGCCGGGCTCCCTCTGCGCTGGTGACCTCTCCTCCCCCGCCGATGTCAACTCTCGAGTGGAGCGAAATCTGCATGCGTGGCAAGTGCCGCACGCACATTCAAACTGTCTATAGGAAAGCATTTCTCAATGCTTTCCTATGGACGCTCTGCACGTTGGATGCGAGTTTCGCATCCAGCATCGCATAAGCGCCTCTAGCGGCTGTCAGGAAGACAGCCACTAGAGGTTGGATTAACCCTGCTATGTAAACATAGCAGTTTCTCTGAAACTGCTATGTTTACATGTGAAGGGTTAAAACCTGAGGGACATTGCACCCAGACCACTTCATGAAGCTGAAGTGGTCTGGGTGACTATAGTGTCCCTTTAAAATTAATGATATAATAAATATGTTATACCAAGTAATATTTTGCTCATCCTGAATCCCCTACCCCCACCACACATTACATCCCTTACACACACACAATAGCATTTGTACATACATACATACATACAGCCATATGCAAACAAACAGACACTACAGTCCCTTACACATATGCACGCTCACTACATCCCCTGGATACACACACACTACAGTTTTTTTCCCTTTTCCAGCCCTGGGTTGGATTCACAGCACAATGTCTTTTAAACATTATTACATTGGTTAAAATGTTAATTTAGGGTATTGTCTAGCACTGAGCCCTGTATAATCAAATCACATTAATGCAGATATTAAAGTATTAAAATTGTTAGATGCTTAGAACATAAGCCGGTGGGCGGCTGTCTCCCTGTCAGACGTGGCGAGGGAGCTGTGTCCTCTCTCTGATCTGCTCCCTCACGCACCATTTGCTGATGCCGGGAGCCAGAATATGACGTCATATTCCAGCTACCGGCATCAGTAGACAGCCCGCACAGCGAATGGGAGCAGATCAGAGAGGACACAGCCGCCCGCCACACTGAAGTCCCACTGGACCCCAGGGACAGGTCCACGCCAGCTCTCTAGGTAGGGAGGCTGGGTGGACTTTTTTAAATTTAAAAAAATAATAATTTGTGAGTGTATGTGTGTGTGTGTCTGTGAGTGTGTGAATGTGTGTCTGTGAGTGTGTGTGTGTCTGTGAGTGTGTGAATGTGTGTCTGTGTGTGTGTGTGTGTCTGTGAGTGTGTGTGTGTGTGTCTGTGAGTGTGTGTGAGTGTCTGTGTGTGTGTGTGTATGAGTGTGTCTGTGAGTGCATGTGTGTGTGTCTGTGAGTGTGTGTGTGTGTGTGTGTGTCTGAGTATGTGTGTGTGTGTGTCTGTGAGTGTATGTGTGTCTGTGAGTGTGTGTGTGTGTCTGTGAGTGTGTGTGAGTGTCTGTGTGTGTCTGTGAGTGTATGTGTGTGTGTCTGTGAGTGTGTGTGTGTGTGCCTGAGTATGTGTGTGTCTGTGACTGTGTGTCTTTGAGTGTCTGTGTGTGTCTGAGTATGTGTGTGTGTCTGTGTGTGTGTGTAAGTGTGTGTCTGAGTATGTGTGTGTGTATTTGTGTGTATCTGTGTGTGTGTGTGTCTGAGTATGTGTGTGTGTGCACCTGTCAGTGTATGTGTGCACGCATGTATATATATATATACGAGTGCATATAATTTTTGGGGGGCGGGAGGGGGGTTGGATCTTGGGTGAGTTCCCACACTTTATTACCCAGGACTTGACCCCTAGGGTAACTCCTCCCACTCACAGCACAAAAAGCCCTCGAGCCATAATCCTGATATGAATACCGGTAGTAATTTCACGTCCTATCAGAGTGTTTCTTACTGACCTCAAGAGTAAACAAACAATATAGGCAGTGTGCGTTTTGACTGACCGAGGAAAACTCATCTGTTCTTTGCTTGAAGGCTTTGCACAAGCAGTGCTTATTAAAGGTGTCATCTATTAACAATGGCATATAAGATGAATAATTAAAAACAGAGAAAGCTCAATGTGTCCTGGTCAGACATTGTTAAATAATGAAATAAAGAAACCTGCAGTTTGTATGTTGACCTTTGATTGATATTGAGTGTACGGCAGCCCTTGCTATTTATATTCTAAAATTAATTCCTAATGTATCTTTTAGTTAAAATTTCCATTTCAAACTCTCAATCTACAGTAAACGTCCATAACAGTGAAGGAACTCTGTGGGAGTTCTGTTTTAACGATACAAGGAAATGGTTAGCTACTGAGATAATATATACAAACATGACTTATTCATGTACATCTATATGAAAAGGCAATGAACAGTTAATTGAATGAGGGCAAAAGTGATGTAAATAATAGAATACATTGAAAACAAATGGAAAATAAAATAATTAGTAACTTTACAACAAAACTTTTAATTGCATAGCTAGATAGTTTCATCAAAGTCAAAACTACAACAATAATATTTTGATCAAGAATGAAACAGCATTGCTAATAAATACTATTCTAGTTCAAAAGGATACACAAGGGATTATTATATAAATAAGGAAATGTGCTGAAATGAAGTCAAACTGACTAAATTTAGGCAAATGGAGATGACTGATTCTGAAAAAAAATTCCAGCTAATCTACATTGGCAGCCTTACTAAGTTGGCCTCAGATTTTTTTTTCCAATTTTAGGTTTTTAATGAACTGTTTAGAGAATAAATTCCATATGTTTTGTGATTTAAAAGGCAAATTCATTTTTATTCGGTCAACATTGCCTATACACATTTTTTTTGTTTCAAACAATTGTGTAATTTTTTCTGCAAAAGCATCCAGCCTGTTTTCAAACTATTGATTGATTCTTCCAACGCAACTTAATGTGACTATTATCCAGCAATCTTACTTAAAGGGACCTTATTCCAAACAACTTAATCTCAAATAATTATTCTGGAGTGCTTGAGATCCTAGACAAAATGTTACCTTGAGAAATTAAAGCATGTTAGAATGGTTTAACACATATTAAACCTATCCGCACTCTCTTGTTCCTGTCTCTGCCTACATCCATAAAAGAGAAGGAAATTATTGAGAAACATAAGCGATGGTGATTGGCTGAGCGCATCAACTGATGCTCTTAGCCTATTGCTGACAGCATATTGCGAGTAATAGTAGATACTCACAGTGGGCAGTCAGTAATAGGCCGAAAACATCACAAAACGGTTCAATACATCCAAGGTAAGGCTTCAGCCAGGGACTCCATTAAGTAGAAGTAGTTTTGAGAGAAGAATATCTCTTTAAACTGACAATATAGGCACCCAAACCACTTCAGCTCATTGAAGTGGTCTGGGTGCCGTGTCCCTGCCAGTTTAACCCTGCAAAGGTAATTATTGCAGTTATTGAGAAATTGCCTTGCAGGGTTGACCCAACCTGTAATGGCTGTCTACCTGACAGCCATTAGAGGTTCTTCCAGGTCATACGTCAACTTTTGGTCACCTAGCTGATGCTGAACGTCCTTTCGCTATGGCTGATTATATATTGCTTCAATGCTTTCCTATGGGAGAGGAGTGACATCGGCGTTGGATTCAGGTAAGTGACAGAAGGCTTTTTAACCCTTTCTGCGCTGCAGGAGAGGTGCATTAAAGGTTGGGAATACAATTTTGTATTACTAACCTATAGTTTCCCTTTAACTATTAACAATCTTTAACTTAATTATTATCCAGGATGTTAAAGGAATAAGTAAGGGGCTAATACAAAATAAACCATATGCTCTTTTCATATATTGTAACAAAATGATAACATTTTCATGTGCATTCTCAATGTGATTTTCACACCAAGAACAGCATGTTTTAAATGTTAACAAGAAATACTTAAATGCATGAATACACCTGCAAACTAAGCTAAATAAATAGAGAAATAAATAAAAACAAGCAATGTGTGTATTTTTCACAGTATAATGATGCTACTTGCAAAGTGCTATTAAGATATATACACTTGGCTTGACTCTAACTCAGGAATCTCATTGCGTTTTTTTCCAGACAGATTGGCTTATTAGATGCTTGTGCTAAGGGCGATAATACAAACATTTACAGATCTTTACATCTACTAGACAACCAGTACCAATCATTCTACTGTTCTGTTGCATTTTCTTCCATTTTATTTTGGTCAATTGTCTCACTGTTTTCTTTGGTCCGGAATTTTTATAATACTGGTATTTTGTATCAGTAGAAATCTTCTGTGTTTTCTTAAGATAAAGGATCCCCCCTTACACACCCTTAACATCTGGGTAATAGTGATGTCCCGAACGGTTCGCCGAACGGTTCGCCACGAACGGTTCGCCACGGACTCATCATTGAGTAAACTTTGACCCTGTACCTAACAGTCAGCAGACACATTCCAGCCAATCAGCAGCATTCATGGCGAACCGTTCGCGAACCTATAAGGATAGTAGATGAATCCACTGGAGGCTTGTTCTCAATAATAAATTGCAGAGGATCCAGAGGATGGAGAAGTAAAAACAAAATTATTTATTGAATACTGATAACATAAAATTTATAAGATAAGAAAAAATACATATAAATAATGCCAAAACGCGTTTCACCTCACCTGGCTTCCTCAGTTGGCTGCATAGGTATTAGTAAGTCCATGTCCATCTTTAAATACTTTCTATAATCGAAATTCGCTGGGTTTCTCTTCTGGAACGCACCTTGCGTTCCATTACTCCGTCGGCGTGTATTTCCTGGTTCCGGTCACGTGTGAATTTTGGTGCTACTTCCGGGTTGTGGTCTGTAGTCGCGAGTGGAACGCATAATGCGTTCCACTCCAGCTTGCTTCCTCATTCCGGTCACATGAGGTTTCAGTGTTGTTTCCGGATCGCAATTGGAATGCACCATGCGTTCCACTCTAGTAAAGTCACTCCTCCGGCATCTATAATAACTGTCGTTGCCCTTCCATGGTGGTCTTATTACCCATACAATATGAAATTCATCCAGAAGAAAAGTCATAAAATACATCTTACATTGCTTCATATAATAAAACGGAAAAATATGTATATCATAATATAAATGGGAATTTTATATGCAATCTCAAAGTTTTTATTCCCAACAATCTTCTTAAAGTGGTAGAGCAACTAATAAAATATATATCATAATAAAAATATAGATTCTATATACAATTATATATTGTATATATAATTTTACTGCAACAGTTACATCAGCCATCTTAAAATTAGCTTAAATGAAATCTGAGATAGTGAATGTTTTAATTCCTACATATGCAGTATCTCTACTTAAGCGGTTAATCCAACTCTTTTAAAAAAATAAATCTACTTTTTCAATTTAAAATACCCTATTAGACATTACTAATCCCCCTCTCCCCTCCCTGAAAAAGCAGCAAATTACATGTTAAACATACCTGGAATCCAGCTCCCAGTGCTCCTCTCCATGCCTCATCTGACATCACAGCCTCCTTTGCACAGTCCACAGTCAGATGGCTGATGTTACTGTTGCAGTAAAATTCTATCATAGTCATAGATAGGGAAGTGATGGGTTGGGTGACAATGAAAAGGCGGTTATCAATGCACAAAGCTGCTATTTTTAGTTTGATTTTGTGCACACATGCCAAAGTAAGATCTGATTGCTAAGAGTAAGAGTCCCATAAATAAAGCAAAGAAGATGGGGAAAGGAGGCAATCATGTTGGGTGCCTTTTAATATTACGAATGATTGAGAATTGATTATAATTATAGTAGACTGAGCATAAAGGCCTGCTAATAAAGTTAAAGGGACACTATAGTCACCTGAAATACTTTAGCTTAATGAAGCAGTTTTGGTGTATACAACATGCCCCTGCAGCCTCACTGCTCAATCCTCTGCCATTTAGGAGTTAAATCCCTTTGTTTATGAACCCTAGTCACACCTCCCTGCATGTGACTTGCACAGCCTTCCATAAACACTTCCTGTAAAGAGAGCCCTTTAGGCTTTCTTTATTGCAAGTTTTGTTTAATTAAGATTTTCTTATCCCCTGCTATGTTAATAGCTTGCTAGACCCTGCAAGAGCCTCCTGTATGTGATTAAAGTCCAATTTAGAGATTGGGATACAATTATTTAAGTAAATTACATCTGTTTGAAAGTGAAACCAGTTTTTTTTTTTCATGCAGGCTCTGTCAATCATGGGGAGGTGTGGGTAGGGCTGCATGAACAGAAACAAAGTGATGTAACTCCTAAATGACAGTGAATTGAGCAGTGAAATTGCAGGGGAATGATCTATACACTAAAACTGCTTTATTTAGCTAAAGTAATTTAGGTGACTTTAGTGTTCCTTTAATGAGTCTTGGTTCTAGCCTCATATGGTGAATGCTGATGGGAAAGAAGTGGAGAAGACCCTATCAAAGGCTTTCTCCACTTCTTTGGGAAAAAAGTGTAACAGCTATCTCACCCCTACCCCTCCAAAAAAAAAAAAAAAGCTGTGTGTCCAGGATGAATTAGGGTGAGAATAAGCATTTGAAGTCCTGTGGTTATCATTTTGGTGTAGAGTTTTACATCCATGTATATTATTGTGTTCCGTTATCAGTGAGATTTAATTGGTGGGGACTGGATATACAAAGTACTTCAGCAAGCTAAAGTGCTATAGATGTTTTGTTAAAGTAGCCATCATATGAGGTGGCTAAAAGGTCCCATCTGGAAACAAACCTGGAACTTGGAATATCCCATCGAGGCCTGGCTGGGGCTTGGCCTGATGGGCTCATTTTCATTGCTGAAAGTTATTCCTCAATTTTAAAGTCAGAATTTAAAGGGACACTCCAGGCTCCTAAAGCACTTTAGCGTGCTGCAA
Source organism: Pelobates cultripes (assembly GCA_933207985.1). Taxonomy (NCBI): domain Eukaryota; kingdom Metazoa; phylum Chordata; class Amphibia; order Anura; family Pelobatidae; genus Pelobates; species Pelobates cultripes. The sequence goes on along the minus strand of OW240919.1, from coordinate 39,056,893 downwards.
AGCTTTGTGTGAAGAGTGTGTCCTATTTTTTTCATTTTGGGAAAAAATGCAGATTTCAATAGAATTTGACACTTATAAATTAACCTGGTTACACCCCCTAGCGTTTCAAGCAGACAAAAGATATTGTTACTTCTTGGTTTGGTTAGATCATTGGAGCGGACTCAGAATCTAATCTCAGGAGCGGCACTGGTAAATTATTTAAAGAAACAATCCAGGCACAATAACTACTACAGCTTTCTGTAGTGGTTATGGTGCCAGGAGTGCTGTGGAGCCCTGCCAGAGTAAGTAGTCAAACCGTTTAAGAAGAGTTTGACAACTTACCTGGGGTCTTCCGGGGTTGGGGACCCAGAGTAGTGCAAAACGCATCTAGGGCTTCTCTACTCTTCCTTTAGGGTCATCTTCTTTGGTGGTCTCTCCCCTGTACAGCAGCTGTGAGTGGTCCTGTGCTCAGGTTTTGGACTTTTTATACTTTGTTCACTCACGACCTGTTGTTTTCATTTTCACATGCTTGGACCAATACAGCATACATGAGGACTGCTGTTATAGTATCTTGCCATGTGTTTTTTCTTTTTTGACTTCAATAAATGTGCATTTTTTTCTATGATTTCTTCCTGATGTATTTTTGGGGATTCCCTATGAGTGCCGATCTCCAAACTTGTCCTGTGTGAAGTATTATTTGATTACTGGGAGGATTCCAGCACCGAGAAGGTAACCCTGTTATTGCACCTTTTAAACTGCTATAGTGAAATGCTGTTGCAATCTGCTTACTAACGGTGGTATATTGAGGCAGGTTTTAACCCCTTTTAAACACTGCAAAAAAAAAAACCTTTCTTCAAGTTTAGTTGTGGTACCTTTTGTCTTTTTTTCATCTTTTTGGATAGCATACTCTCCATATTGCTTCAGTTGGGGAAATCTGCCTCCGCAAAAATCTGTTAACTAGAAAGTACAAAAAATTCCAACAAGCCAAATTTTTGCCTATCTATAAATATCATATTATATGAAAAGGTTGGTCTAAGCACCAAAACCACTGCACCTTAATACAATGGATTTGATGCTGTTTAGAACTTAAATTACTTTTAATTCGTATTTGTTCAAATGCATTAAGATATATAAATTTTGTAACATAGACACTTTCTTTAAAATGCAATAATAATTAGAATGTAAAAGTTCCAGCTTAAAATTAATTTGTCTCGTTTAATAAATCACATTTTATATTCCAAATAAGCTTTGTTCAAGCAGTTGTATTTTATCGACTACGTTTTTTAATTATTACAAAAACAGTGTTCTATTTTGATGAGTTCTTACATTACTTCTGTCAAAACATTGTGGAGAGTCCCTTATTGTTATGAATAAGAATAATTATTCGGATATTGATACATCCTCAGATCACCAAGAGAAATGCAAAATGCCTTCGATATCATTTTAGTCCATGACTGATGGCTGACCTACATTGATTATCTACTACTTGTCATTGTCTTTCATATGTGTTGATATTTCTTACTTTGTGAGTTTAAGACATAAAGGGCAATTCTTTGAAGAAGTCACAAACAATCTTTACAAATATTGGTCACATCCCCAGTGATCTGAGAACCACTGTCTTTTTTCCTCCTGAAAAATTGAAATATGATTACTCCAAATTTCCCTGCAGTCACTTCAAACGGCAGAATTCAAACCCTTACTACGTCTATGCTCTGAAATCCTATCTAATAAATAATGGATTTTTGTATTGTAACATATAAAGTGTCAGATATTCTTTGGACGTCTGCCCTTTCCACCTTCCGAGACAGAAGTATCAAGATTGAAGCTGTTCTGTAGAGTGTCCTTTATCGAAGAGATGTGCAAAGCAAAACATTGTGAAAGGTAAAAATTGATGACCAACTCAGCTTGAAAAATGCTCATTATGTCAGAATAAATCTAAAATACCTTACACTTATGGTGCTGTCAGTCTGTCATTTTATAAGACTCACTTTAAGAACCTTAAACGATTTGTATAAATAACTGAGTGCAAGTTTATTTGGATACTTTGCAAGATGTTAGGAATATGAGATTGTGCTGTATGTATAGGGGAAGCATTTATGTGCAATATAATGGAAGGGATGAGTCAACGAGCCATCAAGTTACGGCTAAGATTCTGTCAAACAGGGAATTTTATCTGTCAGTTTGTGTGTGTTTTTTTTTTTTTTTTACATAAAAGACGTGTAATAATATGTAATTGATTTAAAGATCATTTACAATTCATTTAAAATAATAAAAGAGTTTAAAAGCTCTAGTTTGAAGTGTGACAAACGCTCTTTACCCTGGAAATTTGCCACGAACTCCTGGAGGAGTGTGGAAGCTGGCCTCCTGCCCACCGACTATGGGCCATATACAAGTGCTCTCTCTGTGTGGCCACCGTTCGGATAACCGAACAACACATGAAATGTCTTGTCTCCCGAAAGCAGGCAGCAGTACTTGGTTGTCAAGTGTCTGGAACTGTACGTCGAACACTTAACCCCGCGAACACCGGTAACTTCATACGAACGCCTGCTTCTATTCCGGACAAGCCAGGAGAGCGCGTTTTGGTAGGATTGTTCGCATAAACTAGGCAAACAATCGCTACCTATGAGCCAGGGGAACTGTTCGGTATTTCTTTTATTCAGGGACTCCCGAAAGTGACCGACCGCTACCGTCGGTCAAAACTTTACCCCGGGGGTGATTCGACTGTATTAGTGGGATTTGCTATTTGGACACTGTGAGTGCTCAGATCCAGGCTATCCGGGGATATAGAATTTGTGGGGGTCCCTATTAATAATATGCATGTTTTGGGGTATTTTATGTTTTATATGTTTACCTTTAGTGCCTGGGAGATAATTAGTTTAAGCAAAGTACACTTAATTATCTCTCAGACACAGAGACTCCTGGGTGTGTTGTGAGAGTGTTTTACTATGTTACTGCTGGAGACCCCATGCTGGGGGTCTATGTATATAAGCTGGTCACTGGGCCATAATAAATCAGCCTTCTTGTACCCTTCATCAAGTCTTGGCTGATGTTTGGGTATACCAGAGCTACAATCACCGCTTCACTTGGGACTTGGGAGAATTACAACGGATATACTCAGTCGGTGTATAGGGGACCCGTTATATGAAGTTCCTGCATTTGCTTCTAAAACTCAGTCTTTACTAAAAAAGTTTCTGGGATTTGTAGTTCTCTTGTAAGTCAGTATGTACTGCAATATTTTTCAAGCAAAAAAAAGGATCCTCAGAAAAGAAAACAAACAGAAAAAAAAGAGGGAATGGAGCGTGACATGGTGTGTGATTCCACCATCTATAGGGGCACAATATGGTTTCCATATCTATTCCCGTTAGCTATGAATTTCCCCCAAGGATTCCAGACTTTCGTGAAGGACGAAGAGGAGTGTCTGACTTTCTAGGTCAGTTTGTCCATAAGTGAGTTGTCATCAATTTTTAAGATTACTTTCTTTTAAGTGGTGCATTGTTTTTAAGCCAACTGGCTGCAATAACTCTATGAGCCGCTAATCTTAGGAGATGCAATAGTTTCTGAGAATGCCTATGCAGCCCCTCTATAGGCCTTGAAAGAAAAATATCCATGCAGAAATTGGCCTCTGAGGGATATCTTTCCAAAACTCAAATGATTTAGGATCCTCCCACCACCTATGTAAATATGTGCCCATATGGCCACATATTCTCTGACAAAGGTCTGCTGAGTTCCTGTCAATTCCACACATAAAAACAGGGGTTATGTGCCATCTAAACAAAACGTTAAACATCTGCTCCTGTGAAAGAACAAATACTGATATTTTAGATACTGCTTCCCAAATATTTGCCCAAACCCCTATCTCTGGGGCTTCTCCATGATCTGATTTCCATTGAGATAAATACATCAGAGCACCCCACATTGATGATTCCTGGCAGAAATGTAAATAAAAGTCTGAGATTAGGCCTTTGTTACTTTCCACTAGGCTACATAGTTGTTTGAAAAATGAAAATAAAGTCTGTGCTGCACTCCTAATAGCTGGGCACTGGGCAAAATGTCTAATCTAAATATAACAAAAATAGTCCCCATCTTTCAGATGTATCGTCTGATTTAAATCCTCAAAAGCAACCATCCTCCCCTTGGCCATAAATGGTAATATCTCAGGATAACCGCCCTTTCTATGTTTTTAAAATCATGCGATCCCATACCCGGAGTAAAATGTCTCTTCCAGAAAACCGGGGTCAGTGGAGAAGGAGTATTAGATAGATTATACTTATTTTTCAACATGTCTCAGATGTACAATGAGTTTAAAATTGAGGGACAAGATGTACCTAATGATGCCCTAGAAGAGTTGTCGAGCCAGATATAAAGCAATAATGAATCTGGTCCCATGAGATGCACCTCCTGCTCTACTCATCGATGTTTACCAGGAGGGGTATGCCACATCACTTTTTGTAACATTTGTGCAGCATCATATCATAAAAGCAAATGGGGAAGGCTTAAACCTTCTCAGTTTCTAGGTCTATAAAAATGGTTCCTGGCCAGTCTACAGGGCTTATTTTTGCCAGATTTTGCCAAATAAAAGCATCTATAGCTATTTTCAGTCCATCACAGGTGGTACATAGCAGTCAGACTACCTGAAGTTTCCTATGTCTAAGCAATTACTTATATGTTGATCCCCAGATACTTACAGTGTGACTTGATGTCTCCTTATAGTCGGGCTCCTTAAAAGCCCACTGACAGTAGTGCCAGTCACGTTTTCTGTGAGTCTTATTATGTGTCCTTCATGTTCTAAGCTTCAGTAAACAATGTTTTTGTTGTGTTATAAATCTCCCTTTGGTGCAGTTATTGCCCCTCTGTAAGCACGTCCTCTTCAGTATTATTTTTCTTTCTTTGTCTTGGAAAAGGCGGGCTGTTTACTACTTTCTCCTCATATCTGATAAGGTAAGATTGCTTGTACCTCGATTAACTTCTAGACATTGCTGTAATTGTAAATTGACTTGCTATCATGCTCCACTGTATTTTCTGTCAAACAATGACTTGATGATGGGCAATATTAGTCCGACCATGCAGGTTCATCTAAGCCAAGTGGTTCTCTATCCCGCTAATAGGCACTGCACATCCCAATACATTTATAGTCTTTAAAGAAAATGTTTACAGTGTGAATGTACAGGACTGAAATTAAACCTGAGATCGCATTTTAAGATAAAATAGAATATTGGACTTCTTGTCTCTACCCTGTCTTTGACATGACAGTGTACACATGTAAATAAAATAAATGTCTGTACAGGGGAACTGTCAATGTACATAATGTGCCAATTTGTGAGTCTTGAAGGCAGCAAATTAAAAATAGTTTTAATCTATATATTTGCAAACTGTCTGGTCATCTAATGCAATCAAACTTGCATTTTATGCTGTCCTCTTGCATCCGTCTATCTATCTATCTATCTATCTATTTTACTTTCTATCTAATCTCTTTACCTATATACAGAAATCCCTTGGGAAAAGGGCAAAGGGTCAACGCGTCCTAAACATTTAGTGTGTCTGTCTTGGACAATGCAATTTTTAACAGTGTAAAGACATTAAATTAGGTTTGTTGCTGTCTCATGTCCATGGTCACGTGGCCCTGTTTGCACTTTCCATATATGTTTCTAGCTTTAGGGATCTGGATTAATTATAAAGAGGAGAACATGTAAAATAGGTGCTGTTTTAATCCCATAATCTAATGTCTGATTTTAGTCCATTTTATGTAGATATTTTGCTATTCTACATGACAACCTTAGTCTTAATTGTTTTATATCCTCCTGGGAGCCGAGGAAAAAATTGTCTTCCAATATGCCACCCATTTTTAATGAAAACAATGAGGAAGTTCCCAGCATCACATGACATATCAATGGACAGCCAGGATGTCCTCTTTACAAAACAGTAGGGATTGATAGAGTAGCTCAAAAGAATAAAAGGAGGTGTATGTGAACGAAATGTCCAGTACAGAGGACACAAGTTAATGGGTTCGGTGCCGGGGGGGATATAGGCCTATATAGTTCCACATTGTGTTTGTCTCGGTGCTACATTGTCCATGACTATCTAGACTGTGATAGAAACTGCAATGTGTTACGTATAGTTTATTGCTTCTCTGAGCAAATTTTCCATATTTCCGTTTTCTGAATAGAAATTTCTTAATGATCATGAATATAAGGTATAAAATATATAAGTTAAATGATTCTATGTGACAGCATTAAAAACAGTATATTGCAAATATTGTGATTTTTTTTACTAGGTGGGGAGGTGTTTATATTGCTGTTTTTCTTTGTACTTCTAACTGTTGAGATTATATGCAGAAATGGCTACAATATCATTACTATTAGGGATACATTTAAATTGCACAAAACATTTAAAAAAATGGTTTACTTATATATCTACATGTTATGGGTCAGTTTTATACCCATTTAGAAAAAAAAATACTTTTCTTTGAGCACATCAATATTAATTCAACATAGTTTGCAGGATATATTGATGAATAATGCAAATTACTTACAAAAATCACTAACAATGACTATTGAAAGACGCAATGACCAATATAATACCTTTTATTGAACCTGTGTAGTTTTGACGTTCTACATCATAATGAGCTGGATGGCATTTTAAATTGTCAATGGTCATACTTTAATGTCCCATGTCATCAAGATATAGTAATTGTAAGTTCCTGAGAACTTGTCTTGATCACTTACAAACGGTATTAATGGGCCTGTCGGGTCTCATTGATTTTCATTGGATTTCACTGATTTTGAGTTACTTACTAATTTTCTGCCATCAGCAGTTTTCCCGATTCAATATCCACATGCATTAACGACAGAAAGCTTTATTTTCATTAAAATACAATTTTTATCCCCAGATCGTTCATATCTAATTGATTTGTGAGATAGAATTTGACAAGTCAATAATGACAAAGTGTAAAATTCCAACATCAGCCTTTTCTGCCAAATTCACTGGCTAATATTTAGCTTAAAGATTCTTGGTTTGTGTTTTGACTAATGAATTATTGCTTTCTAATACTTCTCAGTTTTAAGGCCTGAATATTCATATTTTCTATTTCATTGCATTTAAATGACGGTCATTATCAGTCTATATGAAGGTAATATTCCAGAAACCCGGCACAAGTTACTAGAATAATATTATTGATGTAGAGATAGTTCCATCTATTTCATCAGGAAGAATAAAGGGTCCATTCACTAAGCAGTGACTTGTGGCTTATTTAAAGCATCCAGGGTCATTTACCTACATGAGAATTCAAAGTGAATTGACTATTTCACGACAGAGTGGCTGAACTGCACGCATAGTTGACTAGCATAGTTTTTCCAGTTTTGCATTTCAAATTCACTTTGAATTTTCACTTAAGTATTTTATGTTTTTTAATCCTATTAAAGATTCAGAAGGACTGAGCCTTATTTACCTTAGATTTGTTTCATTAATTATCTTTGATGACTTTAATTATTCTTTGAGGGACAGTTGCTGGTGTGAAGTGGCTGAAAAGAGTGACTCCAAGTATGGAATAATAGAGAGTAGTGGCTGGTGTGTAATGGGTGAGAGAAATAGAAGCTGGTGTAGAATGGATGATAGATGTCATGACTGGTGTTGAATATGTGAGAGAAGTAGTGACTGGTGTAGATTGGATGAGAGAAGTGGGGGCTAATGTAAAATGCATGAGGAATGTAGTGGCTGGTTTAGAATAGATGACAGAAATAATGGCTGCTGTAGAATGCATGAGGAAATTAGTGGCTGCTGTAGAATAGGTGAGAGAAGTAGGGGCTGATGTAGAATGAGTGAGGGTGTAGAATGAACAAGAGAAGTAGTGGCTGGTGTAGAACCAGTGGGGGTGTAGAATAAACAAGAGAAGTAGTGGGAGGGGTAGAATGCGTGAGGGAAGTAGTGGCTGTTGTAGAATGGGTGAGAGAAGTAGTGGCTGGTGTAGAATGAGTGAGGGTGTAGAATGGACAAGAGAAGCAGTGGCTGGTGTAGAATGAGTGAGGGAAGTAGTGGCTTCTGTAGAATGGGTGAAGGAATTAGTGACTGGTGTAGAATGGAGAAGAGAAGTAGTGGCTGGTATAGAATGTGCGAGAGAAATAGTGGCTGCTGTAGAATGAGTGAAGGAAGTAGTAGATGCTGTAGAATGAGTGAGGGTGTAGAATGGACAAGAGAAGTAGTGGCTGGTTTAGAATGAGTGAGAGAAGTTGTGTCTGGCATGGAATGGTTGAGGAGAGTAACTCCTGGTGTGGAATAGTTTAGGGGCCCAATTGCTGTTGTAGAATGAAGGAGAGGAGCAATTGCTTTTTTCTATTGAATTATGGAGTATAAGCAGTGCCTAGTAAAGAATTGTTCAGTAAGGTAAGTAGTGGCTGTTATGAAATAGCTGAGGGAGTAGCTGGCATGGGAATGAAGAGTCAGCTAATTGTTAAAAAAAAATAAAAATAAAAAAGACAGATAGTTTGCTATCATTGCTACAAAAGGTAAGGTAATACATAGCCTCGAAAAGGAAAAGGAAAACAAATCATATATATTTTTTTTAATATTGAGGTATAATTATGTGGTTCATTCAGCTCTGTAGGTAGGGAAACATCCTACAGGGATGTTTCCTGGTTTTAGAGGATATAGGGTATAACATCTAATTATTACAGGTTGTTGTCCATCTAGTATGCAAGATTGGGACATGAGAAAGTAGAGATGGATGGCAGAAGAGGTTTGACACTAGTGGATATTGTCAGAGTTCAGGTAAGTTCTGGTCTCAGGTAAGTCAAGGTTGGTTCATTGTTTGAAGATGAGTAAACTTTCAATATGATTGAATTTAGATGAAGTCCGATGGTCGGGGATTGGAGGCCAAGTAAATTTTTAGAAAATATTATGGCAAAAATATTACCAGCCTAAACAGCAGGCAAAACAATGCAAGAACAGAGTGGATATTAAATAAAAATTGCTGTTTTTGAGATTATATGGGAGTTTTACAGGGATGTGTAAATCACAAAGGATGAAAGAGAAAATGGCAGAAGAGAAGGCAAGAGGAGGTCATATTAAAAAAAGATAAAAATGATACAGGAATGGGATTAGACAGGTAGATAGCACGCATGTAAAAGGAGGTAAATGTACACAGGAGTAAGGGGAAAAGGTTGGAAATTGCGATGAGAGAACGTGCAGGAGTCGGTGATAAACTGTAGACCTCTAGTGGATTGCAAGGAAGGAATAGATAAAGCAGAAAGAGAAAGTCAGATTACTGGAAGTAGGCAATTATAGAACTGCTGGAAATAGCACGTAAATGAAACATTAATATTGTATTTTTAATGTTACTGAAATACGAAGGATTCCACATGGTATATAAAATGTGTAGTAAAACATGTAACAGGTAATATATCGATATGAGATTCGTAGGATTTCTACACACTTTAAATGTATAATGTGAAAGTGTGGTTGGGAGAGCTATGTCTCACTGCTTAAAGAGAACTGTCACTTAACAAATATATAATTGTGAGGTGTGAAAATATCCTGTGACTGGGTGCCTCCATCTTCTCTGTCAATTATTGTTATAAACTCTGTCCTTTGCACATGGCAGTCTAAATAGAGAGAGCATGTGGAGAAGAGGAGAAATTAAACAATGTCTCTTTTTCTCCTCCCCATTTGCAAAGTGTGGCTTTGCGTTGTTTTAAATCTATTAAAATTGGATTTCCTAAATCTTTAATAAAAAAATAATCTTTAATAAAAAATTACGCCCAGGGAGCGTTTCATGAAAAAAGGTTAACACTTGTTTTAGGTGATTTTTAAAGTTTAATTTAATGGTGTCATTTTCAAAGAGACAGTTCCCTTTTAAAAATATGGCGAGAACGGACTTAAAGGCACTTTGATAAATTCACGTAGTAACCCTTTTGGACTGACAAGAGGTTTTGTTGGTGTGTCCAAATGCCTCACTACAGGGGAGGGCCGCAAGAAAAAAAACTGTTAGGTGGGAAACTCCAAATGAAAAATATATATGTATCCATTTTTATTTAGCGTGTTCTTTTAAAAGAGCAGATGTTGGCTAAGAAATTTGGGGGAGAGAAAGGAGAGATAATTTAAAATAGTGTTTGCGGTGAGAAAAGAGGTAGAGCTTGTATCTAAAAATAGATTCTAATATCTATTCAGGAGAGAGAGAAAATAAAGGTGAATAAAAGAGAACATGGTCTGTATGTCGGAGAGGATGAGAGTGCTCAGTTTAGAGGGCAATGCAGAAGCAATTTTAAAACCCACTTGAGACGAGAATTTGTGTAAACATAGAAAACACTCACTGTAGAGTCCGAGTTATAGCTAGGTTGATTATATGCTTGTATAATTGTATGCGTGTTGACTTTTTCCAGTAACTCCCTATTTCCTTGTCATATATTACAGATTAAATAAATACTTACATACCACCTATACCTTGCCTTTTATTTTATTTACCTTACAAGCTAAGGTTTAATGCACTATTAATTGTAATGTCTGTATGCATGATGAGTGACACCTAGTGGTCCTTTTGATGCACTGTAATTTTTCCAGACTTCTGAACAATGCATAGTTCTCATCTATTTCCTAAAGTCTGAATCTGCATACATGTTGGTGATTCACTATTTTAATTCCTTCACTTCCTGCCGTGTATTTGACGTGTCATATGGTGGCACGAAGAGATTGGGTCTCATACTGAGCTGAGTTGAGAATAAGGAATTAGTGTACGTAGGGAAATTGAAAAAAGGTTCAGGTTTAGCAAAATTTTATCATTCATCAGAATTTAGTATTAACGCACTTAATCATTCCAGTTTGCAGAATAAATAACCAGATTTCTGATCTCTGGGACATGATACAAAATAACTAAAAACACATCTACTGTATATACGCGTTTTAATACTGTGTGCATGTTTGTTAAAATGCACGTCGACAAAGTGCATTTTGTTGTGTTCACCAAAACAGGTTAGACTCATTGTGTATGTTTCTCTATTCAGCACTGTGTGCTTGTTATACAATTGTGTTGATCAAATTAAGTTATTTAAAGAGACTCTCCAGTCCCAGGAAATGGCACTGCAGGACCCTGCAGTGCCCTCTCCCTCTCACCCCCTCATACCATGTTGCTGAAGGGGTTAAAACCCCTTCAGTGACTTACCTGAATCCAGCGCCGATGTCCCTCGCAAATTAGACCTCCCCATAGGAAAGCATTATTCAATGCTTTCCTATGGGGATTCCGGCGATGCTGGAGGTCTTCATGCATAGCGTGAGGACGTCCAGCGTAGTTTAAAACACTTTTCATGATCTAAGAACACAGAAGTCCCACTAGTGGCTGTCTAACAGACAGCCACTAGGGGAGGACTTAACCCTGCAAGGTAATTATTGCAGTTTATAAAAACCACAATAATTACACTTGCAGGGTTAAGGGTGGTGGGAATTAGCACCCAGACCACTCCAATGGGCAGAAGTGGTCTGAGTGTCTGGAGTGTCCCTTTAAATACAAAATGTGCCATAACAATACTTTTATCTAAATATTTTGGAGTCAATTTACTAAGTAGCTTTTTTCCAGTAGTTTATATCTGTGTTCTCCAGTCTGGAATCACAAGGGTATATAACTGAGAACATTTTAGTGCGTTCCCCAAAAACAGTGTTTGCTGTTTGTTTAATAATAATGAATTGATCAATGTCCCAGGGATTTTACTTCTTTTACTGTGCACCTATCTAAGTAAGCCATGACGAAGCCATCTGCAGCTCTACAGAATGCAAATATTTACTTATAACCATATACTTATATATACAGGCATGCTTGCATTTTTGCTAAAAGCAGAAATGTCCTATTTTTGGAAGTGACAGCTCTCTTGTTACCTGACCCAAGCAAATTATATTACTAAACTTACCGTGGTGGGTAGTGGAGGTAAGTAAAACACTTACCTCCATCATACACTTGTTTTGTATGCCTCACCATTGCCTTATTATGCCCTGGGCACACATATGCATTGTACGGTATCCACAGAGAATTGCATGCCTAGACATTCCTTCCGAAGTGCCCTTGCGAGTGCAATTAGGATTTACATGAATTTGCATGGTAAGTTGTGTCCACTTCAGGAATCTTAAAATGAGTAATTCAATACAATATCAGAAAAACAGGTCTCAGACATGATTTCATAATATACGTGCGCTTAACCTTACACACTATCCATAATCACAAGATAAAGAAGGAAATACTTTTGTAAATTACTTTTAATAAGAAAATAAAAATGTGATTGTTGAACTGAGCAGATTTTGAAATGGTTTTGAACCAATGTGTTGCACTTTGTGGCAGGGGGCTTGCTGGTAGTCAAAAGTGGAGGTACAGTAGCCAAAGAAGTGGTAACTTCTGTAATGACTGAAATAAAACAGTTTATTAATGATAAAGAAAAAAGTCAGACGTGCAATGAGAGTTTCTGATAACTACACACATAAATAGTGGTTCTTTACTCCATGTAATGAAATTAGTTGAACTACAGAATACAAAAAAACAATTACAAAAAAAATTCCCCTGCCCTACCCCACCAAAAAAAACATACAGGTTTTAAACTTTTTTGGAATGTTACATAAACACACCTCATGTAAAATAATGTGGGGATTTGGTTACTGTCCATGGGCCACTTTTCCATACCCTGCTCCTCTCCACCTCACAATCCCAAAATTCTTACCTTTCCCGCAGCTCCTCATGTCAGGTCCCAATTCCACACCATCTGGACAGGCACATGTATATTTCGGTGAATGAGCAGAGATGTGAGGGGCAGGCAGACACAGGTATTCACAGCCGCCATTTGGAACAGGCCCATCATTACACGCATCAATGGCTGAATGGTAAAAATAACACTAATTAGCACAGAGTCATTCTATCGCCACTGGATGTACAAAGACAACAGGATTACTGCAACCTGAGAAAACAAGGCAAAACCAATTGGACTTCTAATATCTACATTTAGAACTAAACAGATAGGGGATTTTTTTTAAGCTAAACACCAAATATCAATAGTGAATTGAAACACAGTTTGGCTATTTAAGCCTAAATCTTGAATTTCAGTTTACAGTTAACCACAATTTGGTTTTGGCATTGTACGAGGACCCCATGAGGTGAGACCTCTTCACTCATTTCTTTAGCAGATGCAGCAAGAGAACAACCATTGAGCATAGAGGGCTAGAGGGGCTACAAACCTCTCGGCTGTTTTTGCTGATGAAAAACAACAATATCATGGGGGTTGTTTAAATTATCGGTAAGGATGGAGATTTCCTGTCCGGTCAGCCTATTTGCACTGAAGATGGCTTCATTCTCCAGATCTGTCCAAAACACTTTATCCTGGAAGAATAAAAATGTATCAGAGAAAAAAAAATAAAAAATAAAAAAATATATAGCTAGGCTTGAATAGTGAATTAACATGAACCAATATGCAAATATGTTAACAGGATGAATAAAAGTCATAACAATCATAAAAATATTAACATGTTTATTCCCTAAAATCTGAATTGTACCAAATTAATGCCTCAATTTAATTAGGGAAACTATTGGTTTCTTTTAAGCCATAGGAAACTTCTGATTTAGTGATTCAATGCTATTTATCAAGGACCTAACCTCAATTAATGGTATTGAAAAGTTTGACTACAAAAAGACGTAGGAGTAGCAGCCACAGGGAAAACCGTAAAAAAACAAACCAAATGGGGGTACAATATTACATCCACATTAGTATATATGAGGTTTATTACCTCCCTTGTGCCCCTATTCACCATGCTGCAAGTGGGCACATGTCCAGTTATAAAACACTACCTACTGGCCAAGAATTGCTGCTAACATAGAGGAGGGTTCTGTGGGCATTGGGTGGAAGCTCTATATATTAAATAGCAGGGGGGATGACAGGTCACTTTCCACCACCCACGGTCAGTGGTTAGGGGGGATTAATTGGAACGGGTGGGAACACAGCCGGTGGGGGTTTCTATATGTTAAATAACCTGGTGACACACATTGTTTCCTCATCGTGGCTGACCAATACGCAGTTTGCACAGCAGAAGGAAATGTGAACTTCTGCATTCCATTCCACCTCTGTAAACACGAGGCAATGTGTCAATCTATTTTTATATAGAATTATTCAGATTCCCCACATGTGAAAGCTGAGCTGGTGAGCCTGTGTTATTCTGTGTTCCACAGCTTTAACTTGTTAGCACTTAAAGCGTTAAATTAATGGTTTATATTTTAGTTCATGGTTTCTCTGAGTCCATGAGAAGACAGCCAGATTTAGGCACGGAATTCTTAGACAGCCCCATCTCCTTGTTAACAATTATTTTCAATCCATTAATATGTCTGTGTTACGTAACTCTGCTGCTTCTTTGCTCCACAAACTCGGACATTTATTTATCAGCAATAGCTGCAATATCTTGGTGCAAAATTGGGCATATTTATCAGCTCCTGTGCATTGTTAAATAATGTATCTAAGACTTTATGAATGCACAGTCAGCAGTGCTTAAATTTCCTTTACAGAGTCTCGCACCCCATGGGAGCGTTTTAATGCATGTTTGATGTTTTTTTGTAAGAAGGTATAAATATTATTCTCCTGGGCATGATCTCCATTCCCAGCAGTGCAGAATATGTTCTCCTCTTTTACTTTTGCTTTTGTCTTGTCTACAGTACTTTAAATTAAAGACAACGTAAACTCTCACAAATAAATCAAATGTTTTATCACTGCATTTAGGCCCAGTATGTGTGTTAAATAACAAAACGTACAAACAATACTAATCATGTAAATCTGTATATATCACACCTCCGCCTTCCGACAGTGTCCACAGATACTTTTCTAAGAGGGAATTAAACCATTAACTGAATAACCACTGTCACTTTTAGACACTATTTAAACGAACGTTTCAAGCACCATAACCACTACAGCTCACCCCCACAGTGTTAGCAGACAAACAGCTTTCGAATGGTTTGACTTCTTACCTGGGGTCTGTATCCTGATAGCCAGAAGCTGTGGTCACTGAGCTAAGCCCAGCAATGAGAGCAATGAGCTGACACTTTTGGGCAATTAAGCTGGCCTGCACTGCAGGGCTTAGGTCAGGAGAGCTAAAAGAAACTCTCTATTGTCCTTTGTTGCGGATGTCCATGTCTTTACCCATTCTATTATTTTTTTGTGTTTCCTTTTAGCACAAGAGTGGCGATAAGATAGGTCCTAATCTGTCATATATCTCCCACAATGCTATGCCATCTTGGGATCTACCATCCTCGCAGGGTTGTATTTGTGAGCAGTGTATGTGCATTTGAATGTAAGCATGTTTTAGTATAGAGTATGTGTGTTCATGTAGGGATGTGTTTGTATGTACTGTTGCCATTGGAATGCAGCAGCGTACTTGTGTGTAGTGTTTACATTTGAATGCAGTGGTGTCTTTGTATGTAGTGTTGGATTTAAAAGCATGTGTGCTTTTGTGTGTAGAATTGGTGTATGTATATAACTTAAGTGTTTTA
>OW240919.1:39029859-39041327 GCA_933207985.1 Pelobates cultripes | reverse complement strand
GATGATTGATGATCATGGTGGTTCTGGATGAAAGACAAAGTAATTTTCTAATGTTCCTATATTAAATTTGCTATAGGTCCTTCAAAGAAGAAGCAGTGGAAAACTTGATTTCAATCAGAAATGGAGAGTATATGTGGAGGGCTTTGGGGATCCCAATGACGAGTATTGGCTTGGTAGGTGAAGTCAGTTGGCAAGTCACAGTGTTTATGTAGGAACAGTTTAGAAATCTTTGATTACATTTTTTTAAAATTTATTTAATTATGAAATGTATTTATTGAGCTAAAATAATAGGTAGTTGACAAATATTAGATTGGAATGGAGAGTCTGCAATACAATTTTTTAATTCAAACTTATTTTTTTCATCCTTTAACCGCAGCCCTTTGGCGACCATGCCTCTCAGCTCATTTTAGATTTTCTTGTTTTTTTCAATGTTTTATGTTCTTGACTTTCCTCTCAGTCTACATTTTTTGACAAACCATACTTAACCTCCCATTTCCAAAGAGTGTCAACAAATATGGTCTAGATGAGACAAATAAGTTTCTACTTTTCTTATTAAAAAACAAAAAGCTATAATTTGTTCATACCCTGGGTCAGTACTAAAAGGAGATAGTCAACAGTATATATTACTCACAAGCGTCTATAGTGAAAGGAATTAATTAATCACAGAGAGGATCCCACAGGAACCGTGGATGATTAATTAAAGTTAATGTTCTGCAAATGAATGTACTGACTAATAAAACAAACAAGTTTTTTTTTAATTTATGGTCTTTTGTTTAGTATCTAGCAATACAATATATGCTAACATAAAGCGACGATCACATTTTTTTGTGTAGGATAATTAATATTTTATAGCGGAAATATATCTTAGTATTTAAGGTATGTGTGATTTTATATATTGATAGATTACAACATAAAACCAAAAGTCATTACATCACACCATAGTCTGCTGAATGGTATACTGAATGATGACAACTAAAAATGGCTACAGAGAGCTGCAAGCATTCATTAGTTTATTACTATTTTACAGAATTTTTTTTTGTGTTTGTGTCTGAAGTAGTTATTGTATTGCTGATTGCTAAATGAGAGTTTGAAGAGGCATACCTCCCAAACGCTTAAATCCAGTAGGCTATGGCCTAAATCGCACTTATCTACATGGGCATCTACTTCCAAAATCCTGGACATGCACAGATATTTCTACTACGGCCCAAGTGCAATTTTCACAAAACCCAAATAATAATCAAATATTGGAAAAAAAATTAAGTTAAAGGATGTGGTAACTTAATGGCAGATGAAGGCACAGCTTATTATATCATAACCCATCGACAGCATTAAATGATGGGGTTATTGCTGTAAAGGTGGACTATCATTGAAAGGATGACCTGCTTTATATTTAATTTCAGTTTGCATTCATACTAGTCTCAATTATCGTTTTCCTTTCAATTTCGATTAAAGTACTCTGTAAAGTGAGTGCCATGTTTAAAGCTGTTTAGTTGTCTCTATTGGTGTGACTATTCCATGTGAATGACTATAGCTTGGGGCCAGATGACTCTTGTTACAAGTTACTGGGAATTAATTGTAAAGCACTATTGTGTGGTGAATTTCTAATATTGGAGCAATCGCCATGGGAACAAATGGAATGTTCTTGTCGTGTGGTTTACTTCTGGGGCTTTGCAAGTCAATAGCTCTTTAGAAATAGCCCTCATATAGTCCTGAAACCTAGTCATGGTTCAGTATGTGAACAGCTCTTGAATGCTGACGAGTTCAGGAAAAGTGTAGAAGCTAACATAATTTCAGGAACGAGGTAGCATCCAGTATTTCCTGGTATCTGACCACTTTTCCCCTACAGGTCTGGAATCCCTTTACCTACTTACGAGTACTTCAGGACCATATGAACTGCGTGTGGATCTTCGTGCTGGTTCTGAGTCGGCGTACGCACTGTACCGCACATTTACTGTAGGCTCTTCCAGAGACAAGTATAAACTGACGGTTGGTGACTACTCTGGAACTGCAGGTATTACAGTTATTACAGCTTCCTAAATCTCTATACAACAAGGACGAATGCTTTGTTCAGAACAATAGATGGACACTTACTGATATACTGTAGAAATAGAAAATTAGGTGTCATAAGGTTACTCTAGATACTACTAGGGATAGGTTGTGGCAAATGCGGCAATTATTGTCACTCCTTGAAAAAAGGTTGGCACACCAATTGGACAACATTGCTCTGGAGTAATTATGGGATGGGAAATTGGAATAGGTAGCAAGTAGGATAAGCCAACAGGGAGCCCTGCAGGCAAAGCATCGTGGTTGTTGTAGTTCTGAAACAGCTAGAGGGCTGCTTGTAAGACAACTGTGATGTATAGCATAATTGGGATTATTATGAAAACAAGATTCATTAATAACCCTACAAAATTCAAATGATGGGATATTTATAAGTTAGCCCAGGGGGTGGAGGAGAGATCAGATGGGACCACTGTGCCCACAGTATACAGTTTCCCACTGCAATGTATGGTATGAGGGAATAAAAGGGACCAAAGTGATGGGCCATTTCTTTAAAATTACATATTTTTCACATTTTAACGGGTTTGTGGTTACTGGTGTAGCAAGCTAGCTGACTAGTTTAGTTTTTTTTTGTAACACTGATTTATTACAGAAATTTCTTGGGAGCTCATTTCCAAGCAATATAGCCAAGCTGATTAGCCCAATCTTGTGAATCCTTTAAGGGTATTCGGTGCCTTTATCAAATTGTAATCAGTTTTCAGTGAAAGTATTTTCTCTGAAATCGCCTTAAAATAGTATCAAATTGCTGATTTTTTGGGGCAAATTCTCAAACTAATGAACAATCTCAAGTCTGTGCACTGAGTATTTTTATTTCATTGAGGGCTTTGAAATAAAATGAAGCATTATGGAAATATTTGTATACAACGCAGCTATTGCCCTGAGCATAATTTATTTTAAAATTCACAATTGTACAAATATATAATGATATAACTATGCTTGATTGTTGTCCGTCAGGGGATGCTCTTGTATACCACAATGGATTGAAGTTCAGTACATCTGACAGGGATAACGATCTTGCTATCACTAACTGTGCCCTTTCGCATCGTGGAGCTTTCTGGTACAAGAATTGTCATCTTGCTAACCCCAACGGACAATATGGAAACTCTGCTCACAGTCAGGTATTTATAAAACTATCTACTACAATGTTGCACATTGGTACAACCAACATTGCACGTGGTTATAATCTACATACCGGTAGAATGGGGCAGTATAAATTATAATACAATATTGGGCTCCAGTTTCTTATTCATTCATCACATGAGAGAAATGAGCTGGTGAGAGGACACGATAGGAGACCATCTTTGTAAAATCTACATTCATCTTTCTTAAAATGGAAGTTTTGAAACATTTTCCCAGAATTGCTAGAAAATGTATGGATTGGGAAAAAACATAGTTCCCTCCCCAACCTGTCAATCATTTCTGTGGCATAGAGTTGCCATAGACTGTACGTGCATATGCTGTGGTTGCTACAGTTAGTCCCTAGCCAGAATTTTGAGATGTTCTATCAGTGAAACCAGTGTGTTGGTATCATGAGGCTTGAATTGCCTGCTTGGGGAAGTGCCCGAAGTAGGGACGACAAAGTGACTGGGGGTGGGTATTACATAATTATAGAGCTCCGGACATGGTGGAGTTGGACTGAAGGTAAGCAGCAGTCTATTCTCCAAAATCTCAGTTGAATATATAATGTATCTCCTTGGTAATAGATATATTCAATGCTTATGGAGAGATTTCAGTTGAAGAGGAGCTGTCATGACAGGTTCACTTTACGCCCAAGGCCCACTTTACGCTCAGTACTGTCTAAACTCAGGAACATATATTGATAAGGGACAGTTGGATTTGTGATACACATTTCATCCACTTCCCTTCCCTTCCTTTAGAAACCTGAGGGGAATTTGATAAAATTCCCAAAACTAATGCTTAATATCATTTCCACTATTCGGCATACATAGTAAGATTAATGAATGTACTGCTGATTTGCATTTAGTTTAATGCTATTAATTAAGGTTAATGAAGTGGCCACTCCACGACTTTGACCCATGCTGGTCATGCATATAGGGTTATTTTAAAATAGAAATTGGAAGAATAGACTATAAATCTTGGGTTAAAAGATAAAAAATTGGTTTGAAGATTTAAAAAAAAAAATTCTACATATTTTTGGATCTCAAATTCACACAATTCCTGCTTTATTGAATAACACTAATATTGTTTGGTGATCTTTTACTTCCTGTCTCTCATTCCTTACTTGCTCTAATAACATGTCCGCAGGTTGCACACGGTTGCCCTGACCGGTCACTTTGCCGAAGAGATACAGAGTAGCTTGAAAGAAAGATGGCATAATTATCCTTTCAATGTCTCTTCTTCATTGTATGACTCAAATACATTTACAGTGGCCTTATTATTGTATCTGTCTGTCGGCCTGTCTGTCTATTTGTTTGTCCAACATGTCAGCTGACACCACACCATTAATCATTACATAACTTATTGATGAATAGGCAATACTCAGCCATCACTATAGGTTTCTGATCATTACAGAATGCACATTCCACAGCAGCTGAGCTGCCAGATGTTACCTGTTACTTATCTTACCTGAAAATTATAAACTAATCTATCACCTAAGTCACACAAGTCTCACAAGATTTAAAAATGGTTTTTAAATTGTTCGACAGTTCTGAAAATGAAATGCTAGAGCCATTTAGTAAAGCAATAGATCAGTTGATGTAGGTGTCTTGTAATGGACGTCTGATGGGGCTGAACACAGTGGGAGAGAGTGGCTGCTTTGCTTATCTCCGGCTGCTCAATTGAAGACTGATGGCAATTAAAGCATTTACATAATTTCAATACTATTTTTGGCTCCACTCCAAAGCCATTAACATAATATACTTCAGTTAGTTACTTTAAAAGCCATTGCAAGCTGAACCGATGCGCTCCTTCTGTTAAATCAATACATACGCATAGACTTTTCTTGATAACCGGATCTGTTTATATGGAGATGACAGCTACATAGTCTCAATTATATATACAGATATAAATATACATATTTGCAGTTGCGTGCACAAACCTGCTCTAAGTTAGTATTTATCTAAAATAACATCTTTGTTCTCCAACCATATTACCTTCTATTCTATCTCCTTTATTACTTTAATTGCCTTCATGTGCTTTTAGTTGACACTTAAAGGAGAAATGTAATTAGTGTTGGGCTGCATGCTAAAATAGGCTTATAATTATATTATCAACCATGCAAGAAGCCTTTTTACTTAGGTCCCCGAACATTGTCTCGAGTGTTTTAGTTGTACTATAGAAATTGTTATGTTTATAGTGAGTCAGTGTTTTCATTGACTGTGTAAATATATATATATATATATATATATATATATATATTTATTTATTTTCTTGCTTCATTTTCTCTTAATGTATAGGGTGTCAACTGGGAACCATGGAAGGGTCATGAATTCTCCATTCCCTTTCTGGAAATGAAGATGCGGCCCATTGCGTCATCCGAAGAGAATTAGTAGAGAAGAGGAAAGCTTATAGTAAAGAAGACCAAAAAATAGGCTCTATCCAACAGACATCAGCCTTGAGAAGATTCATGATGTTTTGAAGTTCTACAAGCATCAAACATTTTGACACAAGGATTTAGAGTTTCTCCCCAAACTGTACAGTCCTGTGAACCTGAACACAGAACTCTCTTTTTGAATTTCTACTGCTTTTTTTATAATACAAATTAGATCACAATGGATTCAAAATATTTCCATAAAAGTAGCCAATGCTGGTTGGGGTTTAGGTCTGAAAAATATAATAACAGGCATGCATAAGACTTGAAAAAATGTCCAGAAGGACCAAAACGCAGCATCGTATTGGTGCCAATAAATATTTACAGGCTTTGTAACTACATGCCTGACTTTAACTATTTGGATTAATGTGAGGAGATGGAAATATAGGCACCAACATTGACCCTATAGGTTATTATCTGGGTGCCGTCTGTATATGGGATTTAGAGCAAAGGCTCAAGTGCTTTGGTCACCAAATTGAATCTATGGTTTTTTGGAACTTTTTGGTCTGCAGCTTCCCTAATTATCTTTACACATGGTTGTTAATGTAGTCCAACCAGAGCTGGAAAACCACAGACTCATCACCAGTTCCTCCTTGAAGGTATCTTTTTGTTGGTCTAAGAGAATCAACATTACATCTGTAACTAAGGTTTTGCTTTTTTCATGTTATCACAGCTATATATTTTCTTGTATCTAGTCATATTGTAGAGTTTGAATGTTTATTTAAAGCAAGCATCTGCACAGCTTAATTCATTTTTTTTTATTGAGTGAACTGAACTGGGACCAGCACCTAAAATTATTTGAATGTAAATAATATTTTTTTCTAAAATTTATCTCTTGCTGGCAAGTAAACCACTACTCATGATGGCCCAAAACAAATGTATATACCTTTGTAGGCTGCACTTTACATTAAAATATCTGTATTTTAACTCAGAAATAAAGTTGGCCAAAACAAAAGTAAACATGTATTTTTCATCAATGTGTCATAGTCACTAAATACTTCCCATCCCTCAATTCTTTTTTTTGTCCTGTAAACATCAGTACATATGATCTTCTTCCCATTTCTGCCTATTGACATTTGTTGCATATTAAATGATAAATTCCAGAGTAGATCATGCCAACTCCTCATCCTGCGATAATTTGTGTGATTCTATCACCCCATTCAATTAAAGCTTTTGCATTTCTAATGGTCCTTGTAGTCATGATCTGGCACATGGCTGTTCGGTTAGCAATCTATGCCAGGGGCAATGTATCCAAGCAAGGAACATCATGTAGCTGCTACCCGAGGACAAACATATTGTCAAAGTCCCATCAAAAAAGACATTCATCCATCTTCCACCAGGTGATGTCCTCAGTTCCTCAAAATGTAGACAACTCCCTAATGCATTGTCTGTACGCAGCCTATGTATGAGCAGAGAGTTTATAAATTAGAGCAGGTTGCCGATGCCCAATGGAATGGTAGCCAGAACACTTGTGCCCAAATAAGTTCCAGCTTCTACGAATGAAACAAATGCTTTTAAATCTGCAATTGAACAAAACGATTCATTGGGGATTTACCTGTAAAGTCTTATTCATTGAGTAAGAATTCACAGGTAAATCCAGGTCGGCTTGATTCGTTCGGGTGCAGATAGAAAGGCATTTGATTTGTTCATAGTGCCTGAAACAATTTTTGTTTGGAGTTTCTTAAAAATGTGTGTGTGTTATTGTGTTAAACATTTCTTGATGATAAAAATAGTAACTCTGTGTGAATCAATGGTTAATGTAAGGATGGGAAATTTAAGACTTTCATTTGTGCAGTTTTGAATCGAGCAGGAGGTACAGTTCATAATATTGGAGATATCCAAAGACCGAATATTGAGACATTTACTCTCATTTCATTTTGTTGAGAAACAGTGTGTGAAATTAATTCACATCATGACCTTATTCGCAAAACATTAAATTATAGGGAATTGGAAACCACAGTGCAATATTTAGTCACAAATAACCGGTTTGGACAATTCTTTGAGTCAGTTATAGTCACAGTTAAGACATAGGGAAAAGAACTCTCTAGAAGAGTGGGAATACCAGGAGCTGGCTAGGTGACTAATGGCTAAAATACTAATACATAGAGATAAATATAAAAAAAAAAAAAGAAATATATAAATATAAAAATATATATATGGTACTATGCCTTTAAATCTGAAATGGACAAAGTATCCCTATAAATGTGCAAAAATGTGAGTAAAAGTGCTATGAGTGGAGATCTCAAATAAACGGGATATCCCTTTAAATGTGCAAGAATACAAAGAGAATGCTGCTATACCTTTAAATGTCCTTTAAGAGTGTGCAAAGCATTCATTTATTTATTTATTATCTATTTTGTATATATTAACTATTATTTGTTCTCCTGTTTTCTCCTAGAAGCATGGATTGACACTATACCTATATGGTACCTATCTAGTATTGGTTATCCATATGTAGTCAATATACTATTATGATTTTATCCATCTTCATGTATATATACCAATTTATGTCCAGCATTTCATTATCTCTAATTGATTCATTAAATATGTTCCTTCCATTTGGAACATTCATATATTGCTTTTATGTATTTTTACATTTACCGGTCTTATGTATCTGTCTACATTTTATGAGACTTTATAAATATTGTTTTTACCCTAGTGGCAATGATTTGCATTTTATGTATATGTATGTATCATTTTATGCAGGTACAAATACTGTTTTTATTAGTATAGAATATATTGGTTTTAACACCTAAATGTGATTGATAATTAGGCAATGTATATAAAGAAGAACTGAAGCACTAGACACTATTATGTCTCTGATGAAGTAGGGCCCATTCCCTACGAAACGCGTAAGACAGGCATTCCAGCAACACACGGGATCAGACGCATGTACCAGCAGCACCACTAATCTGCACACGCAGGACCTGTTTGGAAAGTACCGCCACCGGAGGCATCTGTCCTGCACGTCCCCTGAAGTGAGGCTCCTGCTCGGGACGTGCTCACAGACACAAGCCATCCTCACCGGCAGCTGTATATTGAATCATCACAATCCATATCCATCCTTAACAATCTGAAGGTCCTTGCTGTTATTTTTCAATGCTTCAGTCTGGTAATGCATTTCTGAATCTAGTGTGACCTGTATTTTTATATTTAACTTTTTCCAAAGTTATTTTATTATATTCAATAAACTGGCATTTTTTTCTTATATGAAGTGATCCAGTTTTATGCTTCAGTTTTCCAGCGATATATTGTTTTCATTTTTATTGCCTAAAGCTAACAGTTCCTTGTACTGTATAGCTTATTTTTTACTTCTATCTTTTACTAAGTATATTATTTGCAACAGGTATCATTTATCCCTCATGTTGTTTGGGATATAGACACCAGTTTCATACATATTTTTTGGTCATCCAGCAGAGAATTTGGTCTCTCATCTTTCCCCTTTTTGCATTTTTGTATTTTATTTATATATATATATATATACCTTTTTTTTTAATTTTATTATTTTTTTTTTTACCCCCCTTATATAGCACTGCTTTGCATGTTTGCACACTCTTAAAGGACATTTAAAGGTATAGCAGCATTCTCTTTGTATTCTTGCACATTTAAAGGGATATCCCGTTTATTTGAGATCTCCACTCATAGCACTTTTACTCACATTTTTGCACATTTATAGGGATACTTTGTCCATTTCAGATTTAAAGGCATAGTACCATATATATATTTTTATATTTATATATTTCTTTTTTTTTTTTTATATTTATCTCTATGTATTAGTATTTTAGCCATTAGTCACCTAGCCAGCTCCTGGTATTCCCACTCTTCTAGAGAGTTCTTTTCCCTTGTTCTATATAGGTTTTTAGTGAATCCCTATCATTACCAGTTTTCGAGCAGCTTAGTGCTAGTCTGTCTCCCTCTCTCCTGTGTGGTATATTAGGTACACCAGAACTGTTCTACAGTTAAGACATAGTCTACATTTTCCATTTTGATTTTTTTTATTCTTTGCAATTTGTGGTTTAGTGAATAAACCCTCATGCATGTATTAACCCATCCCAATGGCAAATAGGACATCTGTGGAATTGGTTGCCCAATTTGATTCTTTAGTTAGTAAAGTTGAAATGAAAAGCATAGCTTTGCCTGCTGAGGGAAAACAAATTAGGCACCATATTAACTTCTAAGCCTTTATAATGCACTTTCATCTCAGTTTAGATCCTTGGGAATCAGAGCAAAGTAAAATGACGCCTTATATGTAGGCATTGCCAAAGCACAGTACAGCACGCTACAATGAGAACATGTAGGGGGGAGGGTGAGGTGGGGGGGCGAGTATATACAGCCAACCATACCAAAACATTTTCTAGCTGATTAGTATCAATGAGATTACATTTACACCTGGGGCTCCTGGATGATTGCCAATAGACTTGCTGCTAACATCCCAGAGTGTGCGATCAATCTTATCTCTATTTCCACCTGCTCCAAAGACTGATAGTACCGATATATCAATATACCATAAAGAAATCTAAAAAGATGAATCTTTCAATTCTTATATTACATTTTAGCTCATAGTTTAATGCACATTATAAATGAAATATTCCATAATTTTTGTTACGTCTGTCGTGCCTACTGTGCTACATTTTATACTCTTAGTTTCTTATTTATTTGCAAACTTACAAATGAGCCAGAAAATGCTTAATTAGGCCTAACTTACACTCAAAATCTGCTGATTTGCAAATGTGCAGGTAGAACTGACCTACATAAGAAAATAGTCTTTATTGATTGTTCCAGGTAGGCCAATTAACACTTACTAACTACGACTTGATATAGACCATGCACATCGTAAGGTTTCACCTTGAAATTAACTTATTGATTTCCATGTATAAGACTGCAGATGCTAAATGTCAGTGAGAACAAGGATATTCATTTTTTTTAATTCAAGGTTTCTCTTATGAAAGAGAAGAAAGGCTGCTGAAAAGAACAAGCTACTGATTTTAAATGGACAAAAGAATGCATTGAAAATATACAGTTTTTGCAAAGCTGAAAATACTGTCATTATCGAATATCAGACAGTCTTTGCTTTGTGTCTAAAATGTGAACGCAAACTGTCACAGCAGAGGAGCTGTCATAACAGAAAATGGTCTAAAGTTCACGTCTGAATGAGGATAAAAACATACTGGTTGTAGTTAGCTGTGTTGCCAGTATTCCCTTTTTCCATTTCCTTTTTTAAAGTGTTTTTCAAATCTATGGGTGGCAGGGAAAGAGCATTAAGTAACACATTTTCCAGAATCTAGAAGAAACCATGAGATTAAAAGACTGAAGACACACACATTAGAATCATGTGGATAATATGTTTGTCCATCCATTCAATCAGTGATGTGGGGCCTTTCAGGTGGACCATGCACTTAGGGTCACCCGCAGGGCCGGACTGGAAATGAAAAGTAGCCCTGGAAAAAAATTCTTTAGCAGCCCCATAATGCATCGCGCCAGCATAGTGTGCAGATATGAAAGCGGGAAAGAAAACCTTAACCCCTTAAGGACACATGACGGAAATATTCCGTCATGTTTGCATTTTTTTCCAGAAGTTGTGTCCTTAAGGGGTTAAAACTGAAAACTATCACTCAAACAAAAAAAGAAAGCACTCATAGGGCTTCAAAATAAACAAAAGAGCGGATTTATTGTAAGCAGACGTGCATTTGGATATAATCACTGTTTCAGTCCAATTACCTTGACATATTAAGGAAAGTCTGAACTGAAATTGTTAATGTATGCTATTACACAGCAGTAAAAAAAAAAAATTACGTTATCTTGTTTATTTTGAAGTAATAAGAGTGCATACTTCACTTTGGCTGACAACTGGATGATC
>OW240919.1:38912150-39029759 GCA_933207985.1 Pelobates cultripes | reverse complement strand
CTGAGCCACCTGGGAGCCGGCACCCAGCTGTGGGCTACCTTGGGGCCGGCACCCACCTGTGGGATACGTGGGAGCCGGCACCCAGCTGTGGGCCACGTGGGAGCCAGCACTCAGCGGTGGGCCACGTGGGAGCCAGCACCCAGCTGTGGGCCACGTGGGAGCCGGCACCCAGTTGTGGGCCACGTGGGAGCTGGCACCCAGCTATGGACAACCAGACTACCAGTTGTGGACCATCAGGGACCCAGTATGCAGCACTGGACAACCAGAACCTTCGCTAAACCCCATAAAGTTTATCTTTGAGGTTAACTGTGCAAAATATTTTTGGACACTTATGTACGTATGTAGAACAGTTCTGGTGTACCTAATATACCACACAGGAGAGAGGGAGACAGACTAGCACTAAGCTGCTCGAAAACTGGTAATGATAGGGATTCACTAAAAACCTATATAGAACAAGGGAAAATAACTCTCTAGAAGAGTGGGAATACCAGGAGCTGGCTAGGTGACTAATGGCTAAAATACTAATACATAGAGATAAATATAAATATTAAAAAAAATATATAAATATAAAAATATATATATGGTACTATGCCTTTAAATCTGGAATGGACAAAGTATCCCTATAAATGTGCAAAAATGTGAGTAAAAGTGCTATGAGTGGAGATCTCAAATAAACGGGATATCCCTTTAAATATGCAAGAATACAAAGAGAATGCTGCTATACCTTTAAATGTCCTTTAAGAGTGTGCAAACATGCAAAGCAGTGCTATATAAGGGGGGTAAAAAAAAAAATAATAAAATTAAAAAAAAAGGTATATATATATATATATAAATAAAATACAAAAATGCAAAAAGGGGAAAGATGAGAGACCAAATTCTCTGCTGGATGACCAAAAAATATGTATGAAACTGGTGTCTATATCCCAAACAACATGAGGGATAAATGATACCTGTTGCAAATAATATACTTAGTAAAAGATAGAAGTAAAAAATAAGCTATACAGTACAAGGAACTGTTAGCTTTAGGCAATAAAAATGAAAACAATATATCGCTGGAAAACTGAAGCATAAAACTGGATCACTTCATATAAGAAAAAAAAAAAAAATGCCAGTTTATTGAATATAATAAAATAACTTTGGAAAAAGTTAAATATAAAAATACAGGTCACACTAGATTCAGAAATGCATTACCAGACTGAAGCATTGAAAAATAACAGCAAGGACCTTCAGATTGTTAAGGATGGATATGGATTGTGATGATTCAATATACAGCTGCCGGTGAGGATGGCTAGTGTCTGTGAGCACGTCCCGAGCAGGAGCCTCACTTCAGGGGACGTGCAGGACAGATGCCTCCGGTGGCGGTACTTTCCAAACAGGTCCTGCGTGTGCAGATTAGTGGTGCTGCTGGTACATGCGTCTGATCCCGTGTGTTGCTGGAATGCCTGTCTTACGCGTTTCGTAGGGAATGGGCCCTACTTCATCAGAGACATAATAGTGTCTAGTGCTTCAGTTCTTCTTTATATACATTGCCTAATTATCAATCACATTTAGGTGTTAAAACCAATATATTCTATACTAATAAAAACAGTATTTGTACCTGCATAAAATGATACATACATATACATAAAATGCAAATCATTGCCACTAGGGTAAAAACAATATTTATAAAGTCTCTTAAAATGTAGACAGATACATAAGACCGGTAAATGTAAAAATACATAAAAGCAATATATGAATGTTCCAAATGGAAGGAACATATTTAATGAATCAATTAGAGATAATGAAATGCTGGACATAAATTGGTATATATACATGAAGATGGATAAAATCATAATAGTATATTGACTACATATGGATAACCAATACTAGATAGGTACCATATAGGTATAGTGTCAATCCATCCTTCTAGGAGAAAACAAGAGAACAAATAATAGTTTTTTTGCATTTTTGTATTTTATTTATATATATATATATATATATATATATATATATATATATATATATATATATATATATTTTTTTTTTTTTTTTTTTTTTTTTTTTACCCTTATATGCACTGCTTTGCATGTTTGCACACTCTTAAAGGACATTTAAAGGTATAGCAGCATTCTCTTTGTATTCTTGCACATTTAAAGGGATATCCCGTTTATTTGAGATCTCCACTCATAGCACTTTTACTCACATTTTTGCACATTTATAGGGATACTTTGTCCATTTCAGATTTAAAGGCATAGTACCATATATATATATTTTTATATTTATATATTTCTTTTTTTTTTTTTTTTATATTTATCTCTATGTATTAGTATTTTAGCCATTAGTCACCTAGCCAGCTCCTGGTATTCCCACTCTTCTAGAGAGTTCTTTTCCCTATGTCTTAACTGTGACTATAACTGACTCAAAGAATTGTCCAAACCGGTTATTTGTGACTAAATATTGCACTGTGGTTTCCAATTCCCTATAATTTAATGTTTTGCGAATAAGGTCATGATGTGAATTAATTTCACACACTGTTTCTCAACAAAATGAAATGAGAGTAAATGTCTCAATATTCGGTCTTTGGATATCTCCAATATTATGAACTGTACCTCCTGCTCGATTCAAAACTGCACAAATGAAAGTCTTAAATTTCCCATCCTTACATTAACCATTGATTCACACAGAGTTACTATTTTTATCATCAAGAAATGTTTAACACAATAACACACACACATTTTTAAGAAACTCCAAACAAAAATTGTTTCAGGCACTATGAACAAATCAAATGCCTTTCTATCTGCACCCGAACGAATCAAGCCGACCTGGATTTACCTGTGAATTCTTACTCAATGAATAAGACTTTACAGGTAAATCCCCAATGAATCGTTTTGTTCAATTGCAGATTTAAAAGCATTTGTTTCATTCGTAGAAGCTGGAACTTATTTGGGCACAAGTGTTCTGGCTACCATTCCATTGGGCATCGGCAACCTGCTCTAATTTATAAACTCTCTGCTCATACATAGGCTGCGTACAGACAATGCATTAGGGAGTTGTCTACATTTTGAGGAACTGAGGACATCACCTGGTGGAAGATGGATGAATGTCTTTTTTGATGGGACTTTGACAATATGTTTGTCCTCGGGTAGCAGCTACATGATGTTCCTTGCTTGGATACATTGCCCCTGGCATAGATTGCTAACCGAACAGCCATGTGCCAGATCATGACTACAAGGACCATTAGAAATGCAAAAGCTTTAATTGAATGGGGTGATAGAATCACACAAATTATCGCAGGATGAGGAGTTGGCATGATCTACTCTGGAATTTATCATTTAATATGCAACAAATGTCAATAGGCAGAAATGGGAAGAAGATCATATGTACTGATGTTTACAGGACAAAAAAAAGAATTGAGGGATGGGAAGTATTTAGTGACTATGACACATTGATGAAAAATACATGTTTACTTTTGTTTTGGCCAACTTTATTTCTGAGTTAAAATACAGATATTTTAATGTAAAGTGCAGCCTACAAAGGTATATACATTTGTTTTGGGCCATCATGAGTAGTGGTTTACTTGCCAGCAAGAGATAAATTTTAGAAAAAAATATTATTTACATTCAAATAATTTTAGGTGCTGGTCCCAGTTCAGTTCACTCAATAAAAAAAAATGAATTAAGCTGTGCAGATGCTTGCTTTAAATAAACATTCAAACTCTACAATATGACTAGATACAAGAAAATATATAGCTGTGATAACATGAAAAAAGCAAAACCTTAGTTACAGATGTAATGTTGATTCTCTTAGACCAACAAAAAGATACCTTCAAGGAGGAACTGGTGATGAGTCTGTGGTTTTCCAGCTCTGGTTGGACTACATTAACAACCATGTGTAAAGATAATTAGGGAAGCTGCAGACCAAAAAGTTCCAAAAAACCATAGATTCAATTTGGTGACCAAAGCACTTGAGCCTTTGCTCTAAATCCCATATACAGACGGCACCCAGATAATAACCTATAGGGTCAATGTTGGTGCCTATATTTCCATCTCCTCACATTAATCCAAATAGTTAAAGTCAGGCATGTAGTTACAAAGCCTGTAAATATTTATTGGCACCAATACGATGCTGCGTTTTGGTCCTTCTGGACATTTTTTCAAGTCTTATGCATGCCTGTTATTATATTTTTCAGACCTAAACCCCAACCAGCATTGGCTACTTTTATGGAAATATTTTGAATCCATTGTGATCTAATTTGTATTATAAAAAAAGCAGTAGAAATTCAAAAAGAGAGTTCTGTGTTCAGGTTCACAGGACTGTACAGTTTGGGGAGAAACTCTAAATCCTTGTGTCAAAATGTTTGATGCTTGTAGAACTTCAAAACATCATGAATCTTCTCAAGGCTGATGTCTGTTGGATAGAGCCTATTTTTTGGTCTTCTTTACTATAAGCTTTCCTCTTCTCTACTAATTCTCTTCGGATGACGCAATGGGCCGCATCTTCATTTCCAGAAAGGGAATGGAGAATTCATGACCCTTCCATGGTTCCCAGTTGACACCCTATACATTAAGAGAAAATGAAGCAAGAAAATAAATAAATATATATATATATATATATATATATATATATATATATATATATATTTACACAGTCAATGAAAACACTGACTCACTATAAACATAACAATTTCTATAGTACAACTAAAACACTCGAGACAATGTTCGGGGACCTAAGTAAAAAGGCTTCTTGCATGGTTGATAATATAATTATAAGCCTATTTTAGCATGCAGCCCAACACTAATTACATTTCTCCTTTAAGTGTCAACTAAAAGCACATGAAGGCAATTAAAGTAATAAAGGAGATAGAATAGAAGGTAATATGGTTGGAGAACAAAGATGTTATTTTAGATAAATACTAACTTAGAGCAGGTTTGTGCACGCAACTGCAAATATGTATATTTATATCTGTATATATAATTGAGACTATGTAGCTGTCATCTCCATATAAACAGATCCGGTTATCAAGAAAAGTCTATGCGTATGTATTGATTTAACAGAAGGAGCGCATCGGTTCAGCTTGCAATGGCTTTTAAAGTAACTAACTGAAGTATATTATGTTAATGGCTTTGGAGTGGAGCCAAAAATAGTATTGAAATTATGTAAATGCTTTAATTGCCATCAGTCTTCAATTGAGCAGCCGGAGATAAGCAAAGCAGCCACTCTCTCCCACTGTGTTCAGCCCCATCAGACGTCCATTACAAGACACCTACATCAACTGATCTATTGCTTTACTAAATGGCTCTAGCATTTCATTTTCAGAACTGTCGAACAATTTAAAAACCATTTTTAAATCTTGTGAGACTTGTGTGACTTAGGTGATAGATTAGTTTATAATTTTCAGGTAAGATAAGTAACAGGTAACATCTGGCAGCTCAGCTGCTGTGGAATGTGCATTCTGTAATGATCAGAAACCTATAGTGATGGCTGAGTATTGCCTATTCATCAATAAGTTATGTAATGATTAATGGTGTGGTGTCAGCTGACATGTTGGACAAAC
Organism: Pelobates cultripes; assembly: GCA_933207985.1. Lineage (NCBI taxonomy): Eukaryota > Metazoa > Chordata > Amphibia > Anura > Pelobatidae > Pelobates > Pelobates cultripes. The sequence continues at coordinate 39,024,226 of OW240919.1, read as the reverse complement.
AAATAGACAGACAGGCCGACAGACAGATACAATAATAAGGCCACTGTAAATGTATTTGAGTCATACAATGAAGAAGAGACATTGAAAGGATAATTATGCCATCTTTCTTTCAAGCTACTCTGTATCTCTTCGGCAAAGTGACCGGTCAGGGCAACCGTGTGCAACCTGCGGACATGTTATTAGAGCAAGTAAGGAATGAGAGACAGGAAGTAAAAGATCACCAAACAATATTAGTGTTATTCAATAAAGCAGGAATTGTGTGAATTTGAGATCCAAAAATATGTAGAATTTTTTTTTTTAAATCTTCAAACCAATTTTTTATCTTTTAACCCAAGATTTATAGTCTATTCTTCCAATTTCTATTTTAAAATAACCCTATATGCATGACCAGCATGGGTCAAAGTCGTGGAGTGGCCACTTCATTAACCTTAATTAATAGCATTAAACTAAATGCAAATCAGCAGTACATTCATTAATCTTACTATGTATGCCGAATAGTGGAAATGATATTAAGCATTAGTTTTGGGAATTTTATCAAATTCCCCTCAGGTTTCTAAAGGAAGGGAAGGGAAGTGGATGAAATGTGTATCACAAATCCAACTGTCCCTTATCAATATATGTTCCTGAGTTTAGACAGTACTGAGCGTAAAGTGGGCCTTGGGCGTAAAGTGAACCTGTCATGACAGCTCCTCTTCAACTGAAATCTCTCCATAAGCATTGAATATATCTATTACCAAGGAGATACATTATATATTCAACTGAGATTTTGGAGAATAGACTGCTGCTTACCTTCAGTCCAACTCCACCATGTCCGGAGCTCTATAATTATGTAATACCCACCCCCAGTCACTTTGTCGTCCCTACTTCGGGCACTTCCCCAAGCAGGCAATTCAAGCCTCATGATACCAACACACTGGTTTCACTGATAGAACATCTCAAAATTCTGGCTAGGGACTAACTGTAGCAACCACAGCATATGCACGTACAGTCTATGGCAACTCTATGCCACAGAAATGATTGACAGGTTGGGGAGGGAACTATGTTTTTTCCCAATCCATACATTTTCTAGCAATTCTGGGAAAATGTTTCAAAACTTCCATTTTAAGAAAGATGAATGTAGATTTTACAAAGATGGTCTCCTATCGTGTCCTCTCACCAGCTCATTTCTCTCATGTGATGAATGAATAAGAAACTGGAGCCCAATATTGTATTATAATTTATACTGCCCCATTCTACCGGTATGTAGATTATAACCACGTGCAATGTTGGTTGTACCAATGTGCAACATTGTAGTAGATAGTTTTATAAATACCTGACTGTGAGCAGAGTTTCCATATTGTCCGTTGGGGTTAGCAAGATGACAATTCTTGTACCAGAAAGCTCCACGATGCGAAAGGGCACAGTTAGTGATAGCAAGATCGTTATCCCTGTCAGATGTACTGAACTTCAATCCATTGTGGTATACAAGAGCATCCCCTGACGGACAACAATCAAGCATAGTTATATCATTATATATTTGTACAATTGTGAATTTTAAAATAAATTATGCTCAGGGCAATAGCTGCGTTGTATACAAATATTTCCATAATGCTTCATTTTATTTCAAAGCCCTCAATGAAATAAAAATACTCAGTGCACAGACTTGAGATTGTTCATTAGTTTGAGAATTTGCCCCAAAAAATCAGCAATTTGATACTATTTTAAGGCGATTTCAGAGAAAATACTTTCACTGAAAACTGATTACAATTTGATAAAGGCACCGAATACCCTTAAAGGATTCACAAGATTGGGCTAATCAGCTTGGCTATATTGCTTGGAAATGAGCTCCCAAGAAATTTCTGTAATAAATCAGTGTTACAAAAAAAAACTAAACTAGTCAGCTAGCTTGCTACACCAGTAACCACAAACCCGTTAAAATGTGAAAAATATGTAATTTTAAAGAAATGGCCCATCACTTTGGTCCCTTTTATTCCCTCATACCATACATTGCAGTGGGAAACTGTATACTGTGGGCACAGTGGTCCCATCTGATCTCTCCTCCACCCCCTGGGCTAACTTATAAATATCCCATCATTTGAATTTTGTAGGGTTATTAATGAATCTTGTTTTCATAATAATCCCAATTATGCTATACATCACAGTTGTCTTACAAGCAGCCCTCTAGCTGTTTCAGAACTACAACAACCACGATGCTTTGCCTGCAGGGCTCCCTGTTGGCTTATCCTACTTGCTACCTATTCCAATTTCCCATCCCATAATTACTCCAGAGCAATGTTGTCCAATTGGTGTGCCAACCTTTTTTCAAGGAGTGACAATAATTGCCGCATTTGCCACAACCTATCCCTAGTAGTATCTAGAGTAACCTTATGACACCTAATTTTCTATTTCTACAGTATATCAGTAAGTGTCCATCTATTGTTCTGAACAAAGCATTCGTCCTTGTTGTATAGAGATTTAGGAAGCTGTAATAACTGTAATACCTGCAGTTCCAGAGTAGTCACCAACCGTCAGTTTATACTTGTCTCTGGAAGAGCCTACAGTAAATGTGCGGTACAGTGCGTACGCCGACTCAGAACCAGCACGAAGATCCACACGCAGTTCATATGGTCCTGAAGTACTCGTAAGTAGGTAAAGGGATTCCAGACCTGTAGGGGAAAAGTGGTCAGATACCAGGAAATACTGGATGCTACCTCGTTCCTGAAATTATGTTAGCTTCTACACTTTTCCTGAACTCGTCAGCATTCAAGAGCTGTTCACATACTGAACCATGACTAGGTTTCAGGACTATATGAGGGCTATTTCTAAAGAGCTATTGACTTGCAAAGCCCCAGAAGTAAACCACACGACAAGAACATTCCATTTGTTCCCATGGCGATTGCTCCAATATTAGAAATTCACCACACAATAGTGCTTTACAATTAATTCCCAGTAACTTGTAACAAGAGTCATCTGGCCCCAAGCTATAGTCATTCACATGGAATAGTCACACCAATAGAGACAACTAAACAGCTTTAAACATGGCACTCACTTTACAGAGTACTTTAATCGAAATTGAAAGGAAAACGATAATTGAGACTAGTATGAATGCAAACTGAAATTAAATATAAAGCAGGTCATCCTTTCAATGATAGTCCACCTTTACAGCAATAACCCCATCATTTAATGCTGTCGATGGGTTATGATATAATAAGCTGTGCCTTCATCTGCCATTAAGTTACCACATCCTTTAACTTAATTTTTTTTCCAATATTTGATTATTATTTGGGTTTTGTGAAAATTGCACTTGGGCCGTAGTAGAAATATCTGTGCATGTCCAGGATTTTGGAAGTAGATGCCCATGTAGATAAGTGCGATTTAGGCCATAGCCTACTGGATTTAAGCGTTTGGGAGGTATGCCTCTTCAAACTCTCATTTAGCAATCAGCAATACAATAACTACTTCAGACACAAACACAAAAAAAAATTCTGTAAAATAGTAATAAACTAATGAATGCTTGCAGCTCTCTGTAGCCATTTTTAGTTGTCATCATTCAGTATACCATTCAGCAGACTATGGTGTGATGTAATGACTTTTGGTTTTATGTTGTAATCTATCAATATATAAAATCACACATACCTTAAATACTAAGATATATTTCCGCTATAAAATATTAATTATCCTACACAAAAAAATGTGATCGTCGCTTTATGTTAGCATATATTGTATTGCTAGATACTAAACAAAAGACCATAAATTAAAAAAAAACTTGTTTGTTTTATTAGTCAGTACATTCATTTGCAGAACATTAACTTTAATTAATCATCCACGGTTCCTGTGGGATCCTCTCTGTGATTAATTAATTCCTTTCACTATAGACGCTTGTGAGTAATATATACTGTTGACTATCTCCTTTTAGTACTGACCCAGGGTATGAACAAATTATAGCTTTTTGTTTTTTAATAAGAAAAGTAGAAACTTATTTGTCTCATCTAGACCATATTTGTTGACACTCTTTGGAAATGGGAGGTTAAGTATGGTTTGTCAAAAAATGTAGACTGAGAGGAAAGTCAAGAACATAAAACATTGAAAAAAACAAGAAAATCTAAAATGAGCTGAGAGGCATGGTCGCCAAAGGGCTGCGGTTAAAGGATGAAAAAAATAAGTTTGAATTAAAAAATTGTATTGCAGACTCTCCATTCCAATCTAATATTTGTCAACTACCTATTATTTTAGCTCAATAAATACATTTCATAATTAAATAAATTTTAAAAAAATGTAATCAAAGATTTCTAAACTGTTCCTACATAAACACTGTGACTTGCCAACTGACTTCACCTACCAAGCCAATACTCGTCATTGGGATCCCCAAAGCCCTCCACATATACTCTCCATTTCTGATTGAAATCAAGTTTTCCACTGCTTCTTCTTTGAAGGACCTATAGCAAATTTAATATAGGAACATTAGAAAATTACTTTGTCTTTCATCCAGAACCACCATGATCATCAATCATCCGAGATCTATAAACCAAGGTATTTGGTAAATATATATATTTACTGAAGGTAATTAATCATTATTTTTCTCCCATTTTTTTTAGGTTTGCACCAAGCATTTTTCATAGATTCTCAGTTTTGTGTAAGCACTCAGTGTAATACTAAATTTAGTTATTCTGTTATGTTATTTGTATACTTAGTAAAATATAATTTTTTTTATTCACATTCCAGTTGATTACAAGATAGCCTTGATAGATTAATAAAAATAAGACATTCCCACAGATCTAGTACTTACAGTCCATCCGCCTCCATCGGTCTCCATGTCACAATATGCTCTGATAGCTTTTCCCTTGTCTCCACCAGGGTAGATTGAGTATATGCCACTTTTACTGTTCCCGCTAAGATGGACCTGATTGCAGTCCTTAGGATGAGTGTAGGCAATGGCCAGTCTATATCCTGAAAAGTAAGGCAGAAGATTAGTAGACAGTACATTAAAAATTGATTTAGGACATAGTAATGAAAGGTGAATTGTGTCTACAAATAAAGTTAAAAGATCTATACAAAAATCAGAGCATCTTTGATAAGCTTTATGGATTTTAGTGTGTAACATATGAAGATTTTAGTAACAGGCCTACTTAGCGGGTGCAGGATTGATAGCAATAGTAGGGACAATACTAAGGACCTACTTGTGGTATTAGTATTGTAAACATGCAATAAGCTTAAGCTGTGATGCCAAAGATGTCTTGCATAAATCACTACTGGTGTGTACCACCACCTATCATATAAAACAGATATTAAGCCTTTAGAACAAATGGTTGGATTCAAAACATACCAGCATCTACTAGGTTAAATAACGTTTATATCCTTACTGGTAGAGAAGAAAGTAGTTGCTTGTGTGCTCCTTTGACTGCCTTTGTAAGCTTTGAGGTACACGTTGTATTTCATTCCTTTGCTCAATCCTGTTAGTGTGTAGCTTGTACTTCCAGCATCCAGGTTGATATCCTGTCATATACATTTAGAATAAGGTATGTACAATGTTATAATGTTATGTACAATGTAGTTTGTAGGTGAACAGAACAATGCTTGGACAAACTTTTGAAAATGGAGCAATCTGCCTCAACATTCTGTTGGTGATTGCCTACCTTTTAGAAACTGCTCTTCATTCACAATATCAAGGGGACACTATAGGCACTTTAACCATTTCACTTCACTGAATTGTTTATATAGCCTGTCGCCCCCTGGTCAGTGGCGTACACATGAGCCATGGGGCCCCGGGGCGAAAATTGATCCGTGGGCCCCCCCCCCCCCAGCGTGCGGGCCGGGCCGCAACACATGGCAGTGGGCACCTGGTCGCAGGGGTTACAGGGCTGCGACCCCTGCGACTGCGGTATGTACGCCAGTGCATGCAGATGCACACACACTTAAAGGACCACTACAGACACCCAGATCACATCAGCTTCATGAAGTTGTCTGGGTGTCAGGTCCCTCTAGTTTTAACCACTGCTATGTTTCACTGAGGGTTAATCCAGCCTCTAGTGGCTGTCTCACTGACAGCCGCTAGAGGAGCACACTGATTGTCCATAGGAAAGCATTGAGTAATGCTTTCCTATGGGCGGTTTGAATGCGTGCGCGGTCGCATTCAGAGCTGAGGGATCCCCAGCGCCAAGGGAGTCTGGCGCTGGAGAAAGGTAAGTGCTGAAGACACACTCTCACACATACAGACGCATACACACTAGCTAACAGACACACACATTTACTGACAGACACACTCAGCGACAGACATACACACTCACTTACAAAACATACACTCTCATTGACAAACAAACTCACTAACAGACATCAAACAGACTCACTAACACACACACGAACACACACACACTCAGTAAGACACACACAGTAACACACTCACTGACACTCACTTGCAGACACACACTAACATTCACTCTCACTCTAACACTCACACACACTAACACTCACTCACTTTTACACTCACACTAACACTCACTCTAACACTCACACTAACACACTAACACTCACACTAACACACTAACACTCACTCTAACACTCACACTAACACACTAACACTCACTCTAACACTCACACACACTCACTCTAACACTCACTAACACTCACACTAACACTCACTAACACTCACTCTAACAATCTAACACACTAACACTCACACACTAACACTTACACACTAACACTCACTCTAACACACCAACACTCTCTAACACTAACACTCACACATGTTTTTTTTTAATGTAATCCCCCCAGCCTCCTTACCTTTTGGCGTGCTGGGGGGATTCCCTGGGGTCCAGTGGTGCTGCTGGGCTCCTGGGCAGGCAGTCTGTGTGGCCGGTCGGGCGGGTAGGCAGGCGGGCGCGCGAGGGAGCACTCAGTGCTTCCTCTTCAGCTCCCTCACGCGCCGCGCAGGGATGCCGGAGCCGGAAGATGACGTCATCTTCCGGCTCCGGTATCAGTGCGGTGCGCGAGGGAGCTGAAGAGGAAGCACTGAGTGCTCCCTCGCGCGCCCGCCTGCCCGACCGGCCGCCCGGGTTAGCAGGGCCAGCCTCGGGGGGCCCTGGGGTGGTCGGCTCCAGGGCCCCCCAGGGGAAGAGGCTGGCCCTGGACGTACATACCGGGTCGCAGGGGCGGCCGGGCCCCCTGGAGGGCCGGGCCTGGTCGCAGCCGCGACCCCTGCGACCCTGGTATGTACGCCACTGCCCCTGGTCAAAGTCCTCCATTCAATATTAAACCATTTGCAAGCAGTTTAAAGGACACTGTAGGCACCTAGACCACATCAGCTCATTGAATTGGTCTGGGTGCAGTGCTTCAAGACCCTTAACTCTGCAATTGTAATTATTGCAGTTTTTCACTAGAGGGACTACCGGGTTGTTAGGCGACTTTTGGTCAACACCCAAACCCTATAGGAAAGCATTATACAATGCTTTCCTATGGGTGAAGTCCTAATGTGAACACGGTCATTGCCGCGAATGTACATTAGGTCTCCCCCACGGCGCTTGAACCAGCGTCAAGGTACAATCAGGTAAGTAATAAAGGGATTTTTAACCACTTTAGCACTTCGTTTTCCCAGCACTATAGTTTCCCTTTAATAGAATTAAGTTCTCTGGCCATTCACAGACTGGCCGCCAATGGAGGTATTATTAAGGCACAGATTACATACTTTCTTAGTCATACAAATAAATAACAGCAATGGGCGGCTGTAATACGCTGAACATGGCCAGCAGACATTCTCCGCCAATCACTGCTGACAACCGCTGTTTAGACCAATGCTTCCTCATTACATGATGGGATCCTGCGGGCTCTTGTATAGCACTAACACATTATAACATTGATTTAACTTTGAATGGAAAGACAGTGCAAGGGAACTCCAGATACTAAAACCACTTCAGTTGCAATGCCTACAGTGACCTTTAAGGTTGCTAAAAGTTAATGGTAAGGAGTAATGTTATTTATTATGTAGCAAGGAAACATTGTTATAACCACTATGTTTTTCAGATACGTGATTATGACATTATCAGGGCTCTATTTTTTCCCAACTTGGCTATTTTCTCAACTATTACAGATTTTATTAACAGCCCTGTAAATAATTAAATAGAAATTCTATGACTCGGACAAGACTTGTTTTTGACCAAGCATTTTAATGTTGCCTGTAATATTATTCAGAACATACATTGTGAGCACTCCTGGGCTTTTTATACTCAGCATCAGAGACTTTTTTTTCAAAGGATTTAGCGAATCTTTATGCTTGTCCTACTGGAGTCAAAAAATGTAGGGGAACCTTAGCTTCAGCTATGATAGTGCAGTTTTGCATTCAGCTAACATACATAGTCAAGGGCAAACGTAGACTCCGCTGGGTATAATAAAAGAAAACTGATTTCTCTTTTCAAGTGCAAAATATTTATACCTGACTGTTACCATCCGCATCCTCATAAGTCAATGTATAACCATCTATCTGGGCAGTAGGTGCAGTCCAAGTCAAAGAGGCTTCAGACGTCGAGATCTCAGAAGACTGCAAATTAGTAGGAGGGTCAATTTCTAAAGATAGAAAGAAGGAAGAGGTGTTTTTTTGGGGGGGGGTTCAATTGTTTTTTTACAAGAGACAATCACATTTTATATGTATATTATGCAGGGCATATAAAAAAAAATAAAGATATAATTTTGAGATTAAAAGAAGATATATTTTGATATACCTTAAATTGGTGGTTGTTACCCTTGGATTGGGACCTAAAATTAGGGATCCCCATGCTATATACGAGTCCCTAGTATTTTTATTCTTATCACATTGCTCACTCCACGGCCAACAACCCATTATAAGGTGATTACTGTAGCAGCTCTGTCTTCCCCGTTACTAAGAAGACCTCAATATTGCACTGGGAAGAGTCTGATGAAGGGTTATTGATTCATTAATTTTGTTATATAGAACAAAAAACAAAATTAGTTACCAGCGCACTGACCCAAATCCCTATGCACGTTTACATAACTGGAGGTTTTTGGTATGACTCCAATGGCCGTAAAGTGTAAGTTCACCTGCCACATTAAGGCAAACCTCTTAGGTGAGTCCTACACTAACAAATTACCTTGTAGTTTTCAGCTAAAAAGCTAAATCTCTAATGAACCAGAGAAGGATACATAGACCTAAAAAAAAAAAAAAGTTACCTGCAGACCAGCCCTAATTTTGTTATATATTATATTACTGTTGGGGGGGGGGAGGTGAGATAATTTTAAAAACTACAGAATGGATCTCCAAGTTAATGAATGTATGTAATTTGGGTCAGAATAGACAATAATTATTGTTGTAAATCATTAAGGTGTATCAATGCACCATTGGAGATGAAGATGGATTTGTGATGCTTAGAAAGCAAAGGACTCTTAAATACCTCTTAAACAGGTGATATATAAAATACCTCTTAAAGAGGTGATATATAAAATACCTCTTAAAGAGGTGATATATAAAATACCTCTTAAAGAGGTGATATATAACACCACCACTCAACTGGTTGGCGTTGGCTAGCAAACGATAATTAAAATAATATTTTTCTAATTCTGCTCACCACTGCACATTCGTTACACCCTGAACTTTACAGGTTACCAATATCTGTGAGCAATCTACAAAAAGGCAATAAGTTGTTATATTACAAGAAAACGATATGGATGTTCAGGTTTACTTGCAATACATTTAGTGGCACACACAATTATTATTCATATGTACTTTGTATTTGAGGAATTAAGGAATGTACACCAGAAGTTCCAAAAATCTGTCTTCTAATAGTTGCTAATATGCAGGCAGTTCCATTGGGAAATCCACAGTAATTTTAAATAATTTAAAATGTGAGCCAGCTACCACCCTATCACCCTTTTACATATTTCTCATAATGCATATGTGTTAAGACAAGGAACCACTGGTATCTCTTCATTAATCACGTGATATCAGAGTCTTGTTCTACTTTTCTTGGAAGAACATTCAATGGGATGATTTAGTTAAGACCTCTGGAAGACTGACCACCGGAGCAGCCCATAGATCAGCCAATAGAATCTAGGGTGACATTAAATCCTGTCTCCTAACACAAGGTTCCTTCTTAACTAGATACATATAGCATTCTTTAATGTTGGGACTAACATCTTCTGACTGAATCTGATGGATACCTATGTTATGAATAAAATGTATATTTGTGTTGCGAGTTACCTTCACTTGTTCATTGTTACCTTCAATGAAACATACTTCATGTGTAACTAGAAGATCTGGTACTCGTGTACCAGTCTGGGGTCAAGAAGGATTTCTTTCCCTAGTTTGTTGCAAAATTGGAAAGGGCTTCTAACTGGGGTTTTTTGTTCTTTTGGATCAACAGCAAAAGCAGATGTGAAAAAGGCTGAACTTGATGGATGCAAGTCTTTTTTTTCCAGCTATGTAACTATGTAATCTGATTGTCCACATCACATCTGCTATACCAGGAAATAGTCTTCAAATATATTATCTAGAATTCAAGTTGAGAAATCCAAACCTCAATCCACATGTGGCAGAGAGGTCTTTTTTACCATGTCCACTTCAGATTACATATTAGAGTATAGTTTTGACATGGGGCTTTAACGGTCAAGATGAGCAACAGCAGACATATATGATATGACTTTTATTACATCTGGTTAATTAATGCCATTCAAACACAAGCTTCTAGACATATATTTGTAAAAAAAAAAAAGAAAAAGAAAAAAAAAGATCTTTGCACATCTGGAGACCTTATGGATATTTTGACTAGTGCAGGTTGGAGGAGGGCATGTGTTTGGCTTGGCATGAGGCAGGTGTAACATGATGGAGCACAGCTTGTAGCAAGATTTGTCAATATGTTGCCCTGTAAATGTTCTAGTGCAAAAGCATCTGGGCTCCAGAAATGAACGCCTCCCTGTCTTTTTCAGGAATATGTAACGTGATGCCACGGTTGCTCACAAATTGCAATTTCCATATTTCTAGCTCAAAGGAAAAGTAAAGAGACCTGTATCCAGTGGCGTATTAAGGGCAGTGCGAGGGGGCGGTCCACCCCGGGTGCCACTCACTAGGGGGGTCGCCATGAGCAGTGCGCTTTAGGATGTGTGAGCTGTGAGGCAGGGACAGGGTGCCATGGCAGCTGAACAGCTTACACACGCAGGACTGCCTGCCTGTAAGTGTGTGTGTGTGTGACTGTCTGCCTGTGACTCTGTGTGAGTGTCTGCCTGGGAGTTTGTGTGTGTGACTGCCTGCATGTAACTGTGTGTGTGTTTGTGTATGCCTGCCTGTAACTGTGTGTGTGTAACTGTGTGACTGTGTGTGTATGTGTGTGTGTGTATGTGTGTATGTATGTGTGTGTGTGACTGCCTGCCTATAACTGTGTGTTTGACTGTCTACCTATGACTGTGTGTGTATGATTTTCTGCCCATGACTCTGTGTGTGAGTGCCTGCCTGTGACTGTCTGTGTGTGACAGTGTGCCAGTGAGTGTGTGTGTGTGTGTGTGTGACTCTCTGCCTGTGATTGGGGATGCTGCCTGTAACTGTGTGTGTGTGTGTGTGACTATCTGCCTGTAATTGTATGTGTGACTGTCTGTAACTGTTTGTGTGCCTGGAAATGGACTCTGAAGACTGTTGCTAATATTTGTGTGTAAAAAAATTAATTCCATTGTAAGGGGCTAAGCAGGGGCTTTAGAGGGAGAAGCAGGGAAGTGTTTTATTGAAGGGGGTGCAGGGGTTTGTAGAAGGGGGACAGGGATTTTGTTTAAGGAGGGCTGAGCAGGGGATTTGTGGAAGGGGGTGCAGGGATTTTGTAGAACAGGGAAAGGACATGCGTTTTGTAAAATGGCGGGCAGAAAGGGGTTTTGTAGAAGGGGAGGGACAGTTTTTTTTTCAAAATTTACACATTTGTGCAATTTTTAAAAATGAAAACATTAAAACATTAAAAATATTGTGGGTGTTTTTTTACATTTTAAAGTGGGAGGGGGGTTCAAACACAGGATAAACCCCGGGTGCCACATGCTCTAGGTACGCCGATGCCTGGATCCATCACTTTTTATAAAGTGCAATCCCTTCAACTGTCAAATGTTGGATAGAGTCTTATCAAGGATGGACTGACCACTCAGGTACATCGGTAATGGACCTAGGGCCCGAGGTGGTTAGGGGTCCGGCTGAACAGCCATGCTTTGGCTGGGGAGATCACAGATTTCACATATTTGAGTAAATGGAAAGTCAGCCTGGCTTGAATGCACATCAAGCTTCTGGTCCATTATGCAGGATGGCTTGCTGAGAGCAGACCCTGCAGGGAGCTGCCAGCAGGGTCCTAGTGCCCTAATCATACTGCTTGCATCTCTCTTGATGGGCTCATTCTATGAATATTGGGGACAGTTCCCAGGTGTCCCCAAAAGTGGGACACGAGAGAACTAAGGCGGGAGAAGACACAAAAATCCTACTGAATTCGGGACAGTTGGGAGACATGCTCAGGACACCTGCCTTGCTCACACCCCTAAATTTAAAGTGTTCCTCTTTGTCCATTTGAAATGCTGGGAGGTTATGCCCTGAATAATTCTGCATGCCTGCATGATGAGACAGTCATTAAACTCAGAGCACCATCACAACTTCATCAGAATGAAGTTCCCGGTGCCAGTTTACCTCTACGAGTTCACGAACGATTTAACCCAAAGTTTTGAAGCCATCACTGTTTAGCTTTGCCTCTGCCCTTTCACCACTCTTAAATTCTAGAAACACGAAGCCTCAGACTGCCTCCAAAAGGGTGTCACTGAATGGCTGGTGCCAGCAATCTCTGTCGAAGTTGTTTTGGTGCCCAGAGTGTACCCTTAAATTCTAAATCCTTACCTGTGAAGAAGGCAGTTCTGGCTCTCTTGCTTTGAAGATTTCCTTTATAAGCCAACAGGTACACAGTGTATTCATATCCCATCCGCAGCCCTCTCAGCACGTAGCTCTTGCTTGCAGAATCTAAGTTGACCTCCTGCCAAATATATGCAAAGTGATAAAATGACTAGCATTAAGACGTCAGATAAAGTTCGAAATTGCTTTTAGACATTGCACTGTTTTTATTTTCAGCGTTGTGTTGAACTAGCTAATTAGTGTGTCTCTAACACCTTGCTAATTAAGGTTGTAAGAGCTGTCTTCATGTATGACTTTAACCCTTCCTAAATTGGATGGAAAGAATGGAGTTATTTTCACGTAATAAGATGTATAATGATTGCACATCAGTAAGATTGCTGTAATGGGGTGCAAAGTTCTTAAAATGTGACAATAAGTCGGAACATTCTTTTGTATTCCACAGTGACCGCTGCACCTTTAGAGCAGAGAATTGCTTTTCTTTTTAGATACTTTCAGTATTTTACAAAATGCATTAGTCTTTTTTACTCTCATTACTGGTACACTCAGCAGAACAGCATACTAATTCCAGCAGAGGTTACTGAGGGACTCTCGAAACTAAATAATAATCTAATTTAGAAGGAACTTCATCAGAATTAGTGAAACTGTTCTCTCGAATATTACATACTTTCTAAACTTTTCCTCCCCAAAACTTTTTTTCCTCCCCCAATTTTTTTTTTATTATCACTGTGTAATTATGTATAGCACAACGCACTGCTATTGTTCATTACTCTTGAATTTCAAATTTAAAGCCAGAATAATTGAACTGAAAACATAGCTAATTTACACAATTATTCCAGTTCTACTTTCACCTTAAATTAGAAATTCACTTTGAATTCACCTTGAATTCTCACTTTAGTAAAAAAAATAAAAAAATTAGACTTGCACAAGGAAAAAAAATAAATTCACCATAACACCACCATAAATGTAAAAAAACAAACAGGACAGCTAAATTTTGACTGTATGGTTGCTGGGTTGTGCGAATTTCATTAATGAAAAAAAGATTCAGACGAACCAAGAGGTCACGAAAATGGGCTAACCAGTATACTGCAAAAACAAGTGTACTAGTAAATATATAATATAAATATTTCTAATTTTCACGAAATTTGGTATACAAATCAAGTGAGAAAAAGTAACCAAAAGAGGGGAAAAGGCGCAATAATTAAATTTATATATTTATTACATATAAATGTGAAAATATAGATTTATTTTTTTTTACTGATCCTTTTTTTCTCCCTCTACTGGTCTCTTTCCCCTTGACCTGTAAATAAAATCAACATTTAGTGGTTGACCCAGCCATCAGTCTTCTCTTTTCCCATAAATCATCTTGGTTCAGGAATTTAGACAATCACCCTACTGGCCCATATTTGGACACACTGAGGTTCAGAACAAATTGAATCTCCAAGTTTAGTTACACTTTATCAAGTGTTAAGCCTGAGCTACCTGGCTGTTTCCATCGGAGTCCTCGTAGATCAATGTATAACCATCGATTTGTGCAATAGGTGGATTCCAGGTTAACGAGTATTCTGTCTCTGTGACCGCAGAAGCCTTTAGATTTGTGGGTGCGTCAATGTCTAAAGAGAGTAGAAATATATATGTTTATAACAGGTAAACATGCATACACAGGTAAACACACTGTCAGCTGTCATGCACAAAGTACAGAGAACAGATGTACACTATATTACACGCTATCACACACAGACACCTGCCTATCTCTGATTTTGGCTGTCCGTGTATGACGACAGATGACTGTCTCTGGGGAGTGTGCAATGGAAGTGAGATCTCTGTGTCTAAGTACTGTCTGTGTCTAAGGGTGGCTATTTGTGTGTTAAGACAGTTTAGTGCCCCATTATCAATTAATGATTACATTTCCTCAAAAGAAAATTCAGAGACTTGAAAATGTGATCATTCTTCAAATTACAGCATCATATGATCTAAAAAAAATTTGCCTTTTTAAAAACGTTATCTATCTATCTCTCTATTTGTCTGTATGTCTGTATATCTGTATGTCTGTCTATCTATTTACTCTGTTATTGGCTACCTAGTTATGGATTTATATATTATATAAACAGAGCCTTGCGTATATATGCTCAAGACTGATATTAGACATACAGGCTGGTATTTAAAGGACCACTATAGTGCCAGGAAAACATACTCGTTTTCCTGGCACTATAGTGCCCTGAGGGTGCCCCCTCCCTCAGCGACCCCCTCCCGCCCGGCTCTGGAAAGGGGAAAAGGGGCAAAACTTACCTTTTTCCAGCGCTGGGCGGGGAGCTCTCTGCCTCCGATCCTCCCCGTCAGCTGAATGCGCACGCGCGGCAAGAGCTGCGCGCGCATTCAGCCGGTCGCATAGTAAAGCATTATCAATGCTTTCCTATGGACGCTTGCGTGCTCTCACTGTGATTTTCACAGTGAGAATCACACAATCGCCTTTAGCAGCTGTCAATGAGACAGCCACTAGAGGCTTTGGGGGAAGGCTTAACCCATTTATAAACATAGCAGTTTCTCTGAAACTGCTATGTTTATAAAAAAAAAAGGGTTAACCCTAGCTGGACCAGGCACCCAGACCACTTCATTAAGCTGAAGTGGTTTGGGTGCCTAGAGTGGTCCTTTAATTCACTTGCTGTGTGACCCTGGGAATTAAAGTAAGAGGTTACTTGAGAAGGTAACCAGTAGCAACCAAATTATTGTGGGTTATGTCTCTGGTTCTTATCATTTATAATGATAACCTTACCTGTGAAGAAGGCAGTTCTGGCTCTCTTGCTTTGAAGATTTCCTTTATAAGCCAACAGGTACACAGTGTATTCATATCCCATCCGCAGCCCTCTCAGCGCGTAGCTCTTGCTTGCAGAATCTAAGTTGACCTCCTGCCAAATATATGCAAAGTGATAAAATGACTAGTATTAAGACGTCAGATAAAGTTCGAAATTGCATTTAGACATTGCACTGTTTTTATTTTCAGCGTTGTGTTGAACTTTTAAACAATTTTTTTTTTAGAGAAGCTAATTAGTGTGTCTCTAACACCTTGCTAATTAAGGTTGTAAGAGCTGTCTTCATGTATGACTGTAACCCTTCCTAAATTGGATGGAAAGAATGGAGTTATTTTCACGTAATAAGATGTATAATGATTGCACATCAGTAAGATTGCTGTAATGGGGTGCAAAGTTCTTAAAATGTGACAATAAGTTGGAACATTCTTTTGTATTCCACAGTGACCGCTGCACCTTTAGAGCAGAGAATTGCTTTTTCTAGATACTTTCAGTATCTTACAAAATGCATTAGTTTTTTTTACTCTCATTACTGGTACACTCAGCAGCAGTGGTGTATTTAGGATTTGTGCTGCCCTAGGCGGGATGGTGCTTGGGCAACCCCCTTAATTTAAATTTTCCCCACCCCTTCCTGTCAAGGCTGCACTTTGACTGACAGACGCTCACTCACTGACAGACGCGCACTCACTGACAGACGCACACACTCATCGACAGACACACACTCTCACATACACTGACAAACAATGACATACACACACTCACTGATTTGACACACTGATAGACATACACTATTACTCAGACACACACTGACAGACTCACACTCAATGACAGATGCACACTCTTATTGACAGATGCACGCACTCACTGACAGATGCACGCACTCACTCTCAGACCGACACATACACACTGACTGACCGACACACACACTGACTGGTCTCTTTCCCCTTGACCTGTAAATAAAATCAACATTTAGTGGCTGACCCAGCCATCAGTCTTCTTTTTTCCCATAAATCATCTTGGTTCAGGAATTTAGACAATCACCCTACTGGCCCATATTTGGACACACTGAGGTTCAGAACAAATTGAATCTCCAAGTTTAGTTACACTTTATCAAGTGTTAAGCCTGAGCTACCTGGCTGTTTCCATCGGAGTCCTCGTAGATCAATGTATAACCATCGATTTGTGCAATAGGTGGATTCCAGGTTAACGAGTATTCTGTCTCTGTGACCGCAGAAGCCTTTAGATTTTTGGGTGCGTCAATATCTAAAGAGAGTAGAAATATATATGTTTATAACCAGTAAACATGCATGCACAGGTAAACACACTGTCAGCTGTCATGCACAAAGTACAGAGAACAGATGTACACTATATTACACGCTATCACACACAGACACCTGCCTATCTCTGATTTTGGTTGTCCGTGTATGACGACGGATGACTGTCTCTGGGGAGTGTGCAACAGAAGGGAGATCTCTGTGTCTGTGTCTAAGTACTGTCTGTGTCTAAGGGTGGCTATTTGTGTGTTAAGACAGTTTAGTGCCCCATTATCAATTAATGATTACATTTCCTCAAAAAAAAATTTGGAGACTTGAAAATGTGATCATTCTACATATTACAGCATCATAAGATCTAAAAAAAAATTAGCCTTTTTAAAAATGCTGATGTATAAAGAGTGTAGTTTGCTAAATAGAAGTGAGAGATGCCAGACAACCCCTCAAACTTTTGTTCTCTGTCTCGCTGTCTCTGTATTATTTTTTCAGTAACATGTTGGTGTTACCTTTTATATTAGATATATTTTTCTATTAAAAGCACATTAGTTGATCCATGTTTTGATTCTCAGATTGAGTACGTATTAACATAAGACAGAATGGAACACTATGTACTAGTAATATCTCACCTGTTGTGGCTGTGACACTGGTTCTCTTACTGCGTTTGTTGCCCTTGACTGCCCAGAGTTCGAAGATATATTCCATGCCTGGGATAAGGTTGCTTACGACGGTGGAATCCTTTGATTTGTCTACGGCTACCTCTTCAGTGGCACCATCTAGTGATGTGTAACTGAGCATGTACCTGTCTATATCGGCCTGGCTGCGTTCCCAGGAGAGGCTGGCTGTATCCTCGCCCACATTTGTAGTCCTTAAATTTTTGGGCCCATCAATACCTGAAGATAAATATTATGAGTATGAGTATTCAGTTACAATATAAATAAACAAATAAAGTTTGCAAAGATCAGCAAAATTGCTGTACGGATGTATACGCCAAATGGTCAATATTAGAAGTAAGCATTATTTTATCAATTTTTTTAAGAAATAATATGAACATTCGTAGAGATCAACAGAAAATATTTAAAGCAAAGGTAAAATATTTGCAATCATACCTAGGAAGAGATCAGTAAACACAATATAGATAAACACTGCTCAAAAGGCCAATAGCAAGACACACAACAAATGGAGTTTACCTTGTCGGTGCCTTGAAACCAGACAATGTATTTCTTGTGTAGTTTCCATTTAATAGCAACATTTAGTGGATCAACCCCTCTATTTGTATTTTAGATTCCCACAGCATCAATGGACTATAAGTGGTTTCTAAACTCTTCAAGTCAGAGCCACACACTGTGGGATGTGTATGAAATAATTTTCTTAAAATTCAGAAAAAAAGAAATTATAACCACATACATGCTGAATGTGTTTCACGCTCTTTGCATGCTTACTCAACAGCTATTATTTACTGAGAAAAGTGTGCATACTTTTGCTTTTGAGAATGCTCATATTCAACCACAAACCCTTTTCTGTGGTTGTTTGTGTCTGCATTTTACATAGTATGACCATACAGAAAATTCTTTATATGCGTCACGCTGTGTGTTCCGAGTTGGGGAGGTGTGGAGTAGAAGCCATTTCAGTGCAACGAATACTGTGGTAATCTTGCAGTCATACAGTTGATACTCTAAATGTTGCTGCTGTAGTATATCTACCTGATACTTGAAATTCTGCTTAACCAGCCTTTGGAATACTGCTAAATAACATATTCTTTGAACTGCTGTTACATTATGCTGGGATAAGTTAATCAGTAGAAAGACATATAGCCAGGGGGGGCAGAGCTGGCCAGCTAACTGAGCAGACGTGCCTAGCTGAAGCTCCAAACGAGCTGACAAAACGGGTATTATAGCGCACAAAAGCATCTTATTCTCAAAACACCTCAATGGGGAAGCGGGCAAAGAAAAACAAACAATTACCAAACTCCAGATCTCAAAATATCGGAGATTACCTGTATGGAGGCCTACCGCGTGCAAAATCCAAGATGGCGGATCCACCAGTAGAGGAATCATCCTCCGAGGAGGAACCCTCTCTGGAGACACTGGACACTCTGGATGCCATCCATCAAGCTGGAGGCCCACACCACTTATCCTCAGATAAGGAAGATCAAACCCCAGCTACCAAGAGCAACAGCGCTCCTGCACAACTTACATAAGATGTCCCAGGCAGATGTCACCATCCTGAGGGAAGAAATACATACCCTGACAGGACGAATCAAGGTCACAGAGGAAGAGGTGATAGACCTCAAAGCCACTCAGGCCTCGACCAGCAAGGAACAGAAACGACAAGCTCAAACTCACACAGCTCTGGTGCAAAAGCTGGGAGATCAGGAAGATCACAGTAGATGCAAGAATATTAAAATCCATGGCATCCCCAAAATGGTGGATCAGACAGAGATACTGCTTTTCCTGAGGCGTCTTTTCCAACACCTATTGCCACACAAGCAGGCCAAAAGCCTCCTCATTGACAATTTCTACAGAATCCGTACCCAATCCCAGCAAACACATCAGGCTCCAAGGGAACTTATCATACAATTCGTAACACACCAGGATAAAATGTCCTTCATGGCGGCGGTCCGGAACTCACCAACTCTGGACTTTGAGCAACAGTCCTTGGTATTCTATGCAGACCTGTCCAGAATCACCATGATGTGGAGACAATTGCTACGTCCTATTACATGCATCCTACGGGATAACAAAAATCCCTTACCACTGGGGAATGCCAAGAGCCCTTCATGTCATAAAAGACGGGACAGTATACAAGCTCCACTTGAGAGCAGAAGCCCCGAACTTTCTTGACACCCTAGGCATTGATAATCAAGTCGACCCAACAACTAACAGGCAACAGAGACATCTCTGGAATGTAGCCAACTACACCCCATTTGTGCCAGGCGGAGGGCCATCCACTTCAATGACGAGCCCTGCAGATTGAACAGAATGACTTCCACATCACATCGCGGCAGTGATGCCCTCTTTCCATGTGCTGAACCTACAGTGATCAGCATTTCTGGAGTTACTGACCCTGCAGGGAATGCTCCAGAGGTAACTTGTGACAGTTGGTCAACCTGCCTTTCAAGGTTCTAATAGAGCTATGAAGCACTCATTTTGCTCTTCCCCAATGAACTTGTGTCTGTCCTCAAGTACTAGGAGCCTTATTTTTTTCTGATCAGATATACCTGGGCTCGTCATATTCTGGAGACTTGGGTGGTATCCATAGTCCAGATGGATATAGACTGGAGTTTTTTTCAGACACGGGAGTATCTATACCAACAAGAGAATTCAGACAGATGAATCAAAAGGTATAGTACTGAAGGAATATGTAAGAAACCTTCTGGACGAAGAGGTGATTTCTTAGGTCCCATAAAAAGAGCAGTGCCAGGCTTCATTTTCGCCTCTCTTCTGGTGCTAAAAGGAAAGGCCCATGGAAGCCTATACTGGACCTAAGAAGAACCAATAAAAGGCTGAATGTCAGAGTCTTCGGAGTGGAGTCAGTCAGATCCACCCCCCATCAATTTGGAAGGACAATTTCCTTATCTCTATATATCTCAAGGATGTTTACTGTCATATTCCAATAGCCCTAGATCTTCCAATTTAGTGCCCTACCATTTGGCCTCACTGCAACCTCAAGAACCTTATATGTGCTTATAGTGATATTGAGAGTCCAGAACAGCAAGAAAGTATATACAACTACTATGAATCCGGGCTTCTACCATTGGACTTGTCAGATGGGCTCAATGGCATCTCAGGATTCCTCAAAGGTCCTTCCCATCTCAGTTCAACAAGAGAAAGATAAAT
This sequence comes from Pelobates cultripes, assembly GCA_933207985.1. NCBI lineage: Eukaryota > Metazoa > Chordata > Amphibia > Anura > Pelobatidae > Pelobates > Pelobates cultripes. The sequence goes on along the minus strand of OW240919.1, from coordinate 39,003,477 downwards.
TAGAGCCAGCCACTGACGATGTCACCTTCAGTGGAGTTACACCTTACCTGGTATCTGAAAAGAGAAAATATATCTCTATCGTGGGGTTCAATGTCAATGCTCTTTGCTGACACTTTTTGTAAAGCTGGCCTTTGGACCTCTTTGGATATGTTTGTCCGGCATTACATACTGGACGTTAAAGCAGTCAATGATGCGCTATATGGTCGTCAAGTCTTTAACTCAGTTTAATCTTCTAATCTATGTTGAATTGTTCTGATTATTTGATCAGCAGTTATTTACATTTTCCTGGCTATTATTCATGGCAGCATATACTACCCACCCATCAATGTCTCTTTTTATCTACTGTAGACCTTGTTACTGACTGAGGACCTTAGGAATAGAGCCTCCTTTTAAAGCCTTTGGTGTTTTTCCTGTCCTATCGGCTGTAAGAGGCGGAGATAACCCATTCCCATTTGTATATGCTGCCATAAATAATAGCCAGGAAAAGAAAATTACTGTAAGTATGAATACATTTTCCACTATATAAATATATCAGTGTAGATTGGTTTAGCCGTATAAGTCCAGTAGACCAGATGCCAAAATATCAGACTATTGCAGTATGCAATGATACCTTTTTTATTAGACTAACATAATATTTCAAAGACAAGCTTTTGACCTATTGCTTCAGACCTGAGGAAGAGAGGAAAACTCTCGTTAGCATGTCTTTGAAATATTATGTTAGTCTAATAAAAAAGGTATCATTGCATACTGCAATGCTCAGGTATTTTGGCATCTTAAAAATATATCTATATACCTTTCCGAGTTTTGGCCATATGATTGCAAATGTATTCCAAAACAGCAGAATAGTTTTTTTGTTTTTTTTAAATATCCAACTGGTATAATTTTGATGTCGTAAATTGCAGTTTTCTAACCAATTTCCAACATGTGCCAGCTTTGTAAATAACCCTGACAGTTTTGCCACTATTTTAGCTGACTCTATCCATACCTGCATGATTTCCGTCGATGTCTGCAGCTAATACAGACAAATCTTTCATTTTGAATGTTGTGTGCAAACAGTGTTAGTTAATCAATCTAGTAACTGCTATGTCTCCATTGATTTATTATTTCAGCTGCTTACTAATTCCATATTCTGTCTATGCTACTCTTTTATGGTTATTTTTTTCAATGTAAGAATTAAATATTTCAAATCTGCAAATTATAATCTTGGAGTGTAAATTCTTAAAGGCATTGTCTGTTCAAAAGGCGTATTATAAAGACTTTGCATTAACAATATTGTCAAAACAATACATTAAAAAAAATGTAAAATAAAACGTTACACACTTTTTACTTTGTGTCCCTCAGAGGACCCCTCCCACACCAGAATGAGACCCTCCAATCACAAGCATTTCATTCCGAGTTCCATAAACCCAAAGACTACTTTAAATCATCACACAAGATGATCTGAGCTGTTTTTTTAACAAAAGCCACACCACAAAGTCCACTGTTTTGTGACATGGTCTATTCTTTAGAGCGTGTACAATACATGTGCAGCAAGAATCAGTGGATTTATCCATTAAACAGTGAAATGTGGCGAATTGACGAATTACACAATTCTGACCAAAATAGTAAGGATGGTAAAATTCCCCAACACAGCTAAATTTTATAGAAAGTCTAGGCATTCATAGATTACTTGACAAGATTGTGAGCAAAGAACATTTAAAGGCTCAGACCTTTGTTGTCATGGAATCAGGTTAGTTACCACCCTTAGAGTGGAGGTGGTGTGGCAATTGTGTATCAGAACTTAGTATGTCTGACCCATATTTACTATGCATCAGATGTTTATACAACACATAGTGGAAAACACAATTTATTTTGATACCTGTAACGCCAACAGCAGAGGAAGCTTTTCCTTCGACCAGCCCTCTCACAGATTGGAGTTTAATGTCGTATGTGGTGCTCGGGCTCAGATCTGTGGGGTGGGGGATACAATTGAAATTCAGAATTGAAACAATATGTAATTAAATTAATGACCTAAAATTTTAGGATTAAACATGCCTGCAAACTACAAACACAAGAATTGTTAATTGGAATCTTATTTTATTGTCAACTGATATCTGTCAAAAAAAAATTTATTTTTCCAGAACCAATATGGAATAACAGAAACACTGCTATTCAACACAGAGAATTTATTCAAATAATGTAATCTGAAATTTACCAAAACGTTTAGGATTCAAAGTTGCATATTGATGTAATTAACAAGCCTATACACTATGGGGAGCAGCACTTTACTCTCTCCTCTAGCTCTGCTTCACTCCCACCTTATTATTACTATTATAATGTCTCAACATTTAAAACTTCTCTCAAGAACACCATCTATTTTGCGTAGATAACGCTCATTTGAGAAACCTAAAATACTATACCAACATGCTTGCAAGGAGAAATAAGCGTACATATCTCTGTGTTTTTCCAACATTACAGATGGAAATAACATGCATTTAAGAGGACACTTGACGATGGTGGAATGCTGAAGTTACTTTCAGTATCTTTTTTCACTGACCTTGGAGTGCATTTACTCTAATTACTACAGATTTTAACTCTAACTCATTTTAGACAGTTATATCTAGATTTTGAGATTGGGGAGAAGGGAAAGAAAAGGTGGAAAGGGAGATGAAGAGAGAAGATATGAATGATGCAGAAAACAAAATGAGGAAACAAATCTCAGTAATTATTTTTCTCCAGTTTTGATACTATATTCTACGTATCTGATACATTATATATATTATTATATATATTATATAACCACTTGACATCTAGAGTGTAAGCTTGTTTGAGCAGGGTCCTCATTAACCTCTTGTTTCTGTAACATTTCATAATTGTCTCATTGTTAAATGTCCCTCTTTTTATAATATTGCAAAGCACTGCGTAATTAGTTGGCGCTATATAAATGTCAAAAATAAATAAATATTAGGGCAGTGGTTGGGGTTCCTGGAGACCTCTGGTGCTGGTTCATGGATCCGTACTAAACCATTTTGGAACAGCTAAACACTGTACGAGGGTCTCCAGCTACCCTCTGCCCTGCCCCCACTGGAGGTATGGTGAAAATGAAGATGACACTTCACTATGGCCATACCAACTCAAACAAAAGATAGATGTCTGGGATAGACTGAGAGGTCTTAGCTATTGCTTTCAACCAATCATTGTCTTGCTTCGCTGGTCAGGCTAAGGCAGAAGCAGGCAGCAGAGGTGGGTCAGGCTGTGGGTGCTTAGGACCCCATTCACTATTAAACCATTTAAAAACAGTTATCCAGCACAATGGGGCTCCACGTTCCATAATCACGTCTATGAGATAAAGTGGTAATGGTGCCTTGATGTCCTTAGGTGTTTAGTTAGTACCCTCTCAGTTAATCAATAAAATGAATTATCTCATTCTTATCATTCGGTTTTTGTTCACAAAAGTTATTTATCTACTCTACTGGTTAACATGATACCATAATTGCACTACACAACAATGCAAATTTCAACATTTAAATAATAGGAGTTAGTTTTTGAGCACGGCTATCTCTGTAAATCCACTGTTCCTAATAACATGTTATCTTTGTACCAAGCAGTGCAGCAAACTGAGTGTTCGAATTACAATCTCTTTAGATAGTCTTAAAAAAATAAAATGAAAAGCTATAAAATAATCTTAGGGAAAAAAAATCCTTTTTTATTAATAAAAATATATTTCAAATCTTGCATTGTGTTTCTGGAGAGAGAATTAGCTAAAAAAAAAAAGCGTACTAAGAAAAATGAGCAACTCATTAATTAGATGACTTTTTAGTTGAATGTATTTACTTTAGAAAATGTAAAAAAAAAAAATGAAAAATGTTTTGTAGCTAGATATGTTTGTAATAAATAAATTAATTTGATCTATCATCCAGTTCCAGGGATTCTCTTATTTATCTGTAGCATAAAAAAAATACTTTTGTGTTTGCTTAGTTGGTTTGCCTTTTATTCTTGTTTAATGTTGGACAAATTGCATAGGCATACAATTATGTGCCCATTCAAGTTTGTTAACATTTCTAATTGAAGCCACAATGAATGGATAGCTGCACAGGCGGCTCTCTAAGTAGGCTCTCTGATCCATGGTGGAAGGAAGACAGTGAGACTCCAGTCAAGCTACGGCGGTTGCGGAGTCTGTAGTGGTTGTGGTGTCCGGTGCGGTGCTCGTGGTCCTCAGCGCAAGCTAAGAAGCGTCCATCAACAGAGGGTACTCGTCGGAGTACGTGGAGCTCCGTTACACGCCTAAGGCCTCGCGCTGGCTGACCGAGGACCCGACATCAGGAGGGGGCCTGGCGGCTTGCCCTATATGCCGCCACGTGCGAGGCCCATCCAGTCTGCCCAGAGAGCCAGCCTTCAGCCTGCAGCTCCGTTGGGTGTGAGTTGCAGATTGAAGTGTCTCACGATCCCCAGCCATTTAGAGCATTGCCGCAAGTTACCACGGCAACACTCTGACTTCTGGAGATCACACCCGGCGGAGCTGCAGACTGGATAGGAATCCCACCGGACCACCAGGTAGCCAGGACACTATTACTATTACCCCCCTTTCCTCACACTGCCACCCCTTCCCTCCCTCACTCTGGCCCTTGTCACCCCCTCACCAAGCCCCCTGTCACACCCTTACTCAGCCCCCGGTTACCACCTCCTTCCCTCACTCTGCCCCCTGTCACCCTCCCTGACACTGCCACCTGTCACCCCCTTCTTCTCTCACTCTGCCCCCTGTCTCCCTCTCCCTTCCTGACACTGCCACCTGTCACCCCCTCGATGACACTGCCACCTGTCACCGCCTCCCTCAGCCACCTGTCACCCCCTCCTTCCCTCACTCTGCCCCCTGTCACACCCTCCCTCTCTGACACTGCCATCTGTCACCTCAGCCCCCTGTCACCCTGCCACCAGTCACCCCCTCAAGTCTGGTCCCTAATGGAGGTGTGTCTAAGGCAGAGATTACACACTTCCTTGTAGTCATACCAATTCATACTGACAATGGTTCTGATAGTCCTGAGTTCTGATAGGCTAAAAGCAGTCAGCTGACACTCTCAGCCAATCATAGATGCCCATCTATTGAACTAAACTACAGGACCAGTTGTCAGACTGGCGGAGGGTGTATCACGACTAATTTATGAAAGTGCCAATTTCTTTTAAAATCTGCACTTTTTGCAATATGAAAAAAGGACAAACACTCCACACATAAAACAGCCAACTAAAGTGCTTTAGTGTTCCTTTAACAAAACTAAAAAATGTTCCCTTAATGTCATACATATAGAATAGTATGCTAAACGCATGGCCACTATTAGATTATTTAAAGGGACACTGCCACCAAAATAACAAGAAAAAAATCATTCACTATTTTACTACAAAAAATTAATCAAAATTAAACAAAAATAAAAATCAAACATGTGCCTTGTTTACTTATATATATATATATATATATATATATATATATATATGCAGTCATCTGTCTGTTGGCATATTTTCAAGATGTTGCAGTTGTCAGGAGGCCCCATGGTTTCCAAGGTTGTAATGGATGAGTTCCAACAAGACTATAGGACTATATAGCAACCTATGTATTTGCAGGACTTAGATGTATAGGAAAAAATGAGGGTTGCAGGAGAATTTGCAAACTAAATGTAATGTTTATTTTTATTGTCTATGTGTATTTAATTATACGTATGGGACAAAGTTAAGCGACATCTGGTGCATCAATTGCTGTGGAATGATACATGATTGTATTGTAAGTTATTTTAATTTTTTTTGTGGAATTTCCCTTTACATATTATTACATAACCATTTGATGGAAAGGTCTGTCAAGTCGTCAGTAATGCTCCCATAAACCTTATCCCCTTTACTTACTGTAAATTTTAGATGGCCACGATTAGATAAAGTGCAGCCAAGTAGTAATTATCTAGTATTACTTCAGAGAAGCTACTGTTATCAAATAATGTAGCTATTCGTCTGTGTACTGTACTAATTGAACTTCAAAGACCTCCTTGTGTACAGGGAGCAACATCAACAACCTCATCATCGATTCATTAGCCTTCATGTGGGCCAGATTATTCAGATACTTCAAAGCAACTTTAATTATCCTCAGTGACTGTTTCCAGCTCTGACTGGAACTAGTATAGCAGTAAAACAGTGGCATGATATACCAAGTTTATTTATTTAATGTTATTTGGCACAATATACCAAGTTTATTTATTTAATGTTATTTGGCACGATATACCAGGTTTATGCATTTATTTTTCATTGGCTTGATAATGCATTAATGGCATTCCCCTGTTGGAACATCCTTCATAATTCATTTTACTAAATGCTTACCTGGTTGGGGAGATCATCCTTATTGATTAGTGATGCCCAAGTGTCCACTGGGCTGGGCCAAAGCTCTCCGGGCTGCTCTCTAACCACTTTTCATATCTAAATGCACAGCACTTTAATTCTTTCTATTCAATTAGCTTGTTTGTATATCAACAGATCTATTTTATTTGTGTATTTGTGTCTATCGCTGATGTTAACAGGTGGGTTGGTAAAATTATACTATGGGCCACTATATTGTTTTTGCCTCCCAGGCCACAAGTTGGCAGCCCTCCCCTGCAGTAAACCCTGCATTACACTTGTCCACCCAGCTGTAACACAATGTATTACACTAGTACAACCAATCTGTTACAGTCTGAATTTATCTAGTACACTAACAGAGTAATTCACTACAGGGACAATTTAAAGTGAATTTCAGACTTAAGGCCAAAATAGTCAAAGTAGTTTACCTGTTTTTCCACTTGTATACACAACTATTACAATCTGCATTCCACTGTACACCTGACTATAACCATCTGCAATCTGTTGTACACCCAACTATTACAATTAGTGTTCTACTAGTACACCCAAGTATTACAATCATTGAATAGTGCCAACAAAGTTTGGTGACCCAATCTACCATAATAGCAAAGTATGTATAAAGTACTAGTATAGTAATCGGAAAAACTCTGCAGAAATGTATTAGATATTTTTAAATCACCTTTTTTCCAGTCACCACAGCGGGACCTGGCAATGTTTTGACCCTAAATATTGACACTGTGCCAGATTGCTCTGCATTGACTTTAATAAAGGTGATTTAATAGAGCCTGCAGGGTGTTCTTTTATATTAATATTTATTGGCTTGGGAGATGGACATTCCATTTTACAACAGCTATTTAAACCTCTCTGCATATTACGAAGGCATTAATGTCCTTGTATGGCATTACACTAATGGAACCTGTATATTGCGCTAGTATGGCTCTGTCTGCAGAGTGTTCTTTTATATTAATATTTATTGGCTTGGGAGATGGAGATTCCATTCTACAACAGCTGTTTAAACCTCTCTGCATATTACAAAGACATTAATGTCCTTGTATGGCAGAATAACCTGTATTCATCTAGTGGAACACCTTGTATATCAGAACACCCTGAATTCCACTAGCGGAACCTGTGTACTATGCTAGTATAACAGAACACCCTGTATTCCACAAGCAGGACCTGTGTACTGCACTAATCTAACAGAACACCCTGTATTCCTGTAGCAGAACCTGTGTGCCATGCTAGTATAACAGAACACTCATAGGCGTGCGCACGGGGTGTGCCGGGTGTGCCTGGGCACACCCTAATCCCCGTGTGCACGCCTATGGTTTGAGTCCTGCAGGAACAGCGTGTGTTTGTGCTTTAGGGTGCACACCCTAATGCAATAGGCTGCGCACGCCTATGAGAACACTGTATTCTTCTAGCAAAACCTGTATACTGCTCTCGGATAACAGAACACCCTGTATTCCACTAGCAGAACCTGCATGCCATGCTAGTATAATGGAACACCGTATTCTTCTAGCAGAACCTGTGTACCATGCTAGTATAACAGAAAACTGTATTCTTCTAGCAAAACCTGTATACTGCGCTCGGATAACAGAACACCCTGTATTCCACTAACAGAACCTGCATGCCATGCTAGTATAATGGAACACCGTATTCTTCTAGCAGAACCTGTGTGCCATGCCAGTATAACAGAACACTGTATTCTTCTAGCAAAACATGTATACTGCACTTGGATAACAGAACACCCTGTATTCCACTAACAGAACCTGCATGCCATGCTAGTATAATGGAACACCGTATTCTTCTAGCAGAACCTGTGTGCCATGCCAGTATAACAGAACATCCTGTATTACACTAGCAGAACCTGCATGCCATGCTAGTATAATGGAACACTGTATTCTTCTAGCAGAACCTGTGTGCCATGCCAGTATAACAGAACACCCTGTATTCCACTAGCAGAACCTGCATGCCATGCTAGTATAATGGAACACTGTATTCTTCTAGCAGAACCTGTGTGCCATGCCAGTATAACAGAACACCCTGTATTACACTAGCAGAACCTGCATGCCATGCTAGTATAATGGAACACTGTATTCTTCTAGCACAGGGGTTCTCAACCCAGTCCTCAGGACCCCCTACCAGTCCAGGATTTGGGGATTACCTGGGTGTGTCTCAGGTGTTTAGAAAAAGGGGAAAAAACACCTTAGACTCTAAGGTGTTTTTTTTTTCTTTTTCTAAACACCTTAGACACACCCAGGTAATCCCTAAACCCTGGACTGGTAGGGGGTCCTGAGGACTAACGTTGAGAACAATCTAGCAGAACCTGTGTGCCATGCCTGTATAACAGAACACCCTGTATTACACTAGCATAACCTGTATACTGCAGTAGGATAACAGAATACATTGTAGTTCCACATATGAAACCTGTGTACGGCACTAGGGTAACAGAACACCCTGCAGTTCTACTAGCGGAACCTATATACTGCACTAGTATGGCCTGTATCATTGTGAGGTTTATTCATTAAAAACCATATGAGATGAATCAAAACTGAATAGCAGATTGAATGCACAGCTCATGTGGAAAATGTATTTAGTTTAGCTATAGTCACACCTTGGTTATTTTATTTTCAATTTTAAAAAGTTTTCTCTGGCAGTTCAGTGTAGTTCAGTATTTAAGAGCACTAATCTTCATTAACATTCCAACAGACCCTATAAAATATTTAACAAAGATGTCTTGTCAACATATTAAAAAAAAAAAAGAAAGGGCATTGTTTTTAGTTTTTTGAAATTCCTGTCTATTATCTGCAGCTCGTGAATATTAAACTGAATGCCAGCAGCTCCACTGTTACCCTGCACCCCAGGCAAACATGAAAAACACGTACAAGATGTGGAAACAGAAAGCAACTTGCTAACATGTGGCTTTAGTTTATGTGAGTTACACTACATGTAAGCATTTGGCAACCTCAGATTAACAGAAGCCATGAAATATTGCTCATGTCAGAAGTCATGCGAGAAGAAAGACTTTACATCTAGTATTTAGTAGTCAATAAAATATGATTTTCAATATATATTCACTGGTATTGGTAAAGATCAAACAGAATTCAAGAACGATCTCCGGAAAAGCATTTGCATCGTAAAATTGAATTCTACGTACATTACAGTAGTCAAAGTGCTCCCAGATGTGCAGTTTTAGTAATTTGCTGTTTAGCATGCAATTTATTCATTGTGATTTCATCACCTAATTAATCTAATTGCCCAGAATGAAAATAAGGGCCTGAGGTCTCTGTTTGACTAATCTTGCTCTGAAATGTTAGAAAGAGACAATGAAGACAAACTGTACCAGTCCAACCCTTTGGACAATGTTGGTTAAACTCTGGCCTGACTGTGGTCCACATGTCACAGAAAGATTTCCAGTGGCTATTTGAGGTTCATGGGAACAAGTGTAAAATGGGTGAAAGAGGGGGTAGGGTTGGAGCAAACTTTGCCTTTGATACCACGCTCGTCACTCAGGATACTCGGGGGAGTGTCAGCCTAACAAGTCAGTCAACCAAGTGGTTTATTCATTAAACACCACAATGTACTGAGCTGAAAATCCAAATTGCAAAATTTAGGCTACACATCACTCATTCTCTGAATCAGCTATAGTCACCACTTAGCTAAGTTAGACTTTGTTTTAGACCTTTTTTTTCCTTCCAATTCACTAAAATTCAGTTTTTAGAGACAGCTCAGAAGGTGAGGACAGGGGTCCCAAATCAGTACTATCTGCCACTTACAGCACAGTTGGGAGGGATGTGGGAAACTGCCAAACAAACAATAGTTGGAGAGCCAAAAATTAGTCAACCCTGAGAGAATGTTATTTGCCACACGGATGATACATGGATCACATACACACGTAAACTAGTTGATATTATCTGGTTAGAACATTGATACTCTCACAGGCATGCAAGCTACATCACATCGGTAACGTATCCCTTCCATAACCATACCTGAGATGGTGTATCTCGTCTTGGCATCATCGGACTGTGGTACCATTACTGCTGTCTCTGCTCCGCCTGACCTAGCTTTATACATGAGTTTAAAATAATCCACTTTATTACTTGGATTTTCCCACTCAATCTCCAGGGCATCTTCGTATTCTTCCGTCACCCACAGAGTTCCCAAGGATGCGTCATCTGCAAACCAAATACATAAATAGGACTTATGCATCACAGACTGCATCAGCGCCCTCATGCAAACAGCTGTAATCTTTCAGTGAATGAAATATCATTATATTATATTAATACATTATTTTTTTATGGGTATCTTTTTTTTCCTTTTAGACAATAGAATACACACAATAGAACATACGAATGCATAATTAGAAAGAAGGTGTGAGCCCCCAGATCAGAGCAGGGTTAACCATAAGGCTACTCTAGATGGCTGAGTAGGGCCCAGTGGGTTTTACTTGGGCCTCAGAAACATGAATTTGCTTGGCTCCATTAACCATCCCTATTTGAAGAGTGAATGGGAAGTCCAAATGAGTAAGCTGCCTAGAGCCCGGTGGGATTTTAATCCTTCTCTGCATCAGATAATGTTTTATAAGAAGATGCAAGGCAATGGGCCTTTCCATTCCATCACACAACTGCCTGGTGGAAGGACAGGACACATTCTATCAACTGTCAAACTGTAGTCCATTGGGTAAAGGAATTGGGGGGGTTGCCATTCCACAAGCATCTCATTAGTAAGGAGTCTGGACAAACGTAATTTCATTTTATTTATTCAGTTTTTTGGGGTTTTCTTTAAACTATTTTTGTGATGGATGGTTAAGCAGTTTTGCATTTTTGGGGCATTTTTATGTAATTCAGGACTAGTTCAGGAATTATTCATGATGTTATTACTGAGCAATTCTTGAGGATATTTGGACTTTTTTTCACTTCTTAGAGGACAGAATTTCATGGCTAATTGAAGGCAGTTCTGAAGTGGCCCTGTGTCATTTGGAGAATTTAGGAAAATTAGAATTTAGGCACAATTTCTCCTTGTGACAAATTACAAGATTTAAATTTTCAAGAATACGCGTTAGTACTGTGAATTTTGTGCAGTTTATAAATTAACATAGTCATCTTTATCTCTATTAATATTATTATTATTATTATTAGTAGTAGTAGTAGTATTAAACCTGCCACATTGTATTTCCCATTCTTCATCTTATGTTTTATTTTATTTTGTTTTTTTCAACAATTATTTTAGTATTTAACTTTTTGCACATAAAAAAGTCTCCCTTCATTCATGTTAGACAACAAAAAGCATATTACACAGGTCCTTATTAAAGCTCAAAAATAAATTTTTTGACTGCAGTGTGGTAACTTATGTTGATGGCTAGGTATAACAACTAGGATCCACAAAGTATGCAGGTCAGAAAATATAAGTATACATTTAGGCATCTCAGAGGAAATATGATAAAGTTACACAAATATAAACATGGTCAGTAAAAACAGCTTTCTCGTAACCTATTTATTAACAGGACTGTACAAAGGACAAGGAGTCACCCATTTAGACTTAAAGAAAAGAGTTTTTGCCTATGGCAGTTGTTCAGTAAGAACAATATATATAATTATTTCCCTAAAAGTTGGCTTGATCAGATTCTGCATAGATTTAAAAATTTCATCTGATTGACATTTTGGAATAAAAACAATATTCATAATATATTAGCTCATATGTTGGGTGACAAATTGAGAAAGTATTCAAGGAAAAATCCGACAGACATTTTGAATTTAGAAAGGATTTTTTTAAAAACTTTTTTTAGGTCAACATGTGAAACAACGATGTGGAAAAGTGTGAACTTAATGTGCTTGAGTCTTTTTTCTGCCTATATTACTGGGCAAAAATAGTAAAAAAAAAAATAGATATATTTTAAAAAACTTGTTGGTCGAATTAATTTGCAGGGGGCCAATACAACGTGTTGGGTAATATATGTTTGCCACAAGATTGACGATGGTTCACTTTTTTTATAAATATACATCTCTACACTTTCATGTCCCTTTTTCTTTCTTTATTTTTTTAATTTACAGTTTTTTAGTTATATGTTCTCATGGCGTGTATAATCTTTGACAATGGGTAGAGCTAAAGCAAAGTTCCATTTCAGTTGCTAAGCTACTATACCCACAAGCCGCCAGTCAAATGAATTCCACGGAAGAGCAAACTGCCGGTATTATGGACAAGGTGGTGGCACCCTGATATTAAGATCTGGTGCAAGATACAAGTGGCATAAGTAAAAAAACTGGAAAAAAAAAACATGTGCTGGTTCAACTCTTGCTACCTCTTCCTTACCAGTTCTGCCTTGGAGTTCAGCTGGGTCACTCGTCACCCGATTCTTGATTTGGTATAATATAATTTGGTACAAGGTGCCAGGGTTTAGACCCATGATCCTGTAACTATCTTGGTTTTCAGACACTTGTTGTTGCTTTTTCAGTTGTTCTTCACCAAATGGAAAGTAAGTAAGAATATAGTAATCGATGTCCAGCAACAGGTCCCATGCAATGTTCAGTGAATCCTCTGTTGTGCTGACAAGGCGTAAGCTCTCTGCAGCCATCACTAGAAAGCAGAACAAATCACTGTTTGTAGAAAGTAATGCACACTTCAAATACCGATAAACTATACCAATGTGAATGGTATTAAACAATGCATAGAATTACAGTGTATCTCATATGTGTAATCAGTTTGAAGGAATCATGTATATGCAATACCTTATACAATATGCAATACATTAAAGGAACAATATAGGCACCAAAACAACTTTAGCTTTATGAAGCAGTGTTGGTGTATAGATCATGGCCCTACAATTTCACTGCTCAGTTTTCTGACATTTATGAGTTAAATCATTTTGTTTATACAGCACTAGTCACACCTCCTTGCATGTGACTCACACAGCCTGCCAAACACTTCCTGCAAAGGGTGAGCTAAAGTTTGAATTCCTGCATATTCTGTTTAATTAAGAATGTATTATCTCTGCTCTAATAGACTTCTAGACCATGCAAGAGCCTCGTGTGTGATTAAAGTTCAATATAGAGCAGAAGATATAAACTTCTAAAACAAGTTAACATCTGATTGAGAATTAGACGAGTTGCGATTTTGTTGAACCTGAATGCTCAAGTCTTTGCTGCATATATAGGAGTGTTGGTGATGTATTCTACACAATGTCATAAGGACTCAGGGTTAAGGTAAGGTACGTTTAGGTCTAGGGGTGCTCAGGTGAAACCTGACTTTTTTTTAAAGTCAACATTTTAAGTTAATATTTTTGAAGTGAATCTACAGTTTCCCATAGAAGTCACTGTTGACCACTAAAGGTTGTAGAGAAGGATGATGGTAAGGCATAGGAAACTAAATCCCATCCATATATCTATTTTGCAGAGAACAGGAGGTGGAACTTGGCATTTTCAATACATTGTTTCATTGTTTCTGCCATAGTGTCTGAAGTTATTATTGTTAATTTTGCAGTTGCATTTCCTTTCATGCATTATAATATATTTTCCAGCATGCATATAACATATTTTTGAATGGATGCCCATTGAGTATCTTTGTCATTTTTTTAAATAATGTTTGCAGACAGACATTTGATTTTTTTTTTAAAAAACATTTCTATATGTCGTACTGTATTTAAAAATAATATTTATGTACTTTGTGGAACTGGTGGAGAGGTCCATTTCAGAAGTTCGTCCTGAGCCTGACTAACAATGAAGATGTCCCTCGGGCCCCAGCTCTTTGGGACCTTGTCTATCTGCTTAGGTTACCCATAGGTGACTTGTTGCCTGCTTAGGTGACAACAATGCTACACAAAGAGAAATTACACTAATATAAAAGTAAATACGAAAGCATGATTACACATTATGTATCTTGATGTTATCATGCTACTCACATTCAGAACAAGCTTCGCCATAAAATCCTTCTTCGCAGAAGCACTGACCACCATCACAGCGCCCATTTTCTCCACAGCTGACGACACAGTCAACTTCTCTACAAGATGGACCAGTGTATCCTACTGCACACTGGCAAAAGCCCCCAACGCATTTTCCGTTCTCTCCACAGTCAAGTGGGCATACTTCCTCACTGCAGTCTGGGCCAGTAAAGCCGCTGGCACATTGACAAACTCCATCAACACATACCCCATTGTTGGCACAGCCATTTGGACAACTCCTCTCGGAACAGTCAGGCCCTTCCCAGCCATCATCACACTCACAGGTTCCGGTGGCTATTATATATCTACCATTTCCGCTACAGAGACCAGCAATGTCTGAAATATGAGCACAAAAAAGAAGAAAGTTGTTAATGCTATATATTTTTCAAATAAACAATGTTAAATAAAGATAGATCTTAATCAATAGCCCTCTATAATAAAAAAATGTTCATAAACCTGTCACCGATATAAAATATTTATACTTAAAATAAGTTTATAAATTCCTACTCGGTAAAACTTAGGTTTAAATCAATAACCCCTTATGTCCTGGTTTTTGTAACACCCAAATCTGAACACAGCCTCATACATGACATAGCTACAAAACTGGCCATTAAGAAGTATAAAAGAAAGAAAATAATTTCATAATTTTTCAGAATGTTGGTATATGTAGGCAAGCTTCATACAGTGGTGAAATGACACTATACTTTATCTATATAGGTATATCATTTGTCTTGTTTCTCACCTATGGAACAGCTGTCTCCAATGAAGCCCTCATTACAAACACAGGTTCCACCGACACAGCGCCCATTGGGACGGCAGTCAACGGCACATTTCTTCTCCTTGCAGGCAGTGCCGGTATATCCCTCGGAACACTGGCAGACTCCATCTACGCATCTCCCATGCTCTCCACAGTCAACAGGGCATTTTTTCTTTCTGCATACTGGACCAGTATAGCCTTCTGAGCACTTGCATGTGCCATCAATGCATTTTCCAAACCTACCACAGTCAGGGATGCATAATTTCTCTCTGCAGTTTACGCCGGTGTATCCCTTTGCACATACGCAGATACCATCAACACATTTTCCAAACCTACCACAGTCAGGGATGCATAATTTTTCACTGCAGCTTACGCCGGTGTATCCCTTTTCACATACGCAGATACCATCTACGCATGTTCCAAACTCACAGTCAGGGATGCATAATTTCTCACTGCAGCTTACGCCGGTGTATCCCTTTTCACATACGCAGATACCATCTACGCATGTTCCAAACTCACAGTCAGGGATGCATAATTTCTCTGTGCAGCTTACGCCGGTGTATCCCTTTTCACATACGCAGATACCATCAACACATGTTCCAAACTCACAGTCAGGGATGCATAATTTCTCTGTGCAGCTTACGCCGGTGTATCCCTTTTCACATACGCAGATACCATTGACGCATGTTCCAAATTTACAGTCAGGGATGCATAGCTTTTCACTGCAATCAGTGCCCGTGTAACCCTCTGAACACTGGCAAACACCATCAACGCATTTGCCATTCCCACCACAGTTGTCGGGGCAGCTTTTCGTAGAGCAGTCTGGTCCTTCCCATCCATCATCGCACTGGCAGCCTCCTAATCTGGGCACAAACTTCCCACGCCCATTACAGTTTTTGTGAAAACCTGACTTCAATTTAGGAGGCCCTAAAATTAGAAAGAGAGAAGAAAATATCTAATTTAAAAAAAAAAGAGGAAAAAATATATAACTCAGAGTCACATTAATAGAATGCTAGGCTGGTTATTATTACAAAATGACAGTGGGTGTTGGATCTTAAATTATCAAATGAGGATTACAAAATAAATACGTTTTGACACACAAAGCATTAAAACAATTTCCATTGCTACATGTATCAGTGAGCATCAAGTTTTGCTTGAAGTTATTTACTAAACTCGGAGCTGTAAAAATTGACAAAGGAAATGCAAAATTTTAGGTCAGAATAGAAAAAAATAGAAAAATGTGCAAAGCAGCTCATTCCAGTTTGGCTTTTTTGGCCTCAAATTCACAAATACCCGTGTCAATTCTACACCATTCCCAGTTTAGTGACTTACTCTAAACCTGTGTAGTCTGGGTAAATCACATCTCTGTATGTTGCTTAATAATTCCTCGTCTCTCAATAGCAATAAAGTGCAGAGGAATTCCATGAGACATCAGTTTGATGCTCTCTGTGTCAGAAGGGTGAGTTTAATGTCTACTTTTTTGACTAACAAATTATTTACGAGGCTCAGCTAGTTGTATATATTTACTGTCATTTCTAAACATTCACATTGGAGTTACTGCTCTTTTTACTGCTCCACATGTCTTAAAGTAACTTTATTAATATATTAATCAAACAAATGCTAAATTTGGTTTTACCATTTAACACATGTGATCTATAATCAAGGAAATGTGCAAGTCACATGTCCATTACTCTTATGGCACTGGAAAAATAATGTATTGAAGTAAAATTCTGAATAACTGTACAACTTCACTATTGTGAGACGAGGGTTGGAAGTCCCAATTCCTGCTTTGTTAAAGTGGTCTTCGGGTGGACCTGATACTTCCGAAGCCAAATAAGTGACTGTCTTATTCTAGGTAACTATTTTGTTGGGGGTAAGAGTTCTGTTTTAACTCTCAGCAGTAAGCACAGATAAAGAGGTCACTGGTGAAAAGTGTAGCGTAGTAAAGTTAAACAAAACATTTATTCCATTTGCACAAACCAGTAAGGATCCATCTTGGATTATCTTCCACTGATACACTATGTGTACTTGCACATTCACACGGGGGATCATGGGACATTTCCATATTAAAAAACAAATAGTTATTGTTTAATAACATTACTAACAGGTTTTAGTAGCATCAGAATCTGAACATGCTGCATGGCATTCCAACGAAAAGCAACATGGTGGACAGAAGTGCTGTCACATCACCAGATCCTACTTAACGCTGTTCATTAAACCCTCACCTGTTCCTGTGGTATCCTCCAACTTTTTAACCCAAAATTTTTAACGGATACATCCTCCCTATCCTTGTCATAAATCACCTGTGTCTTTTTTCAACTAAAGGCAGTTAAGGACTAGTTTAGCATCACGGCTTTATCACACAGTGTGTAGCAAGACACCACCAAGTGGTTTATTTGGTTATAACAGTGTAAAGGCTTTGTCTAATTCTCCTTTCGATATGCTTGGGAACCCATTACCTAGAAAGGTGAGTGTTTTTTTGCTATATACACACTGACAATCCTCTTGCAGAGACTCAGTGACATTGTATATTTCTAAACAAGCTGAATATTCATATATAGCTGACAAACTGCACATGACCGAATATAGATTGCAACAGCAAGTTTCCTTAATCAACTAAACAATTTAAATTCATACAAACTATAAATTAAAATCTCTGTCTATCTGTCTGTCTGTCAGTCTGTCTATCTTTCTATTGTTATATCATTTATTTATCTCTTATCGTCTTCGGTCTTGATATAGCTTATAGAGGCACATGCAAGACACAACTAAAATTATAAATCTTTTTCTCTGTATTTAGCATATCAGCTATTGCTCTCAATTAGTTTAACTCTGCAAAAATATTTTGATAAATGCAAAGAAGAAAATAACAATAATTTACTATTATCACTGTTATTATTGAGAATCCAATTTGAATTCCAAGTGAATTTAAAATTTAGGTTCAAAATAATTGACATGGAAAAATTCTCTAATTCAGCTATGTGTTCAGCTACTCTGGCCTTACATCTGGAATTCAGTTCAACCATCCTCCTATCCCTCATATCACACAAAATGCTCCCCCATACTGCCAGTCACTCCATGTAGCATAGCCTCATGGAAGGCGGTAGAGGATGTTATTAATTCTCTGACCAGTATTACAGAACTCTCACACAATCCGCAAGGCCACGCTACAAAAGGGAAGTAAGCTGGGGAGAGGGTGGTAAAAGACCACAAAGGGACTGGGGGGGGGTGGGAAGGGACACCAAGGGGCTGGGGAGAGAAAGAGAGACACAGAGAGGATGGGGGAGTAAAAGACACACAAGAGGGTTTATAAGAGACACACAAAAGGATGAATAAAATACACTAAAGTGGGTGTTAGACATACACAAGGGCAAAAGGGGGGATAACATATGCTAAATGGGTACTAAGTCACAAAAGAGGGATAAAAACACAAGAGGGGTAAGATATTCAAAAGGGAGGTTAAGAGACACACAGGTGAAGACGCATATATAAGAGAGTGGGAAAATGCATCATTGCCTATGTAGCCAGAAATCCTTGCACCATCCCTGCATCCATCCCTCTGTCTGATTACCTAATCACTCACACCCACCCCATCCACTCCTCTCTCCCCATCTTCCCTCACTCCTATTATGCTCCTATCAATCCTATCCATACCCCAGTCTTTCCACATCCTCCAATCATTCCAGCGCATTCCTCTCTTCTCATTCTCCTATCAGAATTAAATATTCCTTCTTCTCTGCAACGTCCTATCATTCTCAAAAGACATCCCTCAGTTCTACCCACAAATAGCCACACACATCCCTTATAATTACCCACACACAGCCACACACATCACTACCCACACATCTCTCACATATACCCTCACAGCACTCATAGCTACCCACACAGCCACACACATCACTCACAGCTACCCACACATCTCTCACATCTACACACATAGCACTCACAGCTACCCACACATATCTCACATATACCCACACAGCACTCCTAGTTACCCACACAGCCACACACATCACTCACAGCTACCCACACATCTCTCACATCTACACACACATCACTAATAGTTACCCACACAGCCACACACATCACTCACAGCTACCCACACATATATCATATATACCCACACAGCACTCCTAGTTACCCACACAGCCACACACATCACTCACAGCTACCCACACATCTCTCACATATACCCACACAACACTCCTAGTTATCCACACAGCCACCCACATCACTCACAGCTACCCACACATCTCTCACATATACCCGCACAGCACTAATAGTTACCCACACAGCCACACACATCACTCACAGCTACCCACACATCTCTCACATATACCCACACAGCACTAATAGTTACCCACACAGCCACACACATCACTCACAGCTACCCACACATCTCTCACATATACCCACACAGCACTCATAGCTACCCGCACATCACTCACAGCTACCCACGTAGCCACATACATCACTCACAGCTACACACACAGCCACACATAGCTACCAACATGTCCAACATGGCTAAACACACATATTATACAAAACACACAGCACTCATAGCTACCCACACATCACTCACAGCTACCCACACAGCCGCATACATCACTCACAGCTACCCACACAGCCACACATAGCTACCAACATGTCCAACATGGCTAAACACACATATTATACAAAACAAGTTTAACCCATGAAGGTAAGAATGTCTCTTCAGTTGTTATTTGGCTTAACTTTAGCAATTCCTTAAAGGGAAACTTTGTTTGAATTTTTTCTAACAATTTGCAAATTTTTTCCTAAGCCTATAAGCCTTAAAATCCCACTAATAAAGATGTAACTTTATTATTAAATTGTTAGTGCGATGCCAGATTTACACAACCTTTGGCCCTCCAGATGTCGTGGACCACATCTCCCCTGATGCTTTGTCAGCATTATAGCTTTAAGAGCATTATGGGAGATGTAGTCTATAACATCTAGAGTACCAAAGACTACCTATCCTTGTGCTAGGCATTATTCAGGCAAATGGTTCTCATAGAGATGGGTGATTTTATCGAGATTTAGGTCCTTGCACTATAACCATTTCAAGAAGACGAAGTAGTTATGTTCATGGAATGGCTTTTTAAATACTATGAAATACACTCGCACCATCATTTCCTGTACAGAGAAAACATGCCTGCAACAACAAAAGAGTTTGAAAAAACTATGCGTTCAATGCATATTTTTGCTAGTAGAGTGTTAATGGAAAGATATAGTCACCCATTCAGGCAAAACAAATCAATTGATGAAATCTGGCTAACATGGGAATTACTGTCCATCTTCAAAGAAAAAACTCATATCACACTGTCAGATTTATTTTTCTTGTTAGAACATGCTACTATTTTATTTGAAACATCATCAATACTACAAAAACACAAATAAAGAAAAAAAACCGGCAAGAAGTGTTATTCATTAGTGGTCAAAGATCTCTTTTTCTAAGCGGTTCTATGCTGAAACAGCTGAGAGGAGAATCTATTTGGCAACTTAAACCTGTGGTTTGTCTAGGAACAAAACGCACTTAATAAGAACTGAAGGACACCAGGATTCTATTGGCATTTTTGTAATCCTGGAGAATCTTTAGGAAAAACGCTAACAATAAAGTATTATATTTGGTTGCAAATCACAAAGTTCCAAAATGTTAGACACAAAAGACTGATCATGATTCAGGTTTTAAATGTGTCTAATATTTTATTTATTTATTTATTTATTTATTTATTTATTTATTTTATAAAGGTCATAACAAAAATAAAAGAATGAAATTAGGATTTATGAAGAGAAAATGTTGGTAATGATATTTAGGTATTATGTAACTAACACCCTATGAGCCTTGCTCTGCAGGGGCGGGGACAAATTCTATTGGCCGCTGTTTATTGTGACTAAAGGTGACTGAAGAGTTAGAATTACATTGCAGGCATTTCTAAGCAGAAATGTGTTTGTCACAGTCTCAGTTAGTACCATATGTGTTCTGACAAAGCACATAACTTTTATTTTAATGGGAATTTTAAGATCATTCGTGGACAAGCTATATATTCATTTTGATAAAACATGTCTGTTTCTACAGAAGAAACACACAAAAAGCACATTGGATCATGATAGGCTCAATTTACTATTACACATAGAGCAACACTACGTAAACCACCAAGTAAGTGTATCTTTTAAGTAGCACTCATGAGATGTCAAGTATAGAAGACAAGTCTTTCGGGTAATAAAACAGCAATCCAAGTATCTTATTGCAAGTGCAATTTTTATTAAAATACTTGTGGTTTTATAGGAGAGAAAGACACAACATACTTATTATGTCACCTGGTATATAGTTTGGGAGAGAGAAAGGGTGTATGTATTGAATGTATAAGACAGGGAACATGTCACAGTGTTAGAGAGACCGAAGCAGGAAGAATATTTGCATAGTGCGCAAAGTCAGCTTTACCTTAACTAATTCCATTGTCACCCAGTCCACACATATTTTGTTCCCCTACATCCCTTTTAAGTTTCCATACTTAAGCAAGAGCATGTGAAGAGTAATAAAAATTTTTTAGCAAAAGCTCCATCAGGCCCTATGTTAATCCGGCCCTGACCAGGACATAGGTAATGTAGTAATTATGGAGTCGGTGTGTCCGTTTAAGCATCTTACAGGTATGTGGGTGTTTCCTGACTTTTGACTCACCCTACATAATGCCATTAATGTAAAGAAAGCAAAAAAACAATGTTACCTCCATGCTCTTCAGACCCACAGCATCCTTGGACTTCTTCTTTCATTGAACTCATTCCTGTTTCTAGAGCTGCCAGCCTGGCCATAAGGTCACTAATTAGTGAATCCTTCTCGCAGTCCGATGCAGGGCTCTTAAGACTGATTTGATGTCGGAAAACAAGATTCTGATCATCTGATTCAATGGGTGGTAGTGGTGTAGACCCATCCCCGGGGACACTGTACACATGGGTGATGGTTAGAGCCTTTTCGCTGCTACATGTATTTGCTTCACTGCTTCTGATGACAACAGCGGAAATTATGAGGTGACAGGTAGAAAAGAGGAGGAACTTCACAAAAAGTCCCCAAAAATACATAATGCCAATTCAGTGTATATTCCAGAAGCCCCTGTTGCAATACAAGAAAAACAAATGAAATGGTATTAATGGGAGGTAGCCAATCACTATATGAACATTAGTTACAGTTTCTTTGTTACAGTTTTCACACTAACGATATGATGATTCTAGGGTTCTCGCCAGGGAATTGTTACAGTCAATGTTCTTTATCTGAAAACTCAATTCAAGTTTCTACTCAACAGTACAACATGCTAACTTTCATCTTGTATTACAAAGAAATACTTATTAAGAAATTATTTTTTTTTAGTACAAAACAACATAAAAAGGCATGTAACAAAATGTGTCCACTGATATTTGTGCAAATACACAATACATAAAATACAATAGACTTTCATGCTTATTACTTGAGTCATTTATGTGTCTATTCTGTTCAGAATTTATATTGCAAACTAGTATCTGACTGGGACATCAAATTAGTTAACAAACCTACGTGTAGACATAGACACTACATACAAAAAGGAACAAACACAAATACGCACTTGCTTATCCCTTAATTGCAGGGAGAGAGAGTAAAATATGAATAGTCAAAAATTCCCTATTTAACTATTATATTAAAACTGCACTTTTACATTTACTGTTACTGATCCAGTCCAGGGATACCAAGTTGTATTATTTATTTATTAAACATTTCTATGATTCAGTTCCATAAAATGATCAGACTTTTTATTCAAATATTCTACTGCAAAACCTCCTAGTAATGTGGAAAAAAAATAGATTTTGCTACCTAATTCCCAACATATATTCCATAAAGATTTTTTTTTTTTTTTTACTGAGATTATGTATACTAAACATTTGTTCCATTTTGTTCTGAAATTTAACTTGGTTTATTACCTGTCACCAAGGAATGATATTTCACAAATTAAATTTAAAGGAACACTCCAGGCACCATAGCAATATCATTGAAACTAAATTGATATGATGACAGGAGCTTCCTAGCCCAGCTTATATTTTTGGGTTAAATCAAACTTTTTAGGTTTAGGGCAACCTTAATATTTCAGTCTTTTTCCAAGGTGCCCCATGTCAAAACAAAATTCTAGGTTGTATAAATGTACAGTGCTGCGGCATATACTGGACCCCTGTTTAGCAGAAATATTTTGCGGTCAGGGGTACATCCAGAACCTAATTGTGAGAGGGGCACAGATAGATTCTTTAAAGAATTAATCCAGGCACAATAACCACTGCAGCACTCTGTAGTGGTTATGGTGCCAGGAGTGCTGTGGTGCCCTCCCAGGGCAAGTAGTCAAACTGTTTCCATTTCTGCAAACTGTATCCCTTACTACAGAGAGAAAACTTTGGGATTAAACCGTTTGTGAGCTGATTAACCCCTAAAGGTAAGATGGCACCTTGGACCTCATGGCACCATAACAACTAATCATTTTGAGTTTTTTTATGAATGCCTGGAGATTCCCATTAACTCAAAATGTTTCACTTACCTTACCATTGGCTCTACAAGTATATCTTTTATTGGCCAAGATTAAATTTTGTCATCTGCGTTTTTGGAGGTTGATCATTATTGCTTCATTCTCGCAGCATGGAGGGGCTGCATGAGGGAAGATCCTGATCACAATTTACCAAAATACACCACTCTTGGCTAGTCAAGGAGATCATCTCAACTGGCCCGTGACCCGTGATAATCGCAAGTCACTGGCAAAACTATTGATTTAGCCAATGACAATTTGACTTAAAAAAACTGCATCCACCAGAAAGACCAGCTTCAAAAGTAACTTGTAGCTAGTTATGGAGATTCCCTCACCTTATCAGCCAGCCCATGACCATGGCAGCTGACCGGTATTCTGATATACCAGTTTGCCGTATGGCTAGTCCAAGCCGGTGGGCAAGGTTATAGAATGTATTATGCTTTTTCATGGATAGAGCTAGTGACAGCTGCACTTGCAAGAGTCTGCAACACAAGGAAGGCTATTCATTAAAAGTGTAATTAAGGAGACCTGAGAAGGCAATTGTAAATTTAGGCAAAACAGCCAATATCACCGGCAGAATTACCGTCGGTACAGCAGGCTTGCATGCTATTTAGTACCGTCAGGTGTCCTTCACACTTAGTAACACTTAATGGGCATCTCTGATCAGGGATTGGTGGATGCTGCGGGCTGCGGCCCTTTAACAGCATGACAGGGCCCCTTTGTATCTGTGTCAGTATGTGTATGTGTCTGTATGTATATGTATTTGTGCCAATATGTGTGTGTGTCTGTGTATGTCAGTGTATATGTGCATCTGTTCCAGTATGTCAATGTGTATGTATATTTTTTCTAGTATGTGTGTGTATCTGTGTGTGTGTCAGTGTATATGTGTATCTGTTCCAGTATGTGTGTGTATTTGTGTGTGTGTCAGCGTACATATGTATCTGTGTCAGAATGTGTGTGCGTATTTAGGTCAGTATATGTGGGTATCTGTGTGTAAGAAAGTGTGTATGTATATCTGTGTCAGTATGTGTATGCATCTGTGTTTGTGTGCGTGTGTATGTATATATATGTCAGTATATATGTGTATCTGTGTGTTGCAATGTGCATGCATGTCAGTGTGTGTGTGTGTGTGGCACCAACACAATATACAAATACACCCTTACTTTCAAACACCAACAATACACACAAATGTAGATCTACTTATCAACGCTAACACTACATACAAACACACCACTGCATACAAATGGCAACTGTACATACAAATACACTACTGATCACAAATACTGAACACTGCTCACAAATACAACCTTGCACGGTTGGGGAAATGGTAGATACCCAGCTGGCAAAGAATTGTGGGAATTGCACAAACGATACCTTTTGTTCATCATTGTGCTAGAGGGGGCTCCAAATAATTATTGCACTAGGGTTCTCTTTACATTAGTTCCACCACTGGCCAGTATATAAAAATTCTCACACTCAACTAGTTAAATAACTAAGCGATATTTAGCTAAACTTTTAAATATCGTGTTTGTCTTTTCACAATTTAGGTTTAGTGAATAACCACAATGGCTCTCTCATAGAAAGTCATGATAGAGACTGGCGGAGGTTACGGAGACTCCTTACAAGATGTGTTTTCATTAGCAGCAAGAGTTAACAGATACAAAAATAGTTTTGCAAATTGTGGTAAACAGAAGCTGCAAACTATAGAGAGACAGACACAAGTTGCATATTTTGTTATGATGTCTTGAGTACGTCTTATGACACCCACAAAGGTAAATAATAAATTGTCCAGTAGGATCAATGATCTTAAAAGATATGGAGCGCAATGCCCCGGGAATACCAGCATGCAGTGCAACTTAAGTTTCGGTGCACGTATTCCACATGAATTGCCTATTTTGCCCTCTGGTTTTCCCATCACCGAAGGTAAAATAGCCGCTTGTAGACTCGCATGATCTACTGCAGGACAGCATTATGAATTACCTGCAACTCCATGGGAGCCTATGAGCTCTGTACTTTTACAGATGTCTAACTTAATTTAAACCAGACAATACACGTATGAGCCACTTGGAGGTAGATACGTGAGAACCTTTTTTTTTTCCAAAATCAAGTTTTCCAGAGTCATCCTTTGCAAGAGACTCTCTAAGGACCTAACTTAACATAAATGTGATTGATATCCAATGGGATCGTAATAAACCTCATGGACTTTGAGGGAATAGACTTGAGTTTCTCTTTACTAATATCCTAATACATAATCCCCAGTGATCCATCTAAACTAAAAGGTTTAATGCTAAAGCAATTAAGTAAAATTTAGTTTCATATTTAAACCACAAACCAATTGCCTGTAGTCAAGAGCAATATAGGAACGCGTAGCTAAAATAAATGTCAGAGGAGAATGATACGGTAAAAAATGTCCCATAATTAGGATTTTTTTAAAAGATGCAAAAATAAATAAATGAAATAAATTCATTAATAAAAAAAATAAAAAATAAAAATACTTACTTTAGAAATTTTAAACCAGTTCATTCTATAGTGACCTCGAGTCCTGAGTGTTTCATTGCGATTTAAGAGATCTGATCTTACCCAATAAATCCATGCACAAAAGAGGTTTATGGAATAAGTAGTATACCTGAATGCCTAACTTGCTGATTAGAAATGTTGAGTAACCTATCAATTTACACATAATCATTTCACTGAATCTGAGCCAGGCTATGTTGAGCTCTTGGCAGGAATGCGCATGCATGATTCATGGTTTATCGAATGCAACCCATGTTATGCATGCAGACTAAAGATGTCGCTTGAAAAACTGATGTAGGCACGGTAGAATTCTAATTCCAGGCAGCCTAACTGACAGCTCAGACTGATAGCTGATTCCTGATTGACACGTCTTTACATCTCTAACCCACTCTTAAAATTGAGGTTGGCTGCAGGGTACACTATAGACCATCATCTCTGAAATAATGCAAACTGGTGATTTTATTTTAGAAACATTGATGGAGTTATTCACTACACCAGGGATTGGGAAGAAATGTATGGCATTATAGCTGAACTAGTAATATAGGTTTTTAATATTTTTTTTCTACTGATGAAAATTTGCAATACCCTTGAAAACTCTCCACACTTCACTGAAGGCAGAATAGGCTAGAATTAATTATAGAATTGCATATTTTAAGCCAAAACTCTCCACTGGAAAAACATAACATTTTCTGATTCACTATTTTTTGCCTTTCTTTTACAATATCCTACTCAGTTCCCAATAATTCCCAGTTTAGTAAATAGACCAGCCTGAGATTTTTGATACAGACAGAGAGAGTGAGAATCAGGACTGCAATTGGTGGAGCTTCTGCATAGTTAGATCCTCGTCTATGGCAGCTATTCACTAATAGTATGCTTAGAGAATCCATCAAGGGAAATGATCCCAATTCGTAATGACTCTCCTTTAACATAGTTTTTTTTCTAAACACTTTTTAAGGATCAGAAATAGACAATGCAGCCCAATTCTATGTCATACTTTCATAACCAAGGCAATTTAGTTTAAAAATATTAGCATTGTATGTATAACATGGGATGCTTAACTAGCACATACATGTGGAATAAGATTGCAATGGTCAAGAATCCACACCCGAAAATATTTAGTTTACACAATTATAGTTTTTCTAGAATGATATTCTAATTATATTGGCGGGTGTAAAATTTTAGAAATTACACCCTTATTTTGCATAGTTCAAAAATGCAGTTGGATTTAGGTAAACTGGCCAAACACCCACACAGCCGCAAAGTTTGACTTACACAGGTTGCTGTAAGAGGAAGCCATTTGCAGATAATAGAACCATAGAAAAAGCATATATTTCTTTGTGGCTTAAAATCCGCCCTGGGGTGATGGGAAAGTTAGGTGATCATTTCTGGGTTAAATTTTATACTGTATGACGCAGTAATACGTATCAAATTAATGCAATGCAATTTATGGCATCATCACAATCATAAAGAAGCCGTTAGCCACCAACCCTTGAACAACAGGCATAAAGTTCTGTTCTTGTTTTGAACTTTACAGTTTAGAATACTTTCTCCTAACAAAAAGGGGAAACAGAATGAAACTAAAAATATATTCCATTATTTTTTAACAAATCATTTCTTTTTACTAAAATCACTATCGTATTATTTTATCTATCTATCTATTTATATATTATAAATCATAATATTATTTATCAGGTACTTCTTGGCACATGTCAAAGAAGAGGTAGCTAAGTGATTGATACATACAAACATTTCCTATTATCATTAACCCCGAGGAGATACTATATCCTATTTGTTGTCTTCAGTATCAAATTGCTCCCCTATAGGGATTGTTCTCTTCACTTTTGGTGCTTTGAAGGGCACAAAGGTTAATTTCGCCTTTCTAAGTGGATGATATATTTGACACAAAGAAAATCAACTCCACGTGTAAATTCTAATTCATCATCATTATGATGGGACTAGGAAGAAGGTGATAACACAATGTTGAAGACTATTCTGATTCAAACTGACAGTCACAATGAATACTCTCGGGAAACATTCGTATTTCAAAGTTAGGAATAAAAGAAGCGTTATCAGGGAGACAGAGCAATGCTGGAATAAGCAGCCATGCTTAGAGGCCAATAAGATGTGTTCAGTGACATGCAGGCTAGACTTTCTGAGATAGTAAAAACACTAATTGGGGAGAGGGAATTTCACCCAAAATCGAGGTGATAGCATGACAGCCAATTTGCTAAATGTCAACATAAGCAAGATAAAACATTTTCACAATTCAGTTGACAACTCATCAGTCTCAACTGTGAACAAAAATGTATCCATACATAAATAGGGTTTGTTCACTAAATTCTGAACTGTAGTGAAATGAAAACCAAATAATGGCTATTTTAACTTAATTTTCCAATTACCTTTTAAGTTTATTACAAAACAATGTTTAGTAAATAACCAGTATCAATATGTGAAGTAACAAATAACTAAACAATTACATATATAAATTTTATTTATTTATTATTATTGGTTATTTTCTACTATGTGTGTGTGTGTGTGTGTTTATTTGTACATATATTTTTTTTATTTTGTGATTATTTGTTTTATTATTATTTCACTAATAACTACTGATCACATTATGAAATTATTAACATTGCAATTTATATTTAAAAAAAAAACACACACACACAAAGACCCTTGTTGGAAATCCCAGGATCCCAGGACTGTTCCTAGAAATTTGGAACACTTGGCATTTATCCCAGGAAGGATCACAATACATTGCATAATAATGTGCTCACAAGGCTAACAGTAACATAATGCACTCATGATGCTACAGGTAGGAAATTGGGTAACCCATACAATATGTGCAGTATATGCAAAATACAGTAAACAAAAAAAAAAAAAAAAAAAGATTGCTGATTGTGTACTAAATTTAAAAGGGTTCCGTTATTATGATCTGCCAGAATATCGCTCCTGCTTTTGACGCATTCAAACCTGTTGCAATATATAACAATTTATCACAGAGAGCTGACAAGGACCCAGATTGTGTTGACAGTGTAAAAATCTGGGTTATTCTTTTACATAATGAAGGCCAAGTGCTTTGTGGGAAAGCTGACGTATTAGTCAAACACAATTAATACACAGGTGAGTCTATAACTGTGATCAAATTCACCGGTGATGGTTAGCCTTGGGATCTCAGATGTCCATACATTTGACAAAGTATTTAGTGAACATAAAAGCTTTGCCAAAGGTTTCCTTCCTTGATATATGAAGATAGTTATTATCATTATCTGTAAGGTCACCAAGTCCAATATACGTTTCCCTCATTTGTTACCTCAACCATTTAATTTTATGACCTTACTAGTAAATAGTTCAATCCTAAACTTCAGTAGGAACTTCTAAGTAAGTGTAAAAACATATCTTTAATACAACGACACACAACCTGTAGTTTGCATAGCAGCAATAAATACACATCGTGGCTTACAATTATTTCTTCAGCTGTTTCAGCATTTTCCCACTTACAATAAAAGTGCTTAAAGAAAATTTTGGAGCTATACTTACTACTAAACACAGTAAAAAAAAATCCAGAAATACGCAACATCTGGCTAAGCACAATGAGAATTGTAGTCCACAGCAGCTGGAGTTCCAAATATTACCTATCCTGAATGTATATACATAAAAACATGCATGCAAATATTTCCGTATATATTACATATTCCATACTACAGGGATTTTCGACAATGCATTATTTTGTTTTAAACCCACTGATACCCAATAAAACAAGGCAAATTTGCACATTTGAGCACAAAATAGGAATATTTAGGGATCCTAAATTTTTCCTTTTTTTTTTACCGTGAGTCTTTAGCATTCAAACTGAAATTGGTCATGCACAATGGGACAGTCCTCACCTACCGCAGTCTGGAGGTTCTTCTGTACGTTTTAGGAGATGTGAGATGTTTATGAGTCTTTCAGCCCTATTATAAAGGACCAATCACCAATGCAGGGGTGTTACTTTCACCCTACATATGGAAAACTAAGTTTTTTGGACCTTAGTAATCCCTTCAAGCCACCCCCCTCCTCTGTCTGCATTTAATTCTTTCACTATGATAGCTTTCTTACAGCTGCACAGTTTAAGAACACCTCTGTCTGTATCCCATTCCAAGCTACTGGAAAAAACAAGTTGAAGAGTAATTGTAAACACAAAACATATTTTCCAAAGTCCACATAAACAGTTTGTATAATACACTCTATGTGACCTTGTGTGTATATATGTATATATATATAGTGACAATAATATAGCCCTGATGAATATCTTATATTTAGTTCCATGTGATTTTCACTTAAAGTGGGACTAAAATCTTAACTGCATTGAATCATTATTTCAATTTGGTTATCGTGGCCTGAAATTTACTTTGAATTGCCGATAGTTTATATATTAGTGGATAACCCTGTTGAAAGTGTCATTTGCTAAGTATGGCAAAGTAAAACGCACAATGAGTATCAAAATGATACCTCAGATTATCTTTATTTGGTGGGTTAATAGAAGTCTCGAATGTTTGTATGATAACTTATTTTCCTCACCATCACAGCAAAGAAACATTTATTTAGTATAAATGTTTGGGGCATTATCACTTTATGTAACCAAGATAATGAAATTAAAGCGATCGTTGAAAGCACCATAACCACTACAGCCTGATGTGACATGATGTCATGAGTGCCTCTGTGAGCTCCTATAGAAAGTAGTCAAATTCACTCACTCCCATGCTGTCGGAAGCTCCTGCCACTGAGATAAACTATGATGTGTTGGGTCGCCCTCATTGGCTGAGATCATTCAGCTTACGCTTTCAGCCAATGAGTGTGGCACTGCAAATTGGGACATACAGGAGCGTCAGGCAGCAAGGGAGATGGTAGCAGACTCCAAACGCGACCCAAATAAGTTGTTAGACTGTCAGTAAGCGGCAGTGGTTATGGTGCTTGGAGCCTTCCTTTAACTTTTTTATAAAATAACTTATATGTGTTATATACAGTACTCTGTGCATGAACTGTAAAAAAATTACTGTCCTAAATATATAAACCCTGGATAGGCAGAAAAGTGCATAAAATTGTATTGTAAACTCCAATCTGAGGCCTCCAGCTCATCAAGCTCCATACATTCGCAATGCCACTTCCTGGGGGTGGGGTTACAACGTCCAAACGTGATGACGCCTTTCGCCAACAGACAACTTCCTTACATCTGAGGAATGTGATATATTGGCAAAACACGTCATGCGCGTTATCATTAATGTTTTCATTATTTACTGTTAAAAGGAAATTAAAAAAAAAATAATAATAACAGTGTGAAAACTTAAACTACAGTAATCAAATGCATAAATCCCAACATCATAAAGCAGGACGTCGATGGGCGATTCCTGCCCAAAGGGGTCATCCTACCCCAAAAGTGGATATGATCGAAGAACTAGCAGGTAAGTCTGGAATATATGCACCCAGGCTGCCTGTCAATCAAGCAGGCCAGCCCACCAATGGAGGACCAGGCAGAGAGCACTGTTTCAGTACAAGTGCAGAGTCCTAGTGCCTTGAGCATAGTGCGACTTTGTTTACTGATGTGCTTGCGCTATGCTTCCTGGGAATTGTTTCCTAGTGTCTCCACAATATGGAGCTCCTAGAAAATAGGGATATTAGGGTAGAAGAGAGATACAGATTGATTTGGCCCAAAATATAAACAATTGGGAGGTATGAGGACATGAAAACAGGTGTGAAAATTTAGAATGGAAAATTATGTTCTGGGGAAAATGGAGTGGACCTGGTCCAAATCTGCAATTAAACAGTCAAAACGTAGGTGGAATTCCATACTGCAAGCCCAAATAAAGACCTTTGTTACAGCTGCCGTACTGGAGTAGTTCACAGGTGCAAGTAAAGGGAGATTCTAGTCATATCTGTACAGCATGGACCACCAGCAGAGGTCTTACCAAAGAACCAGGTGTTCTGAAGACGGCACTGAAATGAAACTTGCAAAGAGAGCCAGCACTTAGCCATATGTTGAAGTTCACAGCCAGGGTGGCAAAGGACGACTGCTTGCCTTGGCTGCTCTGGTTTGAACGACTTGGAATAAATGCACTTGATTTATTTTTGTTTCTTATATTTCTTCTGTTAAATAAACAAGACGAACAAGCTTTTGGGGTTTCAAAAGTTGACGGTCTATTCTCTTTGCAATCGAGAAATGAAAAATGTAAAAGAGTTTAAACAATATTTGTGTTTTTTTAATTTAGTTAGGGTTTTCTGTTTGGCAAAAGTGTTTTTAGCAATATTTCTCAAGGTTCTTCAGAAGGACGTGGAGAAGGTATCAAAAAGACAATTTGTTACGGATTTTATTCATACTTTTGAATGTCTTAATGTCCAAAGAGAGTTAAAGTTTTCTCCTTGTGGATTCCGTGTTAACCCTCCGATCTATCACCCTTCATTTGTTTTGCTTCTGATATTTCTGAATTAGCAGGTATCTCAATTCCTGACAGTTTTTGCACAAGTATGTTTTGAAGGACAGCTGCCCTTTTGCAGGCACATAGGACTCGATTTAGTTCATTTGAATCATAATCAAAAATTATTCCATTCTGTTAGAAAAAAAACATTTTTAAATGATCTATTTACAAAAATTTGAATAGGCTTTAATGGTGACTTCTGTCGATATATAATTTTAAAAGTAATTTTAGACAGATAACAGATTCAAATGATTTAACCCCTTAAGGACGGAGCCAAATGTACACGTTGTGAACAAAACAAAATGTAAACAAAACCTGGCATTTGCGCTACATGTCTGTCCAACCGTAATACACCTCTTTCATAGTAAATGTACCCACCCTTATTATATATCATTTTATTCAGGGGAAACAGGGCTTTCATTTAATATCAAATATTTAGCTATGAAACATAATTTAATATGAAAAAATGGGAGAAAATACGATT
This sequence comes from Pelobates cultripes, assembly GCA_933207985.1. NCBI lineage: Eukaryota > Metazoa > Chordata > Amphibia > Anura > Pelobatidae > Pelobates > Pelobates cultripes. The sequence goes on along the minus strand of OW240919.1, from coordinate 38,970,434 downwards.
TTATTGGATTTTTTTAGTTCTACATGACAATTAAACGGTCAGTGTCATAATACTGTTTGCTTTTACTGCAATAAAATACACATATTTGTATTCAGCAAAGTCTCACGTGTAAAACAGTACCCCCTATGTACAGGTTTTATGGCGTTTTGGGAAGTTACAGGGTCAAATATAGCACGCTACATTTGAAATTGAAATTCGCCAGATTGGTTACGTTGCCTTTGAGACTGTATAGTAGCCCGGGAATGAAATTTACACCCATAATGGCATACCATTTGCAATAGTAGACAACCCAAGGTATTGCAAATGGGGTATGTCCAGTCTTTTTTAGTAGCCATTTGGTCACAAACACTGGCCAAAGTTAGCGTTAGTATCTGTTTGTGTGAAAAATGCAAAAAAACGCCAATTTTGGCCAGTGTTTGTGACTAAGTGGCTACTAAAAAAGACTGGACATACCCTGTTTGCAATACCTTGGGTTGTCTACTATTGCAAATGGTATGCCATCATAGGGGTAATTTTCATTCTTGGGCTACCATAGGGTCTCAAAGGCACGTAACCAATCTGGCGAATTTTAATGTGAAAAAATGAAACGCAAGACTTATATTTGACGCTGTAATTTTTGAAAACACCATAAAACCTGTACATAAGGGGTACCGTTATACTCGGGAGACTTCGCTGAACACAAATATTTGTGTTTCAAAACAGTAAAAAGTATCACAGCAATAATATCGTCCGTGTAAGTGCTGTTTGTGCATGAAAAAGGCAAAAAACGTCACTTTTACTGGCGATATCATCGTTGTAATACACTTTACTGTTTTGAAACACTAATATTTGTGTTCAGCGAAGTCTCCTGAGTAGAACAGTACCCCCCATGTACAGGTTTTATGGTGTCTCGGAAAGTTATAGGGTTAAATATAGTGCTAGCAAATTAAATTCCCTTTACTTTCGGCATGGGTTGTCATGCAGGTCCTGCTAATTGTAATTAATTAAGATACCTAATTATGTAAAAATATTGCATAAATATATTGGTGGAATCAATATATGTATATATATACGTATGTGTATATATATGTATATATCTATATAATTTTTTTAAAATATTTTTATTTATATATAGGTATATATATAGTGATATATACGTATATATTTATGTGTATAAATATATATATTATTTCGTTCTATGTGTTTTTTGATATATATATATATATTAATTTCACAATACAGTTAGAACGAAATAACACACATCTATATATTTTTTAATTATTTATTTTTAATTATTTTTGTAATTTTATTTTTTAACGTATTTACATTTGAATTTTTTTTATAATATATATAAATATATATATAACAATAATTATATATATATTTAATCAGTATCAGTGTATGTGTAATTTGATATTAATATATATATATAATTATATATATATTAATAGTAAAATACACCTAGACGGTGTACATGTGTGTATGTATATGTGTATATATATACTTTGATCATATATATATAATATATATATGATCTAAGTATATATTATTTATTTTTTTACACTATTTATTTATTTCATTTTTATTTTCAGCCAGCAGGGGGCCCACCTGTCATTACAGGCAGCCCCCCTGCTGGCAATACAGAAGCCAGCTATCCCCGGCCATGTGATTGTGGGGTCCTCGCTAGGACCCCACTCTCACACGGCCGGGGGGCTTCCTGGAGGACGGTCGTGCCGCGGGGGGCTCCCTGGGAGTCCCCCCCACCGCGATCGCCGGCGTGGGACCGGGTAAGTACAGAAAGACCGGAGGGCGTACTATTACGCCCGGCGGCGTTTAGAGCCGCCTATTAGAGGACGTAATAGTACGCCCTCCGGTCTTAAGGGGTTAAATCAAGGCCATAATTACTAATACTCTATTATTATTATTATTATTAATATTATTGCCATTTATATAGCGCCAACAGATTGCATAGCGCTTTACAATATTATTATAACAAAATGTTGGATATCATATATAGTTTACATCAGTGGTTCCCAAACCAGTCCTCATGGCCCACCAACAATTCAAGATTTATGGACTTCCCTGTTTTATGCCAATAGAGATATTGACAAAACCTGGACTGTGGGTTTGGGAAACACTGTTTTACATATTTCTTTAGTTAACTTTATCAAGAGAATATAGTCAATACGCTCTTAGAGGGACACTATAAGCACCCAGACCACTTCGTCTCAATAAAGTGGTTTGAGTGCCATGGTCATGCGTTTTAACCCTGAAACTGAAAACATTGCATCCTACAGTCCAGCAATGTTTTCATTGTAGGGTTTAAATGCCTCTAGTGGCTGTCACTCAGAGAACCACTTGGGATTCTTCCGCTGTGATCGCCTAGTAAAATTCTGCTACTTCTATTAGATGCTCTCAGAGATTGGCATCTGATTGGCGCAGCATGGCACAGCACACCCTAAAAATCAGCACCCCTTATTATTGCCATTTATATAGCACCAACAGATTCCGTAGCGCTTTACAATATTATGAGAGGGGGGATTGCACTATAAATAGGACAATTACAAGAAATCTTACAGGAACGATAGGTTGAAGAGGACCCTGCTCAAAGAAGCTTACAGTCTATAGGAGTTGGGGTATAAAACACATTAGGAAAGGAACTGTATTACTAAACTATTTGACCAGGAATGAATGCCAAAGTGAAAGCTACCAGCTTATCCAAGAAGATGTTTAATTCAAAAACATAACATTATGCATATCACAAATTAATTGGCCAAGTAAAAAATTTTCCATGTAGACAGATATAATTGTTACATTTTTTTGGAAAGGGTTGTGGTGGTCGCCTTTGCTTACCGGTCTCGCCACTTATGATGTTTTTTTTCCGTGTCAGAAGTCAACCATAAAATGTTTAAAGAAATCTCACCTTGCGGCGCATACATATAGCAAGTATACGGTGGATTGACAAAGCGAAGTCATTTAAAGAAACACTCCACACACCATAATCACTACAGCTTCTGCTTTGGAACTTCCGACTTTCTGGTGTTAGTAACATAGGTCAGCAAACCCCAGGTATTAAGTCAAACCATTCAAAATTGGCGCATTACAATTGGAACACCAGGGCACTCTTGGCACCATTACCACAGCACATAGATTATGGTTATAGTGCTTGGAGTGTTATTTTAAGTAGTTCCCTTAAGTAGAAAAGATAATGTTTATGTGCAGGGATTCCACATCAATTCAATTAATAAATAAAATACATACATATATTTACTATAGAAGTATATTCTATTCACCAAGCTGACAAATGTGGATAACTGACAAGGAAACTCCAAATCTTTGGCTAAAGTAACCAAACTGAAAAGATTCTCCAACGCAGCACTTTTACCAGCTTAGCCGTTTTAGTCTACAATTTGCTATCCTCTTGTTTATTCTGCTGTTTAGTGATAAACCTAAAAGACTTTGAAGATGGAACAGGGAATCCAGTAGTTGGAACAGACGTTTATTGTAAAAAGAAGATATTACTCTCAAACATGTGATGCCTATAAACGAAGACATTTATAGGGAACAGCTCTAAATAGCGCAAATACCAGTTTTTATATGAGTCTAGCTTCCCCGGGGAGTACAATTATCTCCCTCTGTTAACAAGTATCCAAGTACAGGTTCGATCTATACATACAGTTTGAGGTTCACTCACTAAACAAGGAAATGTGGAAACATTTTAATAAAAACAGATGATGTTGGTTATTTTAGCCTACACTTACTATTTCATTATTATTCTACAGAGTTTAGTAAATATACCCCTACTCCCGGCAGACACACAAAGGATTCCGGTCAGTCAGTATACTGATACTGATATCTCACATAGCATTCTATACTCATACTGATATCTGCATATTCATACTAATATCACACAAAGCATTCTATAAATTGATACTGATATCTCACATAACATTCTATATACTGATACTGATATCTCACATAGCATTCTATATACTGATACTGATATTGTACATAGCATTCTATACACTCATACTGGTATCTGCATATTCATACTAATATCACACAAAGCATTCTATAAATTGATACTAATATCTCACGTAGCATTCTATGTATAAGAATATAATACACTCATATTAATATAATACATTGTGACAGACCACTCTGTCTCTGGATTGTTAAACATTATTTTTCTTCACCTGTTGGGATTCACCGAATGGATTACACTTGTATTGTTCATATATCGAATAAATTCCCGAACTGGTAGACGACCCGTATACCACGTGTGCTGCTCGTTGACCCTTTTAACCTCTGTCAACACCGCATTAACCACAATAACCACAACATTCTAAAAGGTCGGATGGGGGCCGCCGTTAGTATGTGCGAACACGTGGCGGCAGCCATCTTGAGCCACGAACACATATAGCGGTGTTTGGTCGTCGAGTGTATGGAACTCAAAACGGACACTCGACCGCCCAAACACCGCTGAAACTTCCACCTCCAACTCCACCTACATTCAGCTATTTTCAACTGGAAAGCACATTGTTCGGTGGGAGCGCACTCTCGAACGAGAGACACAGACTTAGCATACTCACGAATGGTTATGTTCTGTATTTTGTTTTATTTCGTACTCCCGAAACAGACCGACCGCACATCCCAATTAATGGAACTATACTGGGCAGACGCCTCGTGTGCGGTCAATCTAAATTTTACACTGGTGGCATTTCGGCTGTGTTCGTGGGATCTGAATGCTTTCGGGATATGTTGGGTGCTCAGATCCAGGCTATCCGGGTATATAGGACTTTAGGGGGTACCTGTTTGTAAAATGTATGTTTTGGGGTGTAATAAATGTATATGCTCTGGACCTCAGAGATAATGTAATTTAGATGTGTATTTTACAGTAGTCTCATCTCAGGTCCAGTGGGGAATGCCCCTGTAATATGATTTGGGAAACCCCTTGCATGGGAAGTTATAAATCAGTTCCCAATAAATCAGTTCAGCCTTGTCTCATGCGTGGGAGAAAGCAATACCAGCTATATCACTAGATCTTTTAAGAGCTATACCTGCTTTTCGTTTTTTAATTACTGCTATACTACAAGCGCCTCTCACACTAGGGAAAAGAACATTTCTGGTGGCGAAACCCTCTTCCCTATCGGTGCGCACACATACATAGTATATGATATACCATATTGATATCACACATAGTATATGATATACTCATATTGATATCACACATAGTATATGATATACGTATTGATATAATACATAGTATATTATATACTCATATTGATATCACACATAGTATATAATGTACTCATATTGATATAATACATAGTATATTATATACTCATATTGATATCACACATAGTATATAATGTACTCATATTGATATAATACATAGTATATTATATACTCATATTGATATCACACATAGTATATAATGTACTCATATTGATATAATACATAGTATATTATATACTCATATTGATATCACACATAGTATATAATGTACTCATATTGATATAATACATAGTATATTATATACTCATATTGATATCACACATAGTATATAATGTACTCATATTGATATAATACATAGTATATTATATACTCATATTGATATCACACATAGTATATAATGTACTCATATTGATATAATACATAGTATATTATATACTCATATTGATATCACACATAGTATATGATATACTAATATTGATATAATACATAATATATGATATACTTATAGTGATATCACACATAGTATATGATATACACATATTGATATCGCACATAGTATATGATATACTCATATTGATATAATAAATAGTATATGATATACTCATATTGATATCGCAAATAGTATATGATATACTCATATTGATATAATAAATAGTATATGATGTACTCATATTGATATCACACATAGTATATGATATACTCATTTGGATATAATAAATAGTATATGATATACTCATATTGATATCACACATAGTATATGACATACACATATTGATATCACACATAGTATATGATATACTCATATTGATATCACACATAGTATATGATATACTCATATAGCATTCACATAGCATTCTTTACACTCATAGTGAAATCACACATAGTTTGCTGTACACTAATACTGATAGAGTCAGGAACACATTGAAGGCAGATGTCCAGTTCCTTTTTTGTTAGAACCATACACTGTATAGTATACACCATAATATAAACACTAAAATGCATAATAACATCACATGTGATGTACTATAAATTTAGATAGAATATTAAGGGAGAGTGTATCAGAATACGCTATAATAATTTGGGTGGTAACCCCTAATATGAACATTCAAATACCAGGAAACTGAAAAAAGGGAAAAAGTGATAACAAAACCCTTTATAAAAAAAGAGTTAGAAAACGTAACTTTTATTAATACAGATATGTTAAAGAGGTGAAACATATAAATACAAGCAAAAAAGTTCCTGCGTAAAGAGACTAGAGGATAGGGTCGTCCTAAACAAAACAAATTTAAACTAGAAAGAAGAATACATTCGACATATATAGTGAATTCAATGAATAAAAATCTGCCTGTCAGTTTTCTTCACACTGAAAAAGAAATCGTAAAGAATCAACTTGGTAGCACACATCACATTCCATATAGTAATAATGATAAGTCATATAGAATGGCATGAGCTCTTACTGGAAATGCTTACTGTGTCCAGTTATACTTCCACGCACAGATTGCAGAAATATATGGATTGGAAAGTCATTTGTAGTAGCTGATTCATAAAAGAGTACTCACTCAATCAGTGTCCCTCAATGATAATCAATACCAAACAGTTGTGAACAAAAGTTGAAATTAGGGACTCCCAAGTTGAAACCCCTAAGATGATTTGAAGCCAAAGACATGTTTTCACCCAATTAGGGCATTAAAATAAAAATATATATATAAAAAAAAAAAAAAAATATATATTTTTTTTAAATTCCATACCAATGAGGGTACATGTGCCACAACAGAATAAACAAAATGTTGGACATCATATATAGTTTACATCAGTGGTTCCCAAACCAGTCCTCATGGCCCACCAACAATTCAAGATTTATGGACTTCCCTGTTTTATGCCAATAGAGATATTGACAAAACCTGGACTGTGGGTTTGGGAAACACTGTTTTACATATTTCTTTAGTTAACTTTATCAAGAGAATATAGTCAATACGCTCTTAGAGGGACACTATAAACACCCAGACCACTTCGTCTCAATAAAGTGGTTTGAGTGCCATGGTCATGCGTTTTAACCCTGAAACTGAAAACATTGCATCCTACAGTCCAGCAATGTTTTCATTGTAGGGTTTAAATGCCTCTAGTTGCTGTCTCTCAGAGAACCACTTGGGATTCTTCCGCTGTGATCGCCTAGTAAAATTCTGCTACTTCTATTAGATGCTCTCAGAGATAGGCATCTGATTGGCGCAGCATGGCACAGCACACCCTAACAATCAGCACCCCTTATTATTGCCATTTATATAGCACCAACAGATTCCGTAGCGCTTTACAATATTATGAGAGGGGGGATTTAACTATAAATAGGACAATTACAAGAAATCTTACAGGAACGATAGGTTGAAGAGGACCCTGCTCAAACGAGCTTACTGTCTATAGGAGGTGGGGTATAAAACACAATAGGACAGGAAATAGCAATCAAATAAGGTGGGAGAGTAGCAGAGTTGGATGAGAGAGTAGAGTGCTGCCCTTTAGGAGAGAGCAAGAGACAGGTATGTGAGGTAGAGTTTACTCTGGGAAGCCATAAGCTTTCCTAAAGAGATGGGTTTTAAGTCATTTATTAAACGATTGAAGACTAGAGGAGAGTCTGATGGCAGTAGGCAGGCTATTCCATAGGAAGGGAGCTACCAGAGAGAAGTCCTGCAAGCATGAGTTGAACGTACGGGTGCGAACAACGGTCAGGAGAAGGTCACTGGCAGAGCGGAGAGACCGAGAAGAGACATACCTATGGATCTGTGAGGAAATATAAGAGGGGCTAGAATTGTTCAGTGCTTTATAGGTGTGAATTAGTACCTTGAATTGACTGCTATAGGATACAGGAAGCCAATGTAAGGACTGGCAAAGAGGTGAGGTGTGAGAGAACAGACTAGAGAGGAAAATCAGTCTGGAGGCAGCATTCATTACAGACTGTAGCGGTGCAATATGGCTTTTGGGAAGACCAATCAGGAGAGGGTTACAATAATCCATGTGGGAAATTACTAGAGCATGGACAAGCTCCTTGGTAGCATCTTGCGTAAGAAAGGGGTGGATGTGGGCTTTGTTTTTAAGATTGAATCTACAGGATTTGTCAACATACTGGATGTGAGGCTCAAAGGTGAGGCCAGAATGAAGTATGACGCCAAGACAGCGCTTTTGCAAGGATGGACTTATGTGGATACCACTAACTTGAAGGGTGAGCGAAAGATAAGGATCAGTATTAGGAGGAGGAAAGACAAGGAGCTCAGTTTTAGAGAGATTGAGTTTCAGAAAGCGGGAGGACATCCAGTCAGAGATGGAAGAAAGGCAAGCAGTGACACATTGCAGGACGACAGGAGAGAGGTCCGGGGAGGACAGTATAAAGACAGTATAAAGAGAAAATAGAAGGGGACCAAGGGCAGAGCCCTGGAGGACTCCAACCAAGACAGGACAAGGGGAGGAGGTATCATTAGAAAAGGAGACACTGAATGAGCGTTGGGAGAGGTAAGAGGAAAACCACAAGGGGACAGAGTCAGAGACCGAGTGATTGAAGAGTTTGAAGAAGGAGAGCATGATCAACGGTGTGAAAGACTGCAGAGAGGTCAAAAAGCATTAGTATGGAGTCGTGGCCTTTGCATTTAGCTGCGATTAGGTTGTTAGTAACTTTGATAAGCGCAGTCTCAGTAGAGTGGAGAGGGCGGAAACCAGATTAAAGAGGGTCAAGGAGAGAGTTGGAATTGAGGAAGTGAGGCTGTGGTGTATTACCAAACTCTATAAATTATTATGTACGCATACACATATAAACTCTGGTCCATCTACTTTAACAAATACTTATTCAGAGACAAAACAACAACAACATACAAATAATGACACACAATCTAACTAACTATACCACCAACAACAGCAACAACAACCTAACTGACAATAACAACTACATCTTATAAAATCACCAGATCCCAATCACACTTCACCATGATAGAAATTAGGCCATGTCTGCTTAAGGGACTGCTCAGTAGCACAGCCAAGAAGGAACAGGGAGGAATGGAGATAGGGGGAAGTGGTTACCTCTTTCCTGACTTGTAAAGGTATTGAATTACTCAATTACCATATCAAACGGTAAAGCTTATCCCACTGTACATGAGCTTGTTCACGTGATCCCTGGTCACCATATTAGTTTGATGACAGAATGTCACCACATACCCTCACATTTAAAAGTGAGAGAAAGAATATAGTCAAACAGGGGTTGCATCACCCCACATTCCCCCAATTTCAATTGTTTTCAGTTGTTCTGTTTTTAAATTAACCACTGCCCAAGTGGGTTGGTAAGAACCCTGGTAGTTGTTCATTAATATTATATGGTAATGTGTTCATGTGAAGTAGTAATATCTAGACGCAATCAACCCCATACAGTAATTATCACTAGTTTATGACACAATATGATGTTTAATTTCGCCTGGGACTGGAATCTGAAGACTGTGACTGATCTGTGTGCTTGATAGCTGTGATTTTAGAATGAACTCTCCTTGAATATTGTCTTTGCCAATCCATTACAAAGCTTGAGGTTTGTAGGTTTAATGACACATGCAAGTTCATGAGTGTAGGGTAAACTCATTCTGTGACCATCTTGAAATGACACAAATTCCTGCTTCTTGCTGTTACTTTACCCTCATTGTGGGCTGTGTTAATAGTTTGACTTGGTAATCTCAGCACTTCTTCATCTGTATAGTATCCATTTTCAGGATAATAGTTTGTTTTGGTAATCCCAGCACTTCTTCATCTGTATAGTAAACTGTGACAAGACATGTCAGTTACCTTCGCCTCTCTGGGCCTTCCAATTAAAATGTTCTTTGAATCAAACACAGACATTGAAATATGTACAACAGTAATCAGCCTATTGTCTTGTGTCAAAAGCTTATTTAGTTTTGTCTAATAAAATCTATTTGGTTGTGGTGTCTTAAGGCTATGTTTACATTTTAGAGGTATGTAAAAGACCCACAAATGTCTCCTGAAATTTTGATTAATTTAGACATTTACTCCACACCTGATGGAGCGTTGAACACAAAACCATATTAGTTATTTTATAATTTACTGATGAATACATGCAATAATCACAAAATGTACATAGTTTAAACCGAAAATTATTATACATGAACGTGAGTGGGAAAGATGTTAGGGTGAAAAATTTATTCGCAATTGAACGTAGGTGCAAATTCTCATACCCATAACTATTTAATCCCCTGCGGATAGCCAAATATAACAAATAGCATACATTGTCACTTTATTATTTATGCCATCTTCACTCAAAGCAATCTAATTTCCCTATATTCTTAATGACAAAAACCAAACAAAAAAAAACAAAGCATCAAAGATGGAGAGAGAAGAAAAAAAAGTAGATTGAATGCTACCATTACACAGTTTGGCAGCGTGCAATCTATAGAAAACTGTCTGTTGCTATTCAAAAATCAAAATCAAAAATCAACTTGAGGTTATATTTGTTGGGAACCAAATAAAAAAAATGCTTTTAATGTTTTTACTGTTGTAAATCAACAGAAAGTTACACTATCACATCTCTCCAGTGTGATCAAATATAAGCCTCACGTTGGCAACAATTCACTTAATCTATGAATTCATAATTATTAATCCAGCATCAAAAAATAAATAAAACATAGCTGGCAGTGCAGGCGTGCTAAACTAATAAAAACAAAAATTATTTGGAATTTGGCCCACCTGACTGTAATGAATGAATTTAGAGGCTTATCCTTACTATGACTAAAAAAAATATATATATATAACAATACATACTAAGGTCCTCTTTAAACTGGAGTGTTACGAGATAATGGTGAGACAGATAAAATATAGAAACAAAAGAAAAAACAAACATACATACAGATGTAGAGGACAACAAAAATTATAGGAGTTATTCATTGATGGGGACCCCCAATTGATCAGTATTTCCCTCCCTCATCTGTTCCCTAAGCGCTTTCACGTCTGCCTCCAATCTCTCAGTCTGTCTCTTTAGGTCCCAGTAGTCTCTATTCCCTTCTTTATTCCTCCAATTATCCCAATTCTGTCTATTGGTCTGATGCTCATCCCATCTATGGTTCCTTTTCCAATTATTCTCCCAATAACTGTTCCTGTTGTTTCTCTGTTTTTCTTGCCAACTGTGATTTTCCCAGTTATCTCTCCTTTTTAGCCTCTCCCAGGTATTATTATTATTCCAATTATTATTGATTACCTTAGGCTCCTCCCATCTATTTTTCCAATTATCTCCCATTACATTACTTCCTTTAGAACTGTCCCTATTCATATGGTCCCTCTGTGGATCTCTCCATCTTTTGTCAAAGTCCTGTTTTGGTCTCCAGTTTTCATTATCCCTCTTGTTCTGGGGTACATCCCACCTCTGGCTTCTCCATTTACCATCTATATCTCTACCAGAGTCAACCTTGAATGTTCTTATGGCTGAAACAGAGAAGGCCTGTTCTGAGAAAGGATGCTTAATCCACCAATTGTCAGCTCTAGTTAGTAGCATTTCTAAGTCTGCTGGTGTTGGATCAAAAAGCCTGACAAATTCTTGACACTCCCAGGGAAGGGCTTCCATTACTTTAGCAATGTGTTCTGGTGAGCCCAACACCAGGGGCTGTTGAGGTTGGCGTAGCGTATACCAGAACAATATCCTTTGAGCTACCTCTCTAGGACCATCTGCTGGCCTCATCGGAATATTCGCTATTTCTTTCTCTATGCTGAGTTCTTAGAAATTAGTTTCAGCAATTCTTCCTGCTTGATCAGACACACTGTTATTGAATCCCAATAGTCTACTAGCCAAAGGACCCATAGCATATTCTAAAAGTTCCTCTAAGGTAAAACCTCCCTTTTTAGCTCTATTTGCTCCCCTCATAAACCAGTGTGTAAAAGTATTAAAGTTGTTATTTGGCATACTTCCCCACCATTTCTGGAAATTTTCTTTGTCTGTGATTGACATAGTGCTTGTCTGTCTAGAGAAACTAGTAGGCATTTCTCTTGCATTAAAGTGTTCAGTTATTATTAAAGGGGCTTGTGGGACACAGTTAACAACTGGCGCATTTCCCTTGTGTTTGGTTCCGAGCACTGGTTCTGTACCTTTAGATATAAAATGAGACTGGCCTGGGCATACTTTAGGAATCTCCTTATCCCATTTATTTATGTTTTCTTTAGTTTTCATTTTATATTCCATAACTAGGTTTTGGAGTTCAGTGATCTTAGCACTATATGCATCTCTCTGTTGTTCTATTTCCTTCTCCAACCCCTCGATCATTTTGTTTGTTCTTAGGGCAGCTATTTTAAAACAATCTCTTTCATCAAGAGCATCTTCCATTTTATTAGTGGTTACTAAATTAGCTTGCTGCAATTCGAGTACCATGCTTGCCAAACCCCCTATTGCAGCAACAACCGCTTGTGCCACCAAGCTTTTCCTTTTCTTAATATGGCACTTTTTATTAGTAACAATCTGTGTCAAAACATCCATGAAACCTTCATATTTTCCACAATTGGGGCCTGCTGGTTCTGGAAGCTCATATGGTCCATCATGTTTGTCAATGTCATTCTTAAAGTACTCTAGTACTTCTGCAGAAAAATACTTAGTACCTAGATATGACATTTTAAAACCGAGCTCTCCCTAGGTCTTTAATCAAAATAGACCAGCAGACTAAGGAAAAAAAACAACACGCTTTTAACAATGGGATTAATTTAAAAAAACTGAAACTGGCTCCAAAGAGATTGAACCATTTGAGAAACTTAATTACATTAACCTATTCAAACAAACTCTTGTCTTTTAAGAAAAAAAAACTTCACAGTCTCAATACAACAAATGCCCACAGGCAGCAAAACACAAAACCACCCTTCTGCCTTTGTTTAAGTGCAGTGTGGGGGGTTTACAAATAAACAGAATGATTTAAAGGAAGATATGGGAACTGAAAAATACCTGACTGTAACTTCAGCACAATGATAATTCCCAACCATATAACAATCTAACATAGGCACCTTTACCTCAAATACAAACTGTTCATTTTCTATTAAACACACTCCAGTGTAAAAATGGAAATGTTAGCCTGGCTAAGCAATAGCCACCACACTGTATTAGCCCCAATACCTTTATCATGTAAACACAATGCTCCTACCCAGAATTCAATGGTTCAAACAGACAAAAGATAACCCCCAAAAAACAGTTTGCTATTTAAACTTAGAATGCAAGGAAGCCACAAAATGTACAAAATGTAACATCTAAAAACAATTACAATATATTCAGTTTAGTTCTAGTTAGTTGCAACAGGAGAGAGACAATACAGCACACGGGCTATTAAAAATGGCCGAAACATCAATAGTACCAGTGCAGTGCAACTATTCAATCTTCCCCTTTAATCACCAATACTTTAAAACTGTGCATAAACAAAATTAAAACTATAAATGCTACAATTTGCAACAAAATACATTATGCTCCTATCCTGAATTCAATGATTCAAACAGACAAAAAATAACAACAAAAACCGTTTGCTATTTTAACTTAGAATGCAGTGAAGCCCCAGGAATGGAGATAGGGGGGAGTGGTTACCTCTTTCCTGACTTGTAAAGGTATTGAATTACTCAATTACCATATCAAAAGGTAAAGCTTATCCCACTGTACATGAGCTTGGTCACGTGATCCCTGGTCACCATATTAGTTTGATGACAGAATGTCACCACAGAGGCACACAGGTAAAGACAAGTTTTTCCAGAAGCATTGAGGAAAAGGAGTCAGGGATATAGGATAGTTAGAGGGGAAGGACGGGTCAAGAGATTTTTTTTCAGGATAGGTACTACAGTGGCATGTTTAAGGTCAGCAGGGACAACGCCAGAAGAGAGAGAGCAGAGGTAAAACACTAACTTTGGTCAGGGTTTGTGACTAAGTGGCTACTAAACCACTGGGCATAACTCATTTTGAATACCCTGAGTTGTCTACTTTTGCAAATGGTATGCCATAAAGTGGGTAATTTTCATTCCTTGGCTGATCTACGGTTTCAAAGGCAACATGGGCCCAGCAAACCAATCTGTCAAATTTCAATGTGCAAAAACTAAAATGGGCAAGCTCTTTACTTGACCCTGTACTTAGACGTGTACAAAACACCATGAAACCTGAACACGCGGGGCAATGTTGTACGTGTGGGACACCACAGGATACAAATATGTTTGTTTTATTACAGTAAAAACTAACAGTATTATGCCACGCAGAACTTGGAAAATAACACAATTTCTTAATTTCTCACAATACAATTGCCTCCGTCCTCAAGGGGTTATGGGATCAGTGAAAACAGACCCTATTCCTTATGTTAAGGACTCAAGTCTCATTAATCAAAACTGAAGAGGGGTTATAGATATTTTAACTGGACCTTTGAGAATTAAGGCAATTCAATATCTCAAAGAACTTGAAAAAGACTTTAAAACACTTTTAAGATTAAAATTAATTACCCCATAAATTGAGAGATAATAAAGTGGTAGCAGTTACACCACAAACACTTTCTCTTATTTGATTATATGTACACAGAAAGTTAACTAATGATTCCTCATTTATAAATTACACTAATAAGTGAAAACCAGTGGCGAACTACTAGGATAGCATATGTCGTGCCTGTCACGGAAGGTCCATCGGGGATGGTAGCATCAAACAGGACAGCAGCAAGCAGCTTACTTTATGTACAGACCTGCTGCTACCCTGCTTGGGAGTCCAGTACCGGACTCCACTTCACCATGATTCTCTGGTTGTCCGGAAGTGCATGTGACCCACTGCAAACCCTGCTGAAATTTTCCATCATATCCTTTTCCTCGCCACACTGGTGCTCAGTTAGTGAGTCAGGGTACAGTTGAGGCGCTTCTCAGCCTGTACTCAACCTGTACTCTGACTCAACACTGAGCGCCGTAAATGCGAGGGAGAGGATACGGTAGAGGATTTCAGCAGAGGGTACAGAGAGTCATATACACCACCAGAACACCAGGGAATACATGCAATCAGCACTGGACCAGGACAGGTGGTGCCATAGTGGTCCTGCAGGTCAACAGACGGAGGCGGGATTCCAGGCAGGCTTATCTGGAGCCAAACAGACCGGGGCAAGGAAATTAGCTAGACTGAGAGAGGGGGGAAGTGTTTGTGTGTGTCAATGTTTGTGTGTGTCATTGTTGGCATCTGTGCATGTGTGTCAGTGTATGTATCTGTGCATGTGTGTCAGTGGTTGTTTGTGTGTCAATATTTGTGTGTGTTAGCGTATGTATCTGCGCATGTGTGTCAGTGTATGCATGCATGCGTGTCAGTGTATGTATCTATGCATGTGTGTTTATGTGTGTCAGAATTTGTATCTGTGCGTGTATGTCAGTGTTTATGTGTGTCAGTGTTTGTGTATATGTATGCATCTGTGCATGTGTGTCAGTGCAGGTATCTGTGCATATCTGTTTGTGTGTGTCAGCGTTTTGTTGATAACATAAATTCACAGGAGCACAATACATGAGAAGTCAGTTTGAGCTCCTTAAATACACACACAGAGACACACAAATTGCAATTTCCCCATGGAACATAATATATAATTACACAGATGTCCCCTATGACTGTCATCAAAGTGCCTCACTCTCTGGAATCTTCAACCTGTGACGCATTTAAATTCCTGATAAAGTTGCCAACGTTTATAGTTGTTAATTTCTGCCCATTCCAGTTGACATTACATGGTTTTAATGAATCTTGGTGTATGCCTAGTTTTAAGAGAATAGCATTTTCTGACTTTGGCGGCATCAATGGAAAAGAAGGTATGTGAAATTTGGATTCTGATCACTTTCATAACTGTTGCGATACCAGACAAAGCGTAAGAAATAACTAATAGTGGCTTAGGGAGCGAGAGTGATGGGAGTTACAGTCCACAACATCTCAATCATGTGTACTGCCACCTGATACACCCTCTATCAATTGCACTATAATAACGCTCACTATTTTAAAACTGATATTTTTAAAGTGGATTTAACTGATATGTTAGTGAGAGATTTGAGAGATGGTAGATCTACAGTACTGCTTGATTGCTTCCAACATTGTGAGGGCCAAAATCGGGACATGAGTGGGCAGGCCTTTGTGGAGTGT
This sequence comes from Pelobates cultripes, assembly GCA_933207985.1. Classification (NCBI taxonomy): domain Eukaryota; kingdom Metazoa; phylum Chordata; class Amphibia; order Anura; family Pelobatidae; genus Pelobates; species Pelobates cultripes. The sequence continues at coordinate 38,954,101 of OW240919.1, read as the reverse complement.
ACCACTGAACTGCCCTCGTCAATGGTGACATCTTATCTGGTAGATATATCACACCTTTTGAGAGATTTAAGACTGGTGGCAACCAATGTCCAAAAAGTCACTTACGTTATAAACAGTAATACATGCTCTTTCATTTCAACCACTTGCAGAATAATTGTAATTGGTTAACTCAAGACAAGAAAGTTAATATAAACAGAGTTCCAGGGCCTTACGGTATCCATCCATGAGTACTTAAGGAACTAAATGTATAAATAAGTGAATCTCTGTTTTTAATCTTTTAAGATTCTTTTCTTTCAGGAAGTGTTCCGGAGGATTAGAGGAAGGCAGATGTGGTTCCTATATTCAAAAAGGGTTCAAAATCATTGCCTGGAAATTACAGACCTGTGAGCTTAACTTCTGTGGCTGGGAAAATATTTGAAAGGTTATTAAGGGATAATATTCAAGAATTCCTTGAGAAGAACATGGTTATCAGCAAAAATCAGTATGGTTTTATGAAGCACAAGTCATGTCAAACTAACTTGATTGCATTCTACGAAGAAGTAAGTAGAAGTATAAATCATGGTGTTGCAGTGGATGTGATCTATTTGGATTTTGCCAAGGCATTTGATACAGTTCCACATAATACATTAGTATTAGTATCAAGGAAATCGGTCTAGATGAAAATGCTTGTTCTTGGGTAGAACATTGGCTTAAAAATAGAGTACAAAGAGTTGTCATTAATGTTAAATTTTCAAGCTGGACAGAAGTGGCAAGTGGTGTCCCTCAGGGTTCTGTTCTGGGACCTCTTCTATTTAACATGTTTATAAATGATCTTGAAAAAAGCATTGAAAGTCATGTTTCAGTGTTTGCAGATGACATAAAACTCTGTAAAATAATACAATGTGAGCAAGATATTACTTTGCTGCAGAGGGATTTAGATAGACTGGGGGACTGGGCACTCAAATGGCAGATGAAATTTAATGTTGAAAAATGCAAAGTTATGCACTTCCGCGTAAAGAATACACAAGCAACGTATACCCTTAATAGAAGCGAATTAGGGATAACAACACACGAAAAGGACTTGGGAATTATTATAGACAACAAACTATGCAACAATGTGCAATGTCAATCAGCAGTGGCTAAGGCCAGTAAGGTATTGTCATGCATGAAAAAGGGCATTCATTCTCTTTATAAATCAATGGTAAGACCACATATGGAATATGCTGTGCAATTTTGGGCACCTGTTCTAAGGAAGGATATTATGGCACTAGAAAAAGTGCAGAGGTGGGCTACAAAATTAATAAAAGGAATGGAACATATCAGCTATGAAGAAAGGTTAACAAATTTAAGAGAGGGGATATGATAACATTATACAAATATATTCGGGACCAATACAAACCATTGTGTGGAAATCTATTAACAAACCGGACTTTACATAGGACACAAGGTCATGCATTTAGACTGGAAGAAAGAAGATTTTGTCTAAGGCAAAGGAAATTTACTGTAAGAACAATAAGGATGTGGAATTCTCTGCCTGAAGAAGTGGTTTTATCAGAGTCCGTACAGATGTTCAAACAGCTACTAGATGAATACTTGCAAAAACAGAATATTCAAGGATATAATCTTTCAATGTAGGGTAATAACTGCTTGATCCAAGGATAAATCTGACTGCCATTCTGGGGTCAAGATGGAATGTTTTCCTACCTTGTTGCAAAACTGGAAGTGCCTCAAACTGTTTTTTTTTGCCTTCTTTTGGATCAACAGCAAAAAACAAATGTGAGGAAGGCTGAACTTGATGGATGCAAGTCTCTTTTCAGCTATGTAACTATGTAACTATGTAACCATATCATAACAGAGTGTTTCTGTAACAATCAGACTTTACGGTATGACATATCAAAGAAATCAACTCATCAATTAGGAGGTACAAGCCATAAGTCTAAAGCCAGCTAGTTTACATTGCAACAAGACATCCAGGCATCTCAAGTGTAGAATCTCACAGGCTGCAGAGTCTTTGATTAATCAAAGGATCAATCCATGTTGCAAACCATCTGCCCCCTTCCCATTCCTATACCATTTACATTATCCCTTTTGTCATCTGACATTGCAACCAAGTGGTCAATTCATACATGCACTACACATATTACATTAAATGGCAATATTTTATTGTGCAACAATTAATTATGCACCCTTGGCGTGACAATTAGGTTGTTCCTCCACAATGTCTGGGTATCGCGTGGTGTCCTCTATGCTTGATGTGTCTCTCAATATTCCTGCAGGTTCAGTAGCTTCACCCCTTGTCTCCAGTAGGTCAGAAAAACCTCCTTGGGGTGGATCGGGATCACCCCTGCCGGTCCAAAGGGACCGGCCGCATGTTACAGATTGTGCTGATGTCAGGTCAAGATGCTGGGTGGTTTTTAAATCGAGCTTCCTGAGGTTGAAAATTGCTAGTTTTGCCAATATAGATGAGGGGCTGGAGCCAAGCATGTCTCTCCTAGATATATGTATCTTACAGACACAATTTTACTTTCTCTCGGATACACTCACAAATGCTCTTACACATCCAAGAACTCACAGACACCTTACACTCTCACAAACATCTTGCAAACACTTTCAAAGACACATCCAGACATGCATTCAGATAAAATCAGAGACACTCACTCACCACTCTCATGCAGTCTTATAAATTAAGAATCATACAATCATGAATGTAATGAAATAAAAAAGGTTTTAGAAAGTTGGAAGTAGGACTGTCCTTGAGTGCAGGTGCGTTAGCTGTCTTTAGTGTTAGCCTCTCCTTCTGCAACTCAACATGCTAGACACATCAATTCAAAATCAAGTATTATGGATTTCATTTCTTGCAGCAGTTAGCCACTTGTATAAGCCTTAAAGGGAGACCCTTAGGAGGCCACACTGTATCTTATACAACTCACAGCCCCACTACTTGCAATCTGGTAGATTTGTGCAGCAGTTCCCACTCAAAAAGACCCAGGTCCATCAGGATCAATATGCCACACATTCCTTTACTTTTTTTTTTTTTTTTTTTTGCAATAAACGTAACAGGTGTACATTCACTTTTGGGCTTATAAGGAAGCTAACCGAATTACATAACATTGCAAGGAAATACAAGTCAACTTTATCATTGCAAGCCCATTCCTTAATATACCTTTGGTACCCGCAGTCTATTGAGGTATTTTATGTTTAAATCAAAAACAGGCAGTTAAGTAGTACAAGTAGCCGTTATATTTGCTAATCAATCTCGTACTTGAGCTGCATTATACCTCTGACCGTGTGATCTTGCCTGGAAAAATAAAAACAAAACAAGAACAAAGAGAGAAGAAGAGAGAAAGAAGATGAAAAAAGAGATATGATAAGTAGAGCTTAGTGAGGTAAAAAAGGAGAGAGGGGGGTCGAGGGGAGGGGCGGGGCTACCACAGCCACTTTGTTGACAATCAAGTCACTTCTAATGGTAGTGTGTACATCTTAGGTTCATACCCGGAGGTGGGAGGCCCTCAGTCTCTGCTCAAGCCAACTATACTATTGTCCCATGGTTCCCAGGTTTTTTGGAATGTCGCGATGGTCCCTCGCACCCTCGCCGTTAGCATTCCTTTACTTTTAATTTAGTGATGAAAAATTCCTTCTGGACTCCTTGAATCACCAACATACAATAAATTGCTTATAACACACATATTAAGTATTAAACAATGTGCAAATGGCATCAGTATTTTACATCTACATTACTGGACTAGTGGACTAATGCCGTAATACAGCAATTCAAATATCTTTATTGTTCATACTGTAAAGAACCTTTTCACGCCATGGGAGGAGCTTGAGGGTTAGGGGTCTTGTTTCACTGCAGGTATTCTTTTTGCTTCTCTCTTGATTTTTATGTTATTTTTTATATATCTGCTTTAAAGGTTGTTTAGTGCGCCTTCTTATTTTGGTGCTTCTCTCCAAATATTTTTAAAGGCACCTTCCGGGTAACGTACCCTTTTCTGCACTCTAATATTGTACAAATTGCATCGCTGGGTCTCCTCCCATGGCTGTGGAGTTTCCCTTGCACCAAGACATTCCATATATTTTTTAGCATTGGTCAGGTTGTGTACCTTTACATGCACTTTATTACTGTGCATTGTGGATACGGTAAGTCGTCTTGACTGAAGCTTTGTTTTGTTATGGTTTATTGAAAATATCAGTACAGTATATGTTGATTTTATGCTTCTTCTGTTACTGTACATTTACATGGGCCTGTTCTTAAATAAAGAATACATTTTTTTTTAAAAAAAGAACCCTTAAGTACAGTTTCTAGAGATGCTAGTGCTGATGCTAGGGATGTAGTAAATTGGCGCTTTTACGGTTTCAGAAAAAAGCTGTTGCCAGGGATGCAATGGTTAGACGTTGCTAGGGATGCTTTAGTACTGTGTTGCTGAGAATGCAGAGTCCAGTTGTTGCCATGGGAGGGGGAAGTGGAAAGAGTTCAATATATGCAGGTATTCACCACTTTTGATGATTTAGGGTTTGTCCCAAAAAATAGAAGGAATAACTGGATTATCCCTCTCTCATGTACTCGGTATTACCTGTCTTCTTAATATATACCCAGTTGCACCCTCTGGTTTTCTGGGTCTCAGCACAGAGATTCTCCCATTGCAAGGTGATACCTAACACCTTTACTATACTAGGTCTGGGCTGCGGTACCATATATGTAAGACCTCTGCCTAAATTAACACCCAATGCAACGTAATGTATACACAATGCATTCCTGTCTGTACTGTTACAAATATTGGTCTTCTATAAAATTAATGTTTAGAACATGAGGAGCACAGAGAGCAAGTGGTGGACGTCTATAAAATCGTGTTGTATCCTGGGAAGATTTCCCGTCACACTGTGCTCACAATCCGTTACAGGTGTGTATGGTTATGCGTATCTGTGAATCATAGCAGTTACATGATGTCAGTGGGGCTGGTGGTATAAAGCATGAGACAAGAGAACATTTCTAGGAAATATTATATGTGATGTCTGTCTGTGTGTAATGGATTTCCTATGTTGGTTGTGAACTGTGAGTGATGAGTTCTGTCTTTGTGTATATATTCACATGTCAACTAGTATTGTAGGAGTAATGTAACTTCAAAAACACGGCATTACCACATACACACCAATTTATTAGTTTCAAATGTGCCCTCCAGTGTAAGGAGTCAAAATGCTTTTGAATGTTTTTTTACTACCTGGAGTCCACCGGGCACTGCTCCTCTTCTCCACAACTAACGCTGAAAAGCTGGAAGTTCTTAAGCAGGAACTTCAGTTACCTCTCTTGAGCTAAGCCATGCAATGCAAAGCTTAGCTCAATGGCTAACAGCAATGAGCTGACTTTCTAAGCAGGAACTAAATGGCACCTGGCCGACCACAGGTAAGGAGTCAAATCATTTCAAAATGCTTGACTCTTTACATTGGAGGGGAGGGGAGTGCCAGGGCACTTCAACACCATAATCAATATAGTGACCAGTACTGGTTATGTCTCTCAGAGTGTCTTTTATTTTATTTGTAAGGATGTTAAATATAAACACACAATACAACATGTATATACTAGTATTGTAGGCTAATAGACTCTGTCAAACATGGAAAATGTGGGTTTTTGGGGGGAATTTAGAAAATGATTAGCAATATTCAGGGTATTTGCAATTTTTACTCCCAACATTTAGCACCAAGGATTCCAAATGTAAATAAAGAGACAGGTGAGCAGCCATGGTAATTGTGTTAGTATTTGACAGGAATCCTCAGTAATTTTCGAGTTGAGGGGCAAGAGTAAAATAAAGGAATATTCCAAACATAAAAACCACTATAGCTTCCTTTCGCAAATTATGATAACAGGAGTGGCCTGGTAACCCACTTGTAAGTGGTCAAACCATTTTAGAACATGACTTTCTACCTAGTTTATGTCCCTCTTCCATTACAGCTAGAGGAGAACAAGTTATCTGCTTCAGCTAAGGCCAGCGATGCAGGGCTTAACCCGTTGACTCAGAGTGATCAGCTGACGATCTCAGCCAATGAGCTAGTACTTAGCTCAAGAGAGCTAATGGACGTTCTTAATCCTCATGTCCATTACAGAGCTTTATAGTGGTTATAGTGCTTTCAGTGTTCCTTTAACGTGTTTGCATAAAAGGATTATTTTATCAGACTCTGTGGAGATTTTTTAACAATGCCTGGATGATTAAAAAAAAAAAAAAAAAGTTTATTCAAAGCTATGTTAGTTAATATGTGGAATAACAGCTTCATGATCCACGGAGAAACCGGATCGCTGTCCATTTTGTGTAAGAATTGGAAATCTCTTCAAATTGATTCACGTGTTTCATGTTTTTTGGATCTTTCATACAGAAGCGTAGTCATCTTTTGTAGCAACAGCAGAGTTGTATGAAAAGCTGTGCATGATTATTTCTCTAGCCTATTTTACGATACAAGTAACTACATACTACCCAACTCTGGTATCCTGAAAATCAGGATGCCAGAGGGGGGGGGGCAAAGGGTGGCTCGCCACAGTTCGCATCACTAGCTTTGCCCCCAAAGGGGCATCCCCCTGGAAAGATGGTGGCTAATACCAGGCTGCCTCGCCATCGCTCAGGCCATCTTACAGAGGGCAGACCCTGCTTGAAGCACTGTTTTAGTGCAGGGTGCATTGTTTTAGAACTCCCTGCAGGGTTCTAGTGCCCTCAACATAACGTGAGTGTGTCCAATGGTGCGCTTATTCTGGGATTGTTGGGGACAGTTCCCTGGTATCCCCCGAAAGCAGGACCTGAAAATCAGGACTGCCCTACCAAAATCAGGATGGTTATGAGGTATATAACTATGTAGCAGGTTTAGGACTAAATAGCCAAGATGGAAGCAATTGGAGAACTTTTTGAACGTGTCTATTTTAGCCATTATTTTGAGGGAAATACGTTGAGCATGAGGCCAAGAATGCTTATGTGGCTATATGATCTCACGGAATGTATTTTACAATTACTCAGCAGGGTCTATCCATATGTTCTTCATTTTTTTATTATTTTGCAACTCGTTTTTTTTTTTTTTTCAACTCCATACACTATTTAGTCACTGTTAGTCATCTGCTGTGTCTTCAGTCCCCATCAGTTTCCATGGAAACATTGGCCAACACATGGAAATAAGTAAGCAACCAAAGTTCAATTATAGATATGGCAGGCAGGGTGGAGAAATGCCAGGTAGTGGTTACCCAGCATTTTGGCAATAAATGCCTTTTTTTATTCAATTGACAAAAAAAAAAAACATATCCATATGTGAATGGATTGACATGTGAATTAAAAACACAGAGGATATTTTTTTTTCCATTTCCAGACAACTTTAAAGTGTACAAATTATATGTACCATGCCTAAAGTATTGCATGAACAGCAAAACAAATACCAGAAACATGTTTATACATTTATATTTATCCAAACAATGGTGTCAGCCCATTAAAACACATGCTGGATAAGTATCTACTTGGTGGTCAGAGACCTGCTAAAGTGAATTCATCATGTAAATATTTTATGACCATGGTAGTTTTAGACCAGCAATGAAGAAATACGGATCTAGATCAATTCTCTACCAGTCAACACTGAATGTCCAAGGGTGGACACCCTTCTTGTAATCCATAAGATTAAATGTCTACATGGTGCTAGTCAAGTTGCTTGGAAATGTAAATATCATGCTTTTATTTGTCGACAGTGCACAGGGTGATAGCATATCTCCAAAAACATGGGGCTTTGGACCAAAGTAGAATTTTAGGATCTTCGCCAATGAACTCTGTTTATTTTTTTTTTTTCAAAATTTAACCATTATCATAATCCACCCCATTAGATAACAAATATGCCATATATTTTGCTATACCTACCATAGTCATAGCATATTTTATAAACACCACAAAAAATCCCATATATATCACATTATATTCCGCATTAACACTTTTTATTCCATACTTGCTGTATACTTAGTCCCATGAATTCATAGTTTTTCATAATATATCTTTTGATCATATTTTCCCATATCACAGATTTCATTGAATATGTTATGCCAAGATTATTTATTTTATCCCATAATGTTTATTTCACATTTTGTATTTTTTTTCTTTTCATTTAAAATTTGATTTGGGGGCCCACATCACAGCCTCGGCTCCTAACAACAGATAGCATTTTCATCAGGACATATGTGAAAACCTATCAAAAGGCACAGTTGGGTCAATATAAAGTTGTATTGCTTGACCTCAGAGAGGCCGGGATAATGTTTAGAGTAGAAATTGAAAAGAGCAGAATATATACAAAAAAAGATATCAAGCTGGGTCAGAAATAAAAAGTCAAGACTAGCTTGGTCACGTATACTAGAAAGACAAACAATAAGTTGTGCTTTATGGGCCTAGAACCACAAAGGGTGTCAATTCCAAGATGATAGAAATTGAATCAGGCCCCGATGTCATAAACCTCCATCAATTGTGCATGTACTCTGGATGATTTTATTGTCCAGTACATGGGAGAATATATGTAGTAAAAACATATACAGTGAGGGAGAAAAGTATTTGATTCCCTGTTGATTTTAAACATTTATCTACTGACAAAGAAATCATCAGTCTATAATTTTAATGGTAGGTGTACTTTAACAGTGGGAGACAGAATAAAATGTAAAAAATCCAGAAAAATGTATGTCAAAAAAGTTATAAATTGAGGGGGCGGGTCCTGACCGCCGAGCATAGTGGTCGCAGGAAAGAGCTACTCCTGCTCTAAATAGACAAAATTGCGGAATAACTGCCGTGAACAGCGCTCAACCAACCCCAAAGTGTCACTAACGGAGAGGTGAAACTGAGGGGCACATGAAGACACCAAACAAGCAGCCCAACTGGCAAGATTCAATGGCGAGACACCTGCGGCCTGCCAGCATGGGCGGCGCGGGGGAGATGGCCACTCTCCTGCAGCCCGCTATGGGTGAAAACGGGGTTCTTGAGCCTCCATTCCCCACCATATGGACCGGCGGAGGATATCCCGGTCCCAGGAGTGCCCACCCAGGTTGCGGGACAGAAACCTCAGACGGAGATCGCAAACCCCAAAATGGCGGCAATAGCCACTGGAACAACGGACACAGTAAAGGGGCATGACACCCTGGCATGGCTAAATGCTATATTTGCAGCCTTATGGAGGAAACTTGAAAAGAACGACAAGCCATGACACAAGCCCAAGAAGAGTATGCACCGCTGCTGCTGTCCACACGCTCCCGCCATCACGGCACATCCTGCAGAGAAAAGAGAGCGCGAAAATGGCGCCATCATAAGAGACTCACAGTGAGCAGGCACAAGCTAAGATGCCCTAAAATGATCATTACCTTAAGCAAGCACAAGCCGACCCTAACCAAACACACCTCACAGCGTCTGGGCGACGCTAGCCCCGAGAGGAGCCTGCACCCCTTCAAACACAGTCCTGGAACAGCACCGAGGAATTCACGACGGGCCCCGAATAGCAGACTCTACCGCGGACATCCTGTCGGGTACCATCACATGCATGCAAAGCCAGACCCAATACCGAGACACAAGCAGAAAACATCCTCACGGCTCGTCGGAACTAGAACCCTGCAGAGCGGTTCTCTCTACCTCTACTTCCAGCGCACCTGGCAAGCCTCCAGAGTCAGCATCGGCTGAGCGAAGAAGACTGTGTGGGGGACAAGCTCAGACACTGAACATCGGGTGGCAGCTGCCCCTACCAAGCAGCCTCAGACACACTCATAAGTACTCAGGACTCTCATGATATATAGCTAGATAACACTAGTAATTATTTAGATAACCTATGAATTGCAACAGATGAAAATGTTAATGCTTACTTAATCATACCACGGGGTAGGTTGTAAGGACCGATGGGCATAAGAACATAATCCCCCTCACCATTGGGCCCCACTGTCCCTAGGTCTATAGGTCCATATGAAGCAGGCCTCTTGTTGACCACTTCCCACTTTGAGCATCAAGCTTATTGTTTTCATTGTGTACATAGTTGTCTTTCCATCATGCCCCACCCCAGGGCTCTAATCTAGCTGATACCGCCTAGATGCTCCTTATGGGCACAATGCCCTTAATTAACCTTCTTGCATACTTCAGTGATACCAAATGTGTGTGACCCACTATATGGCTGGTGTGCGCAGCCTGCTTTACATGTAAATCGAGAGTACAAGACCCATCTTTTACTTAACGCCAATATTGTTATCTCAGACAATTAAGCATGTACCAGATTCTCGTACCTTATATATGCATATCTGATAATGCATGTGAGTTTAAAAGAAATGTCCTGTTATATGCTTCTCTAGACCAGTGTTTCCCAACCCAGTCCTCAAGGCACACCTACCAGTCCAGGATTTAGGGATTACCCAGTTGTGTCTAAGGTGTTTTTTTTCTTCTTTGTAAAAACACCTTAGACACAACTGGGTAATCCCTAAATCCTGGACTGGTAGGTGTGCCTTGACGACTGGGTTGGGAAACACTGCTCTAGACAATAACGTTACTCAATCTTGTTACCTTTTCTACTACTTCAAAAAAAAAAGTGCAGCATGTCTTGTCCTTTGCATGTATAACACTTGTTATGTCATTCACCAATTCTGCCTTGTGTAATTAACTCTGCACTTTGAAAAATAAAAAATAGAAAAAAAAATTATAAATTGATTTGCATGTCAATGAGTGAAATAAGTGTTTGATCAATCAGCAAGATTTCTGGCTCCCAGCTGTATTTTATACAGGTAACGAGCTGAGATTAGGAGCACTCTCTTAAAGGGAGTGCTTCTAATCTTAGCTCATTACCTGTATATTATATTTCACCTGTATAAAAGACACCTGTCCACAGAAGCAATCAATCAATCAGATTCCAAACTCTCCACCATGACCAAGCCCAAAGAGCTGTCCAAGGATGTCAGGGTCAAGATTGTAGACGTACACAAGGCTGGAATGGGCTACAAGACCATCGCCAAGCAGCTTGGTGAGAAGGTGACAACAGCAAGATCTCACCCCATGGAGTTTCAATGATCATGAGAATGGTGAGGAATCAGCCCAGAACTACACGTGAGGATCTTGTTAATGATCTCAAGGCAACTGGGACCAAGAAAACAATTGGTAACTCACTACGCTGTGAAGGACAGAAATCCTGCAGTGCCCGCAAGGTCACCCTGCTCAAGAAAGCTCATGTACAGGCCTGTCTAAAGTTTGCCAATGAACATCTGAATGATTCAGAGGGGAACTGGGTGAAAGTGTTGTGGTCAAATGAGACCAAAATCAAGCTCTTTGGTATCAACTCAACTCGCCATGTTTGGAGGAGGGGGAATGCTGCCTATGACCCCAAGAATACCATCCCGACCATCAAACATTGAGGTGGAGAAATTGAGCTTTGGGGGTGTTTTTCTGCTAAGGGCACAGGACAACTGCCCCACACCAAGAGGACAATTTCTACCGTCAAATCTTGGGTGAGAACCTCCTTCCCTCAGCCAGGGCATTCAAAACGGGTCGTAGTTGGTTATTCCAGCATGACAATGACCCAAAACACACAGCCAAGGCAACAAAGGAGAGGCTCAAGAAGAAGCACAATAAACCTGTCTCCAGACCTTAATCCCATAGAAAAATCTGTGGAGGAAGCTGAAGGTTCAAGTTCCCAAACGTCAGCCTCGAAACCTTAATGACTTGGAGAGGATCTGCAAAGAGGAGTGGGACAAAATCCCTCCTGAGATGTGTGCAAACCTGGTGGCCAACTACAAGAAATGTCTGATCTCTGTGATTGCCAACAGTGGTTTTGCCAGCAAGTAAGTCAAAGGGGTCAAATACTTATTTCACTCATTAACATGCAAATCAATTTAAAACTTTTTTGACGTGCGTTTTTCTGGATTATTTTTTTTTTTGTTTTGTTATTCTGTCTCTCACTGTTAAAATGCACCTACCATTAAAATTATAGACTGATCATTTCTTTGTCAGTGGGCAAATGTTCAAAATTAGCAGGTGATCAAATGCTTTTTTCCCTCGCTATAGACATGAAAAGGGCTCTTAAAGGATACATGTCATGATGTGTCACGGGAATTCTCATATAACATTAAAACATTAAAAAATATTTAATGCTGAATGTAAGGTTTCTCCCTGGAAAATAAGGAAGGGAGAGCATGGCTGATACCCAGGGTTGGTGGGGGGGGGTTCCCCTAGATAGATACATAGTTGCAAATGGGGACCAGGAGATGAAAAAGGGGGAAGGAAGGAGGGGCCTTACCAGTCAAGGCAGACAAGTTGAGGAATCTAGGCTTTGCCTCTTCTCCTGACTTGTTGGGGCTGCTGGCAGGCATCTATCACACAAAAAAACAAAAAAAAACAAAATCAAACATAATTTACAGCCACTATTATTGTGTGAAGACCCATTGATCGCCATCAGCAGGCAAGCTTTAGGTCGGGTGTTGGATGCCCACAGGGGTCCTTCCAGGTCTTGGTCTGACTCTGATGAGGAGGTGGACGTTGCGGAAGGCCCAGAGCTGCGGTTATTGGCTGTACCCCTCCCAGGAGTGGTGAGCTGGCCTGCGCTAGCGCTTTGGGTGGGTCAGGGGTAGATAAGTCTGGGCATTTGAGAGATTTACTTAGGGCTGTGTTGGATAGGCTGCCAGGGGGGTTAGTGAGAGTACAGGTGTGAATGGTCAGGGCCAGTCAGGTTCCTCGGGTAGAGGTAGGGCATGGACACCGGGGGCGTATCACCCTGCTATGCCGGGCTGCGTCATGGCTCCACTGGGCTTACACGTTCCTTTGGAGGTGCAAGAAAAGATCTGGAGGGATGAGTATGTCGACCTATTATCATTGGTGCCCACGGATTACTTTTAGTAATTTGCGTATTTCTCCTTAGGGTTTGGTACCGAAGAAAAAGTTGGGTTCCTTTCGATTAATTCAGCACCTGTACTATCCAGCGGGCAGATCGGTGAATAATAATATCGACAAAGAGATCTGTCGGGCTCGGTACGCGTCTTTTCACAGGGCCTTGGAATTGGTCCGGGCGGTGGGTCCCGGGGCGCACATGGCAAAGTCCGACATCGAATTAACTTTTCAATTATTGCCTCTCCACCCTGATTGTTTTCACCTGCTGGGCTGCCATTTCCAAGGGTTGTTCTACTACGACATGTGCCTCCCCATGGGATGTGCCATCTCATGTTACTACTTCGAGATGTTTTCCTCGTTCTTGGAATGGGCCATGGTGCAGGTAGCTGATCACATGTCTCTTACCCACTACCTCGACGATTTCTTATTTCTCGGGTCGGCAGGTTCCCAGGTCAGTCGAGTGTTGTTGGACACGTTTCATAGTGCCCATTGCGGAGAAGAAAACTGTGGGTCCAGTGTCGGTGTTATCCTTTCTAGGTATCGAAATCGATGCTGACCGCATGGTTTTTCGATTGCCGGAGGAGAAGTTGGCGCTTTTTTGTGGATGGTGGACCTGGTGAGGTGCGCCAAGAAAGTGCAGCTGAGGCAGGTGCAGGTCTTGCTTGGTCACTTGAATTTTGCGTGTCGGGTTCTGCCCATGGGTAGGGCTTTCTGTAGGCGGCTGTCCCTGGCCACCGTTGGGGTTCCTCAGCCTTTCCATTTCAACAGGATATCCCAATGCATTCGGAGTGACCTTTTAGTGTGGAGCTCCTTTCTGGATGGGCAATGGGCAATGGGTAATCCTGTTGTCTTAGGGAGGCCTCGGCTAACTCAGCACTTAATTTGTTTACGGATGCGTCAGGTTTGGGGCATATTTTAGGGGTCAGTGGTGCACAGAGCCGTGGCCCGCCAGCTGGTGGAACATGGCGCTGTTGCGCAATCTGACGTTTCTGGAATTGTTCCCCATCGTGGTGGCGCTAGAGTTATGGTGGCGCTTCGGGATCACACAGTGGTTTTTCATACGGACAACATATCCACGTGATAAACCGTTCATCGTCATTATCCCCTCTGGTCCTGGCACTGCTTCGACGATTGGTGTTGTTAAGTTTACAGTTTAAGGTTTGGATAAAAGCTTGTCATGTTCCAGGAGTTTTGAATGTGGTGGCTGACGCTTTATCTTGCTTTCAGTGGGAGCGGTTTCGAGAGTCAGTGCCAGAGGCAGAAGAGTTCGGCTTGAGATGCCCGACATCCTTATGGGATCTCGTGTCGGAGGCCTTATGGGTTTGATTCGGGATTCATTGTCTGAGTCGTCCAGGAGGGCATATCGGGCAGTATGGCAGGGCTGGCTGGCATTGGTCGATCATGGGTCGTGTTTCTCTTCGGACGCAGACCGGTTTGAGGTGACTCTCAGGTATTTGGACGGCCTCCTGAGTCAAGGTAAGTTGTGTTCAGCAGCCGAAAAGGCTATATCGGCCTTGTCTTTTATGTTTCAGTTCCTGGGTTGGAGGGATGTCACCAAGGAGTTCTGCATTTAACAGATTCTGCGTGGATGGTGGTGCCGGAGGGTAGTGGATTTCCGTCATGCTATTTCAGCAGATCTTTTGTGGTGACTGCTATCGGCCCTTAGGGGTGTTTGTTTGTTGGGTTTTGAGTCTGTTTTGTTTCAGTTGGCTTTTTCTTTTTGTTTTTATGGGGCATTTCAGGTGGGCGGGCTCGTGGCACAGAATCGTAGGTCGGTATCTCCATTGCTACTCTCGGATGTTCATTAGACGGATTCTGTGGTGGACATTTGTATTCAGCGGTCAAAGACGGATTAAGCAGGAAAAGGAGCATTGGTTCGTATTAGATCTAATGGGGGGAATTCTGTCCGGTGCTATTGTTTCGGTGAGGTAAGGCGGGTTCCCTCCTGGTTCATGAAGATGGGTCACCTCTGTCGAAATATCAATTTTAGGCCATGCATCGGACCTCCCTGAGGGCCTGCAAGGTGGGTCTGGCAGGGTTTTTCACACATTCTTTTAGGATTGAGGCAGCTACCAAGGCTAGCATGATGGGATTTTCTGATGATTCTATTAGGCGCTTGAGTAGATGGGAAGTGGGTCGTTTTAGGTCATATATTAAACCGACTTTGCTATAAATATTGTTTTCTAGGTACTATCACCCATTATGTTTGGATTTCAGGACACTCTTACGTTTATTGGGCGGCTAGGTGGGCCGCAGGACGGCTGTATGGATGCAATCTGGGTTTTTCCTCTGAGATAGCTCAAGTTCGCTGGAGAGGTATCAGGGGACTGATGTGGAACAGGGTTTACCCCGAGTGTGTGGCTCGGAGTAGATAAGTGTTGGAACCGATGACCCTGGTCATTCCTGCCAGTGGGAATGATTTGGGTTGGGCCCGCACAGTGGATTTGGTTTTTGCCATCAAGCACAACCTGGCTCAGTGCCTCACGCTTTTCCAGGATCTTACTCTAATATGGTCAGAGATAGTTCCTAAGCCCTGTTGGCGGGAGGTCCCCCATTTCCAGGGTTTGGAGAGGTAGGCACAAGTTGAACATGACGGTGGCCAGATTTGTGCGTCGTTTGGGAAGGATTGTGGTTCAACACATGGAGCTCGAAGGGGAGAATGGGAACCTGACGAGGAAGGATGGTGTGCATCTCAATTTGATTGGATTGGACATTTTTAATGCGGGGTTGCAGTCCGGGCTGGACGAGGCGCTGTCTGCAGGGGGCGTGATGTCGACAAGAGGCGGGAGGTAAGGTCGACATCGCGATGGCGATACTTCCTCGCCAGCGCAGGTATAAAGGATAAAAATGCCGAGGCGGCTTGGGGAGTCGCAGCCTGCCGGGAGCTGATGGCGGGAGGCAGGCTGCTCTGGACTCTTGGAGAACGTTGTATAGCTATCTGTTGGAGAACATACCAACAGCTGACAAAGGAATTTGCTGGCTTGATGTTTATGGTTAAATAAAGCTGTGGCCGTTGCCCTTACCCAACTTATTCAGGTCTGGTGTGTTTTATTTGGGGCGATAAAGTTATATGTGTCATCAATCAGGACAATTCTTTACATTTAATGAGATAAAGCAGTTACAGTGCATAAAGTGTCCCATTAACAGCAGGAATGGCAACAGCTTGTAATATGTTAGGAAGGAAACATAATACTACTAAATTGTGAGTTTAAACATTAATTTAACTTAAACTACTTTCATCTCTTAGTATTTGATCATTTATTGTTGCAAAATCTCTTCACCAATGAATATTTTCCTACCTCAAATGTATGTGATTTAGCTAATGTGTTTGACCATTAAATATATTACATAACTTCCAGAGAACGTAACCTCTGTCGTAACCAGCAAAAGCTATTTTTCAATGCCTGCAGTTCAAGTATAACGTACATTCAACAAATGTTGTTATTCTGACTCAGTGTGAGATCTAAGCTAATATGATGTTTTTCATGACAAATTTAGAAACATAGAAACATAGAATGTGACGAGAGCTAAGAACCATTCGGCCCATCTAGTCTGCCCAATTTTCTAAATACTCTCATTAGTCCCTGGCCTTATCTTATAGCTAGGATAGCCTTATGCCTATCCCACGCATGCTTAAACTCCTTCACTTTGTTAACCTCTACCACGTCAGCTGGAAGGCTATTCCATGCATCCACTACCCTCTCAGTAAAGTAATACTTCCTGAAATTATTTTTAAACCTTTGCCCCTCTAATTTAAGACTATGTCCTCTTGTTGTGGTTGTTTTTCTTCTTTTAAATATAGTCTCCTCCTTTACTGTGTTGATTCCCTTTATGTATTTAAATGTTTCTATCATATCCCCCCATCTCATCTTTCTTCCACGTTATACATGTTAACTTTCTTTAACCTTTCCTTGTAAGTTTTATCCTACATTCCATGAACCAGTTTAGTAGCCCTTCTCTGAACTCTCTCTAAAGTATCAATATTCTTCTGGAGATACGGTCTCCAGTACTGCGTACAATACTCCAAGTGAGGTCTCACCAGTGTTCTGTACAATGGCATGAGCACTTCTCTCTTTCTACTGCTAATACCTCTCCCTATACAACCAAGCATTCTGCTAACATTTCCTGCTGCTCAATTACATTGTCTGCCTACCTTTAAGTCATCAGAAATAATCACCCCTAAATACCTTTCCTCAGATGTTGAGGTTAGGACTCTATCAAATATTCTATACTCTGCCATTGGGTTTTCACGTCCAAGATGCATTATCTTGCACTTATCCGCCTTAAATGTCAGTTGCCACAACTCTGACCATTTTTCTAGTTTACCTAAATCATTTGTCATTTGGCTTATCCCTCCTGGAACATCAACCCTGTTACATATCTTAGTATCACGAGCAAAAAGATATATGTTATCATCAAGACCTTCTGCAATATCACTAATAAAAATATTAAAGAGAATGAGTCCAAGTACAGATCCCTGAGGTACCCCACTGATGACAAGCCCATGCTTCATATATACTCCATTGGCTACAATCCTTTGTTGCCTGCCACTCAGCCACTGCCTTACCCATTCAACAATATTGGAATCCAAACTTAAAGATTACAGTTAATTGATAAGCCTTCTATGTGGAACAGTGTCAAAAGCCTTACTGAAATCTAGGTAAGCAGTGTCTACTGCACCACCCTGATCTATTATTTTAGTTCATTCAAAAAACCCATTCAAAAAAATCAATAAGCTTAGTTTGGCATGATCTCCCTGAAGTAAACCCATATTATCTCTGATCTTGAAATCCATGTGATTTTAGATGTTCAACAATCCTATCCATTAACATGGTTTCAATTACTTTCCCCACTACTGAAGTAAGGCTTACTGGCCTATAGTTTCCCGACTCCACCTACTACCTTTCTTGTGAATGGGCACAACATTTGCTAACTTCCAATCTTCTGGGACTATTCCTGTTAACAATGATTGGTTAAATAAATCTGTTAATGGTTTTGCTAGTATACCACTAAGCTCTTTTAATAACTTTGGGTGTATTCCATCAGGACCCATTGACTTATTTGTCTTTACTTTTGACAGTTGAAATAGAACCTCTTCCTCTGTAAACTCACATGTAACAAATGACTCATTTGTTATTTTTCCTAACTGAGGCCCCTTTCCTTCATTTTCATCAGAAATCATAACAATAAGTTAAAGAATCAGTCCCACAGGAGTTCCCAGCGTGAAAAAAGTGAAATCATGTGAAATAATATAGATTTGTTTATCGAAAACACCAACATGTGTAACACAGCACGCTGATGTGAACAGAATTTCCATCATGCAACATAAAGATGTTATTAAACAATAATCAGGTATTATTTTTGGAGATTTTGGATTACAATGGTAAAATGACTACAGAGTCATTTTCAATGTAATGACTAAGTTTCATAACCTTTTGAGTTGAGCATAGTCATATTTTTTTTCCTGAATTTAATGTTGATCTGTTATCATATGTTTGCATTTTATAACTAGACATGAACATTTGATTTCAAACAAAATGCGGTTTGTGTGAATTTGAGGCAATCAGTGGGTCATCCGAATCACCATATGGCCAAATCATGAAACAAAGTAAATGGACAATGGATAAGCTGTTTAATTTGTTTTGAGATCAAATGGCACCAAGAAAAAGAGATGGTTTCAAAATGATAATGATAACTAGAAAAGCTACAATTTCTGTGGAAATTGTGTGAAGTGATCTTGCCTCCACCAGAAGTCTACAACTAGGGATCAAGCGATTATTGGTTTTACCGATATTATCGGCCGATATTCGGTATTTTCGGCAATATCGGTATCGGCCACTAAAGATACCAATATTGCCGATATTGATGGAGTGAGAAAGGCATTTCAACTTTTATTTATTAATATAGCACATTTATATAGCACATTTATAGTGCTTCACAGCTACATTAAAACATACATTTATAAAAACATTAGCAGGTGTACAAAAGGCCCTGTCTATGACATCACTTGCTGCTCCAGCCTGGCACAGGTCAGAGTATTTTGGTGGTTGCCATCTTCAAACGGTCGTATTTTAAAAACTGTACATCCTACAGCGAAGAGCTTTATATTGTGAGAATCACAAGGCTCAGGCCTACATTTTGATGCATAGTATGTCTCGGAAATATTATCAATGAAGGCACAGTCGCAGTTTAGAAATTGCCCTTTAAATTTGAGCTGGCTAGAGTGGAGTTTCAATGAATGTCAATGGACGGCGTGAGTTGCAAACAAATGGTCATATTGTAAAAACTATCAGGACAATGGCTTAGCCGTGGACATGTTTAGTGGCAGCAGGGATAGCTGAACGTTTTGATATTAGTTGTGTAGGTGGGCTTGAAAATGAGGGAGTGGTTGCAGTTTATAAATCATGTCCTGATTTCACAGCTTTTGTCAGCTCCCACTCTAGTTTTGAAAATTTCGCCATTCATTCCTATGGGACCAATTTCGCCACAAGAACGATGATATTCCGTGAACCATTCGGCGAAACATTCCACAAAGTAATAGCAATCCAATCGGGAACAATCTGCACTTTTCGGTATACTGTCTATGTAGTGTAAAAACTGTGGGAGCAGTTAGGGTGGTAAATTTGGCTATAATAAGAATAATAATAATATATATGTGAGATAACATTAAGTGGTCTTGCTATGCAAGAACACTTAATTAGGGGACCGCTTCTTAATATTGATTTTATTCACAGTTCAAGTGTGAAGTGAGCAAGGAGGTGCAATAAAAATAATCTATACTTACATATTAGTAAATAATATTATATATAGATTTTTTTTTTTTTACTCCTCCTCCATGTTTTTCCCCTCTTTTACTTAATTTTTCACATAGGATCGGTGAACCAAATAGTAGGAAAATGTGCCCACCAGGGTACTATAAAATATACACATAATATTTATTTTTCAGTACACTGTTTTGCACATTTTCATCCCACTTTCGTTCACCTAAATAGTTTTTCCCCAAACTACCGCATGGACAAAATTTATCCAACTAGAAATTCTTTTTAAATGAATTTCGTACCACCTGAACTAAAAAATGTTTTACAGCAAAATCAATTTGGCCGAACGAGATTTTTTGTTTGTCATGCACAAATCTGTTTTAAAAAAACATGAACATTGGGATGTGTCTTTCAATACATTTAGAAGTTTTTGCTTTTATTATAAAAATGTTATAACACAATTTCTAACTAACCTAGTCATCCTACGGGCATCCTACGGTCATCCTACGGGCAGAGGTAGCATTCGGGATTATTAACACTGTATTTCCTCTTCCCTTCATAGTGCAAAGCATGGACCTAAACCATATGGAGACAGATGTCATGCCCACCAATGACATGTTCACCCCTGTGGCATTAATACTCCTTTACCTGACCAGTAAAGTTTTGTCATGTATAAATAGGGGCATAAATTCTTGGGATGAAAATATAATTTTGCCTCTTTATAAATCTCTGGTAAGACCACACCTTGAATATGCTGTGCAATTTTGGGCACCTGTTCTAAAGAAGAATATCATGGCACTAGAAAAAGTGCAGAGACAAGCTACAAAATTGATTAAAGGAATGGAGTATTTTAGTTACAAAGAAAGGTTCAAAAAGGTAAATTTTTTTAGTTTCAAAAAATGACGTTTCATAGGGGATATGATAACATTATACAAATATATTCGGGACCATTACAAACCATTATCTGGAAATCTATTCATAAACAGGGCTATACGTAGGACACAAGGTCACACATTTAGGCTGGAAGAAAGGAGATTTCATCTAAGGCAAATAAAAGTTTTTTTTCCAGTAAGAGCAATAAGGATATGGAATTCTCTGCCTGAAAAGGTGGTTTTATCAGAGTCTATACAGATGTTTAAACAGCAATTGGATAAATACTTGCAAAAACATAACATACAGGGATATCATTTATAATTAGTGGGGTAATAGCTGCGTGATCCAAGGAGAAATCTGACTGCCATTTGGGGTCAAGAAGGAATTTGTTTCCTTGTTTGTTGCAAAACCTACACTGGATGCGCAGGACTTGTTTGTTTTTTGGTTGCATATACAGTGTTGGGACTTCAGTGTGGAGAATCTGCAGCACAGGTCTAATTTTTTCTTTGTTTATATTTTGAATTTTGTAGGCTTTTCTGGCCTCTACCTCATCCTATATATTGTATCCATTTTTTGTATCACTCAGCCTCGTTACAATGCTGCCGCCCATCCCATGTGTTCCCTATTAAGGGTTAATAAATATATAGGGGTGTATATAAAAAATACCCCTTTCTGTCTCATTAGAGATCTTTGCCAGAAGCTCAAAGAAGCAAGGTGAAGGGTCAGCGTAGGACCCGCTTAGGGGGGTCTGCCTTCAAGTTGGCAGGCGGGCATTCCCTCCAATGGCCATTGGAGTAACTAAATGACCTCCATTTGTCTAAATATACATAAGGATTAAGGAGAGAGCGCAGGTAACTTGTTTTTCTTTGGTTCATCCTATATATAGCAAAAACATAGAAGGCTGAACTTGATGGGCACAAGTCTATTTTCAGCTATGTAACTATGTAACTACTGTGCACTGTAGTGGTCATGGTGCCTGAATTGTTCTTTTAAGTGGCAATCACAGCTTATACTCATATATATAATATATAGGTCACAGATATACTTGTATATTTATTTTTGCCATGTTCAATAGTGATGTCCCGAACGGTTCGCCGAACAGTTCGCTACGAACGGTTCGCCACGGACTCATCATTGAGTAAACTTTGACCCTGTACCTCACAGTCAGCAGACACATTCCAGCCAATCAGCAGCAGACCCTCCCTCCCAGACCCTCCCACCTCCTGGACAGCATCCATTTTGAAGCTGCATTCTTAGTGAGCTGTCAAGGAGGTGGGAGGTTCTGGGAGGGAGGATCTGCTGCTGATTGGCTGTGAGGTACAGGGTCAAAGTTTACTCAATGATGAGTCCGTGGCGAACTGTTCGTGGCGAACCGTTCGCGAACCGTTCAGGACATCACTAATGTTCAATTCTATTTAGTTAAAATAAAATATATATATTTTGGAGCTTTCTGCAGCATAAGCCTGCCTCCTTCGCCCTTTCTCCTTTTCACTCACTGTGTTCCTGGACTGGCATCTGCCTCTTAGTCATAAAGCTTTAAGTAAGGCAATACATTTATTGCAGGGATATTCTAACCAAAACTGTATTGGTGAGGATTATCAGCTTTAGATGTCAACTGAAAAAGTTGCACGTCTGAGTCTTAGTCACAGGTTTTTAAATAGGATATTCTGGCTAGTAGTTATTTCCACAACTCTTTAAACCTGCTAGACTACAGCTTCATTTCTGAGCTTGTAGAAACTGACAGAGCCTAGCTAACAATAGAAG
Source organism: Pelobates cultripes (assembly GCA_933207985.1). Lineage (NCBI taxonomy): Eukaryota > Metazoa > Chordata > Amphibia > Anura > Pelobatidae > Pelobates > Pelobates cultripes. The sequence goes on along the minus strand of OW240919.1, from coordinate 38,931,891 downwards.
AGTTAGAAAACAGATGTTAGAATCACAACACAAGTCAAATCGAAAACACAGCAAGGTAGCACTCTGAGAGGGAAAGGCAAAACAAGATGAGTTAGGCTTTAGGAATCAAGCTTGTATTGGCTCTGGCCAGTTGATTTAAATCTGGAGTTAATGAAAATTGCATGCAGTATACACTTATATAATTCTATCTGTGCTTATTGAGATGCAAGACAAGCCCCTGGCATGACTGGGATGACCCTGAATGGCCAATCAGTACTGGAGAATGGGTCACCTAATGTAAGTGACCTGAATTTGTTCATGTACCTTTGTAGGTATGTACTGTTTTGCAATGACAAACGATCGCTGTAGAGTCACAGCTCATCAGCATGGAGATTTGCCCTGTCCAGCAGCTACCACTGGTGCTAATCAAGACAACTGTGGGGTAGTCAACTGTTGTTTTTATAAAATAAGAACAGAAATATAGGTAGTTAAATGGGACTGTAGGGGACAATGGCAGCTTGAATGCTTCACAAAGAAGGTCAGAGGCTTCCATGTAGCCCATAAAAGGTATTTTTTACCACGCTAAAGACATTATTTTTAGCTTTTGATTGTAGTGGGTCTTTGAAAAAGCACCTTTCGAAACTATAAATGAATCCAGCATTATTAGTTAACATTCCCAATTCTTTCCTAACATCCAGACAGTGTCAGTGAACTGTACTTGGACACCTTAAAAAATCTCCTGCTGTGACTTAGGCCTTCGTGGTGAAGACCCTCATGGCCTGGTCATTTCTTTCTCCTTTTACAGGTGGTGGCCAGGATTTGAGTTGACATCAAATCTTGAGAACATGAGGCCCTAAAATGACTTTTGACACATACAGAACCTTATTAAGAGTCATATGAAACTAGCATAAAGGCACTGCAAATTAGTCACATATGGTAATGCAAGACAAAAAGTCACCAGACCAAATATTTCAATACAGAAAAGGCCAGGGGGCATCTGGCCTTTTGACCCATTCACCAACCTACGCTTTATTGTGATTGATACTCGTCTATGTTGCTATCAGGCCCTCTAAAATAACACGTTATATTCTCCATTATTTATGTTTGATGCTGCTATATCTGACATTCAGAAACCTGCAATATAATTGATGGATTCGTTCATGTTTATCACCGTGGAGTTTCCTTATGTAGGATAGTACCTCACATGTCTTTCTGAATGATTTTATATTATACATATTAATTTACTCATGGGTGAAAGCGAACAGCAAGCAGAGTCAGATGGGTCTGGTTGCAATGGTTGAAGTGGTTTGATTGAAGGGGATATGTAAGCCGAATGGAATGTAATAAAAATGTTCTTGCATTGCTCCACCACTGCGACTATAAATCTTTAATGTGTGTTATCTAAATCAATTCCTATATACTGTGCTATGGGCATATTATTTGCTTGCACACGAGGCTCCATGCTGGGATAATTAAAGCATAATTTATAGAGTTTGGTAATATACCACATAGACCTCCATACACTTGCATGTAAAAATATGCGTTTGCACAGCACTAACTGGTAAACATAGCCCTAGCCAGTTACATTATACTAGAGTAGTGATATGATAAAGCTGTCGTTAAGCAGTGTGTATATGTGTATTGAATTTAGATAATGGTCACAGGTTTACTCAGAAGTTTAAAGGCTGCATTACAATGAAGGGGGCTTATATTAAGTGCAGTAGTTATACAGTATATAAATGTATTATTGTATTTAACTAGCAATAAAAAGTAAACTTGGCACCTTCAGATTACATAACAGTAGAGGTAGGGTACATTAAATGAAGTAGTTACACAGTGTGTTTATATTTTATTATATAGCACAGGTGTGCTTGCTCTCTACAGTTTACATTATAGTAGACAGGATGTACAGTAAGTTTAAAAGATGAACAGTGAAGATTTTTATAGTACTCGCACATTTACAATGCACTTTACAAGTTGTGTTATAGTATGGGAGAATTACCATTCGTCCACTGGTGACATAGTGATTTTTATTTTATTCATTTTTAGAAACCTAAATTATGTATCTGGTATTAGCCTGCCAACTCATTCTTCAATATTAAAATTAAGTCGTTGACCTATTTTCAATGGGTACCAGTGTTAATTCTGGCAGCAAATTTTAATTTAATTTTAGTACTTTTGACTAAAAAGCCATTTTAGTTTCAGTCGTATTTTAGTCATCTAGACTTGTTTTAGTTTTAGTCTAGTTTTAGTCAACTAAATCTCCAGTAGATTTTAGTCGACACAACTAAAATCGAATGGGTTTAGTTAAAGCCTCTATCTGTGTCTTTTGTCTTCCCTAGTCCCTTTGTGTCTCTTTGTGCCCCCAAGCCGCTCTGGGTGTATCTCTCACAAGCCCCAGTCTGTCTGTTTTGCCCTTTCCCCAGCCCCTCTGTGGCTCCCTCACACGTCAGTGTTAATTTTGTCAGCCAATTTCAATTGAGTTTTAGTCATAGTCTACCGCATTAGAGATCCCCATAGGAAAGCATTGAAAATGCTTTTCAATGCTTTCCTATGGGGAAATGAGCGACGCTGGAGGTCCTCACACAGCGTGAGGACGTCCAGCGACGCTCTAGCACAGGTTTTCTGTGCTATGATGCAGGAAGTGCCCTCTAGTGGCTGTCTAATAGACAGCCACTGGAGGTGGAGTTAACTCTGCAAGGTAATTATTGCAGTTTATAAAAAAACTGCAATAATTACACTTGCAGGGTTAAGAGTAGTGGTAGATGGCATCCAGACCACTCCAATGGGCAGAAGTGGTCTGGGTGCCTGGAGTGTCCCTTTAACACTGATGGGTACCATATAATATATATAAACATCATTAGAATCTGGGTCTCCAGTGCAACACAGTGCTTCCAGAGTAACTATCTTATTGTGGGAAGTTACCTGGGGTATCTGTTCTGACCTCTAATGACCAGGTGAAACTGTCTGTGGACCCAATTTTGAGTTGCAACCAAGAGGTTAAGAAGCACAGCTTTACCACTTTACAGTTTATATTACTGCAGAGCAATATTCAGTAAGTATATGTACAATCTAATAATAGAGTTCTGTCCAGTGTAATTATCGTTTCAAATGTTAACTTAGAGAGTAGAGAGGAGAGAAAATGTGTATAGTAGTTATACAAATATATAAGTAAACTGTGCACCTAGATATTGTAATAGGTGGTCTAAGTGTTGCTATAAATGTATTATTTTGGATGACCACTATGGTATTCTTTCTTTTTAATCCCCCATTCCACGTTTTCAGAAATCATTTTCTAAATTTTTGAAATACATATATTTATTGACTAATCTCATTAAAGAAACATTCATAGCTCAATGACAGCCCACTTCCACTGTAGTGGCTATGGTGTCAGGAGTGTCTTTTTTTAATATATTTTTTCTTTCGTGTAGAGTTACATTAACAAATATAAACAGATTAGCAGACAAATAAACTATTTGTCATCATAGCAATACACAATAAACTGCATGTTTTTAAATGGTAAGATAAATTAGGATTAGAGATAATCAACAGCAGCACAAATATAGTCGCCAAATAGGGATACTCAGCTGGTAACGAATAGCAGGTTAGGCTGGAATGTAACTGTACCATTATAGCATGCAATACTTAGAAGCAATAGCATAAAAGTAAATAGACTATAATGTCAGCCTTATATTATGCCTGTTATGGCTGCCTGTTATGAAGCCAGTAAAGCATATGATAGACTTGCATGGTGTGAGAACATATATTAGATATATTAGGTGTAAAATTAACATTAAAGAGTAACAAAAGCAAAATGACAAAAATTAAAAGCCTTTTAAGGGTTTCTTGCTGGTTGTGTAACTCAAACAATTCAGCCTATGCCACAACTAGGCCACTATGGAAAGCCCGCTCCATGTCCACTCAGGTTAACCCCAACCACACTATTACCACTAGGCATCATGAGAAGACAATTTCATGGTCGTCAGGAACTGGCATAGCGGTGCCCCAACACTCCAATTCTCCAAGTCTGGGCTGTAGTGAGAACCAGTGCCCAAAGTCCATTGAACTCTCCGCTCCAGGCAGCGGGATCACTGTCCATTGAGAGTCCCATATCACAGAGACCAACCCATGAATGTAGATGGCTAACTGGAAGAAGTTCTGTTTCAGTACCCAGCCAAGAGGGAGAATGTTGGGCCGAGACATAGCCTTCAGCCATGCAACAATATTAAAGGAGTGTACGGTTCCAGAATTTCTTACAAATAGCTTCATATTGCGCAAGGCAAGCTGCGTCTGTTCTGCTTTGCCGCTGATTGGTGCAGGGTAGCTGACGAGGAGGCCAACTGTGTTTAATAGGCAACTAGTGAAGCTTCCCCAGTTGGGACTGGGATAACCCCCACCAGTCAAGACGGAAGGTAACGGGGTACTCTCCAGCTGCCTCAATAATCAGCTCACTCCAAGTCGGGACATCAGCCGCTTCTCCAACCCTGTCAGGGGATCAGTGCTTCTCCTGTGTAATCTGGAAATAGTAATCACACACAAAGGTGTCAGTCTCTTTAAAGGGACACGGTTGTCAACCAGACCCCTTCAGCTCCTTGAAGTGGTGTGGGTGTACTGTCCCAGGTCCCTTAAGTTTTTACACACATTTATTAACATAGTTTTTAAGAGACTGGAATAATTACCTGCTAGGGTTAATTCCACCTCTAGGTTTAACCCCTTCTGCACCATTTTGGGTGGGGGGTTTGACAGAGGGGGAAGCTATCGTGCCAGGAAGACAAGTTTGTTTTCCTGGCACTATAGTTTTCCTTTAAGAGTGGACCTGCAACCTTCTGTGCTGAAGATGATTTTGGTCTGTAATTCGTTAGCTTTAGAGTGGGCGAGCCACAGAATAGGGCGCCCATCCCTCTGGTGGCAAGAGTGTCTTTGCGCCCTTCCAAGGTAAAATATTAAAACCATTTGAGAATCAGCTGGGATCTACCTAGAGAATAAGATTGTTATTATATGTATTTTATAATCAACAGTCATGATTTTTTTTTCCCTTTGTATTGGAAACTACCTCAACCTAACTTGCAACTCCCATGTTCATCTCCACCTTTTATTCCGAATCACTCATACATGATAATTCAGTTTTCAGAATGACATATTTAACTTATTTTCTACAAACAATTTGCACAGGTCGAGTCAAGCCGCCCATTTGTCTGTCGTCATCTACAGGATTACTCTTTTTACCTCCTCATAAATCTATCCCAACATCGATTTTAGAAACTGTATCACACTCATGTACAAATCCTTCTCATTTACACATGTACAAAGCACTAGATATCCCACGTAAAAGTATACAACCACAGTTCTAGAACTGGCAACATAATACAAACCAAAAAGACGAAAGTGGTGAATGGCAAATTCAGTGATCAATAGTTTTCGTTTTATGGATAGTATTCCACTTTTGAGAATCTCTTCTAAGATTCCTTTGATGCTGGATTCATAATGGATATTCTAATAAGTGCTGACTTCCAATATAACATAAGCCATCTGCTCCGAGTTACCACTTCCATGAATTGTACCCCCTAGAAGTCTAGAAAGCTAGGAATTTGCATTTAATTGACTTAAGGTACGCTTGAAGCTGCATATTGTACTTATACGCATAGGCACATCAATAGATGTACCCACCCTCCGGCTTTCTGCTGGTTCTGATCAAATTTCCATTATCTCTTAGAAATACAGAAGGCACCCAGGCCTTTCACCTTATGAGATGAGTTAATGAGTCACAGCCCGAGCCTCACAAATGTCACAGTTTTGATAACAATTCCTTTCAAGTGCAGCTTAAACAGATGCTTTTAAATTACAGGGAAGCTATACTTAAAACTGGATGCCCAGACTGTTCAGAATAAGTCTGCATTTGTTAAAAAGCAGAACATTTTATTGCTAAATCCATGTATCAGTGGATTAACACATAATAATCCTATAAACTAATTTCAGCCAGCCATGGGTTATAGTGTTCCAGCCATCATGGTAATTCAACAAAACAACATTTTACCATTACATAAGGGAACTTTAATCATTGAGCGTTCCATATCTGCAACAGTCCTTTAACTTTCCATTTAATAAATTAATGTCATCTATTGATTTTTATAACTCACATAAATTCAGCAATGCATACTTTTCCTCGGTGGGATAGCAAAGTCTCACGACATATAAATCTTGATTTAAATGCAGTGTGTGTTTTCTAACGCACGATTAAAAGTGAAGCATAAATCTGGATGTCAGCCATAATGTTTTGACATATGGTTAAATACACAGTGAAAGTTTGGCCAAAAGAAAAAAAACATTGAGGTCACAAACAATCAGAATGCCTGTAGTGGTTAAGACGTGTTCAGGTTGATATACTTTAAGTCACTGTTTCTTAACCCCTAGATTAGGAGGCAAAATTAGGCATCCATGTTCTCTTAGTGGACCACCAGTGGTTGAAGAAGGCACATTCTACAGGTCCAGGCAACTGCACATAACAAATGGTTACTGAAGACAGTGCTGTTTCTCTCTAAACTTGAGTCCACTCGGAATAGTCTAGTGCACGAGTCAGCAAGCTATGGCAGTCGTGCCATACATGGAACTCTCTGTGTTTTTGCACGGCACTCAAGGCTGCCACAGACAAACAGGCACTGACATATCAGGAGTCAAAGTGGGACTTCAGATATTTGCTAGTGCAAACAGAGCGTGGTTGCAGGTAGTGAGGGACAATCCTCAATTAACACATTCCAGCACCTGGTAGAAGTGACCTCAGATCACTTTCTCCCAGCACTTGTGAAGAGGAATCCACATTGGAATAGATCTCCTACCCTTGACCTGTACCTGTACATACACTCAGTCTCCACAAACACAACACCAATGACAATCCACATACAAAACGAACCCACAAGCAGTCTCACATGCAATACCACAAGCAGCGCAACACATCCACACACCATCCACACACACAATCACACGAGCAACATGCATACAAAGTCCACATTCATAGGTATCATATACAATACCACAAACTACTCATGAGTATATACAATATAAAAGCCCACATACGCACAAATAAAACATTACAAAGCATCTGCTGCATCCATAAATAACACAAGCAGAATACACCAACATACACAACACAATTTACAAAAAATAGGATGGGCATGCCTCGGGACTTCAAGATCTTGTTTTGGCACAGTACTACTAAAAGGTTGCCTACCCCTGGTCTAGTGAATGTGTTTAGCATAATATTTTTTTTTATAATATTGTATTAACCTGACAAAAATAGTTATTAACTACTAGTCTATACAGAAACATCCTTACATATTTTTGGAATTAATTCAAAGGTTATATTTTAACATTTGTCTTTCTAAGCTAATATCTACTGGTCCGTGATAAACCATAATGGATTAACAGTTGATGGTTGGCTGGGGAGATCAGAGCACATTTCAGCTCATTTAAATCCCTTGTTTATTGCATCAGTCTGATAAGCAAATTATATAGATTAATTTGTTATAACTCAAGGGAGCTTAATCCTGTTTGAGATTTGAGCAGGGACTAACCGTAATGAGCAAATGCCTATTCTCATTGTTTTCATAACCGATAGGGGGTCAGTCAAAAGTCTAGGTAACAAAGTTTTATGATACTTTTATTAAAGTTAACATTTTGATAAAGTATGTGAAGTGAGCCTTCTAGTATTAAAAAGCTATTCACATTATGCGTGATTTATTTTAGCACCTGAGAAAGCTGAAGACTTCTCCAAAGCTGGTAAGTAGACTGGGAGAGCAAACACGCAATGAAGAATGCCATCTGTAAATAAACCAAATTTAATATTAACTTAGGGAGGATTTAAACCTGCTACATCTGTGTTTACTGTGATATCCCCGTCAACAGGGTTCAATACAGTCATTAATACAGGCAACAACAGGCATGCAATGTTTCAATCAGAACTGTAAAAACTGTGAAGTGAAAGGGACAAGTTTGATTCCTTGTTGAAGATTTGTAGCTACAGAGATTTAATAATAAATAAGATGTAAGTGTGATTTTTCGAGGACAGGAGTGTAGCTGGGGTGAGAATCAGTACAGTCTACACATAAGATGGGTTATCTTGGACATCATGATTGGTGGGTAAGCCCGACATGATCTGCATTAGTTAGGATGAACAGATGTACACCCCACTAACTCTAGATTTTTAGCTAATTTTGAGCAGGATTCTCTTCATCTCTTGTCTCATGTATGAAGAGCACCGTGGATGAGGGCTCTATATTAAGCGTACACAACAAATGAAAAACACAGTATGTACAGTAGGAGCGAGCATTAGTCTAATGTTAGAATGTTGGAACATGAAAGGTGGCATTAATTTCTGGGTGCGGAGCATCACTTCCTCTTACATGTATAATCTCCAGTATGATATGCCTTCTCTTATCCATTTCAGGAGATCAAGGGTGAAATTCATCTGGGATTGTATGTGTTCTGTCTCAGAAGCTTAATTAACTAGCCTGAAATATATTTTCCACTATTAGAATTAACATATTAAAACATCGTGGAACTAATATTTTTAGAGCTAATCAAAGATTACTCTCTATAAGTAAAGGACATATCCTTATTCTACACACCTTTATTAACATAATTTCAAAACCTAGCATTCCATTTAAATGAGATTCAAATAAACAGAGCATTGTAGCATTTATTAATAATTTTTGAATTAACAGAATTTTGAAATGAGAAACTTTCAGGAGACCTTACTTTTATAAAGTCTATTTCACTTCTCTTTTATTTTGCATCGGGGGTTTCATTTTGGTCCTAATCCATGTTCAGTACATTTAAAGGGACACTACAGTCACCCAGACCACTTCAGCTCAATGAAGTGGTCTGGGTGCCAGGTCCCGTAGGTTTTAACCCTTCAGATGCAAACATAGCAGTTTCAGAGAAACTGCTATTTTTACATTTTGGGTTAATCCACCCGCATTTGCGATGCTGGAGGCGAATTTCGCCTCCATTGTGCAGAGTGTCCATAGGAAAGCATTGAGAAATGCTTTCCTATGGACACTTTGAATGCGCGAGCCACACTTGCCGCGCATTCGCATTCGGCTCCAGTGACGTCGGACGGGGGAGCTGACGTCAGACGGGGAGGAAAGGTCACCAGCGCCGAGGATTAAGGTAAGTGGGTTTTAACCCCTTCAGCGCCACGGGAGGGGGACCCTGAGGGTGGGGGCACCCTCAGGGCACTTTAGTGTCTGGAAAACCGCTTTGTTTTTCTGACACTTTAAGATAAGAGAACAAAAAAAAGCAAAACAAGAAAATAACGGAAAAAAAGGTTGCTATTCTTTAAACATATCTTCTAGTTAATATAAAGGTCATCTAGCAGTACTATTTATCTAAATGTATTTGTATTGGTAAAATAGTACAATAAAGATATTTTGTAACAAATACAATTATAGTATTAAAACATGTTTGCCAGTTGCTGTATTGCTTTCATGCTTGTCTGGAAGAAAATAGTGGGGTCCAAGAACTAAGTCACGCCCACATGTCTTCTTCATAGCACCAGAAAATGTAACCCCGTTAGCTGGCGTACCCTCCACAATCATGTTGTATTTACATTCAGACTCTCGATTATCAAGCTTTCACTTTAATGAGGTATCTTCTTCTCTATAAGCTTAAGAGACATCTCTGATCCTGGAAGATGTCCGTATTACAAACAGTAGATAGGCCAAGCCACGAGCCCTTCTTTGAATGTAACCGTTTAGTTACCTTACCGATAAAGACAGGAAGGTTGAGCAAACAGCGTAAGAAAGAAGTGTGAACAGGTTTGTCCTTCATGATATTCTAAAAAATTCCTGACCATGATGATGATGTAGTATTGAATTTATTTGGTTTTGATAATATATTTTCTTCCACCAATCACCAGTGGTCCTCTAGACTCTGACCCCAGACTTACTGTGTTGTTAGCAACAAGGTTGTCATCTTCCGTTCATCCTACGTTCTATAGGGTTCATTTTCTTCCACCAATCACCAATGATCCTCTAGAATGACCCCAGACTTGCTGTGTTGTTAGCAACAAGGTTACCATCTTACGTTCATCCTACATTCTATGAGGTTCATTTCATTTCATGCATATGTAGAACACAGTCTTTAGTATGTCGTGACACACTGGCCAAGTCATAAATCATAAGAACAACTGTTGCATAATTATGCCACTATATCGTATGCCATAGGATCATTAGGGCGGCATTTCCTCCTTTTAATGTCCTTTGATGTTCTTTGCTTTGATGTATCCGCCAGTCATTCTGTTAATATATCATTTCCTGGTACCTACAATTCTTGGTACACATATGCCTGAAAAATCCAAAGTGTTTTTTTTAATGCAACATGGAGCTGAGATACCAGGGAAAAATGGGAGGGTGGGAGAGGGGATCAATTCTATGAATAGTTTCGGAGCTGGCATGCTTATCTACAAATTTGTTACTGGAAATTTAAATGGAACAGCTGCCTTTTCTTTCTGAGACATGATAAGCAACACAAGCATCTCCTCCAGACATAAAATATTCATACAAAAGGTTTATATATCATACGTATTACGCACTCAATACACAGATTGTGTAGAACATATGACTTAAGTTAAAATATTCACATAAAATTTTCATTTATCATCTGTAATGCAAGGTATGCATAATATATAACACATATGATTATGTTGCTAAAATGATGAAACTATTTTAGATCCTTCACTCTTTATTTTTATGCATTTACTGACATCAAAGTTAAGTTCATTTTCACAAGGACCAGGAAGTGGAAGATAAATGTGTAGAGAATGAGCAGTCCATCGAAGCTTGTTCATATATGACTCGGTTTTGATGGTAAATTTGCAGATTATAATGCACATTTTTTTTTTCAAGATTAACTGACAGTTTAACAAATTCTATCGAACCCTATTATTATTAGAGCCACATGTTTGGAAATGCCAGTGGATGAAGTTACAGATCATAAAAACACATCCCCTAAACACACATGGAGCAGCCATCTCATGTCTACACTGGAGATGTGGTTTTTGTTAAATGATGTTAAAGCTTCTTCTCAAACATTGGCTAATCCCAGAACAAGTTCCTGTTTTTACAATAGCAACCCCGTTCTATTCTGTTTGATACTTTGATGTCTATTCAGAGGTCATCGCTACTTCACCTGTAAAATGAAGCTGAAATCTTAAAAGCTGGAGTTTAATCTAGTTGCCTCTAAGCCTTGTGGTATGCACATTGTTTCATTGAGCTCTTTCAAAATAGTGGCTAGCTGCCAGGTCAATTTTCAAGGGATTCCGGAATGTGAAGCTCAGCTTCCTAACTAAAACTTGTCTACAGTGTGGAGCTAGAGAGGCATGTTGTTTGTATTTGGAATGCCTGAACTAATGGCTGTTTATCTATTAATAATACTAATTAATTCATATGGATACTTTATCTAATGTCTTGATAAATGGCAATACGTCTCCCCCCCTCCCCCCTTTAGGACCTCCACCCTTTAATAAGTTCCCTTCCTTATATTATAATAACCTCCACTGACTGACCATAGGTGGAGGCAGGAAGAGACATTGGGATGCCCCCTTTTCTTTTATTAAATAGTCCCCACCCCTGGCCACAGATGGGCCAGGTTGTGGACAGTGATCAGTCCGCACCCAATTATTTATTTAATGTCTCCCACCTGATGTCTATAGTAAATAGTAGGGAACCCCCCTCCTTCCAAGTTCCAATACTTATCTGAACTTGAAAGATGGGCTACAAAGTGGTCAGATAACCACATTATACCATTTTTCAGCTTTAGAACCAGGACCCCTCTCCCTCATTTCCAATACTACCAATTAAACCACTTCCTGAAACATCTTCCATTGACAACTATACCATTCACTTTGACAAAATCTGGAAATATGTAGATTGACTCCAAGCCTGTTGATCAGTGCATTACATATTAAGAACAAGATGGCCTGAATGCTCTCCTCCTTTGATACAGCATGGTTAGTAGATCTTGGTATCTCTTTGACAGAAACGGAATGGGGCAAAACATTGACTTTTATGCACTTCGTCTCATTAGATGCATCCATGCGATTGGTAAACTACAAACTTCTTAGTAGGCGGCATCTCACCCACCCACACCTTGGTAGAATATTCCTGTCTGCCTCTAAACATTGTTGGGAGTGCCATGACCAGGTTGGAAACACTGTCCACGCATGGTGAGGATGTGCCAATATCAAAACATTATGGGAAAGCATATCCCGGCGTATTCATTCCAATTTTGGTACTGCCATAACATTTGCACTATATTGTTTTCCTGTTCCGCCACACCTTAATGCCTTATGTGCGTTATATACGCTCAGTAATTCCCTACTTACTGAATGCTGCAAAGGCTTTAATACCAGTGAACTGGAAACCCTCAAGACCTCCTTCCATTTAGAGAGTGGATAGATATGGTGGAAATAATTCGAGAGGCAGAGGAAACTCACTCCACCTTGAACCCCTGCCACCAATCCTATATCTGCACCTAGTCGCTGTGGTTTAGTTTTCTCAGGTCCCCAAGGATAGGAGGATGGCTGCCTTGAGCTTTTCCACCCTAATAACATATCCTACAGCCTCTCAGTGGGCTTCTCCATCATCCCTAACCCCCTAATCCTCTTACTACATCACATGAGACACTCATGATATATTATATTTTACCCCCGCTTTGTTCTTAGGTAAATTTCCCTTCCATAAACTGATTCACCTGGGCCACAGTGACTAATTACTTGAATGATTTTCTTCCAATTGTTATCTTTTCATTTATGTTGCAATGCATTTTTGACGGTGTCTTATTGTCAAGTGTCTTTGTACCATTTCATACCATATGCATGTTTTGACTGTGTAGATGCAAAACATTCCAATAAAATTTACAACAAAACAAAAGTAGGGCACTTCAGCAATCACCATGGTAACAAGTGAAATTGAACATTCCTTTCGGTTGGTATCCCCACTTTTAGAACTTTGTTCCACTTTTCCATTAGATGTAGTGCTGCAGTTTCCCTTAGCTCCCCCGATGTCTGCAATGCTCAGACAGTCATCTCAATCATGGAATGGAAACAGGATTTTTAAATTTTAAAGTGTCTCTATTTAGGAGGTACAGTCCCTAATCACTCTTTCCCATTATTTTTCCCCAATGTCCATATTTTGTAGGAGCTCCATACTGGATATGTGTATGTGTATAACAGAGCAATAATACTCATAGTAATGTGCATTTAAACTACAATAAATGTCTGTGTAAATAAGATATGCTTGTTCTTGTTCTAAATAACATTTCAGTTCTATAAATTACTATTAGTGAGCCACCTAAAATTTCTCAGAACAGCCCTGCCCCTAGCCATACCTCAACCCCCACTCCTAAAATTAAAGTGTACATTTCAAATGTTTGGTGGTGTGCAATTAGGCTATATTTCCAATATAGCTATTATGACCTTAACCTAAAATTAGTAATACCCTTGTCCATTGTTCTCAAATACAGGATTAATGAAGAAACCATGGCTTTTTATTTTAGTTCAAATTTTGTTGATATTAGAACACACATATTCTGTTCTAATTTTGTAGCAGTACACAGGCACATACATCTTCCTACAGTGTGTTTTTACTTATATTGTCTTCTTCACATGTCCTTTGCTGTTCTTAATGAAATTCACTGTAAATTTAAAAATAGATAGTAAAAATTAATAACTGCTCCCTGGCACTCAGATTAACCCTGCACTTGACAGAATTAAAAAGGTGTCGTTACTACTGTCAAGTTCAGCTGCACTCATTTATTATGGTAGCTGTTAGCTTCCAGAACTATTATTAAGCTAGTCTAACTTTCTTTATTTTAAGAAAAATTTCTGCACTGTTTTCCTCCCAGCTGTGCCCGCTAAACACTGTCTTCGGCTACAAGCCTTGATCTTGCGCCAGCACTGCCCTTCTCCCCCACTGGTTGAAAGCATGGATGGAGATTGAAATCTCTCATCATGCTGAACTGATTTAGAATCAAACGGAGCAATGTATTTGTCTTCCACTCTTCTTCCGTCCATTAGTACCCGCAGGGCAGATAATAGGTCACTCTGAAAGACTCTTGTCTGTAGCTCTGAACAATTTTATTCCCGTCACTGGCATGCTTTGTAGTAAAAAGTTCTAGCTTCTAACATGTATCAATTGACTTTACAAAAAAAAAAAGACAGAACTTAATGCAATTAATACAATCTTTGTATCCCTGCACAGCAGATAGATTTGCTCCTAAATGTTTGCATTCGACACAGCAGATTACAAGAAGGCAACTCCAAAAGCTAATAGCTGGACAAAATGCCAAAACGATCTTAGATTGACCTATATTTGGCGGGGAGATCTATTAAAGGTTTGACTGTCATTTTCAGAGCTGTTATTGTTCCTTAAGTGCTAAATGTCAATTAATGTAAGAAAAAGAAAAAAAAAATACATGATAGTTTAACCAAGAAAAACATTAAAAGAGATTAATAGAGTAAATTATACATTTTTCCAAGTGCGTTTGATGCAATGTAGATATATTATTGATTTTAAAAAGCTTTGTAGACTAGAAGAATAGGCTAATTTTCATTTTATTATATAGACTAATTTTCTTTTCATTATAATTTTAGTTTAACAAAGTAGAAATTAGCATAGTGTGCACCATTATGTTTGCATCACAGGTTATCTTTTGTGTAAGATAACTACTATATGGACAAAACTATTGGGCTTTTCACTAGATTTTGGAGTGTTTCATGGGAAATATGGATGAATAATTGAGCATTATGTACATTAAAACCAAAACAGCTAGTTGCACAATATTAGTGCATAGTCAAGAGGAAATTGCTATCACAGCTGGAATTAGATGGACTACACAAAGAAAAGAATGTGCAAAAACTATGGGGAGGAAAATTTCCATATTCACACCTATACCTACAGAGGGTTGCCAACCCCTCACCTGTGCCCCAAAATGGCATAGCTGCAGATATAAAAGGGATGATCTTATATAAGGTAACAGTCCTTTACCACCGGACAAGACTACTAAAGATCACCGGAAAACTGCCACCAGACAGTATGCTGGGCAGTGGTTAATGAGGTACTATCAACAATACCAACCACCACTATCAAAGAGACCAACAATCTCATATATGCCACAGCATTCGTGGTTCTCCAAATGCTTGACCACGATCAGGCTTAACGAGAAACAATAAATAGAAAATGAACCCAAGGCACACCAGAGTTTGCACGTAAAAATTGTTTTTATTCATGCAATACAGTAATAGATTAAACAAACAGAAGAGAAAGTGCATAAAACAGTGCAAACTATGTTAGAACAATAGTCCCAAAACCACTTCTGAGTAATAAGAGTGCTAAGAATTACTACAAACACCCATATAAATGATATACTAACCAAGAGCAGGAGAAATGATAGCCCCTAAAGGGGTTTGGGCTGGGAGAAAGAGGCACACAGAGGGGTGTGAGTGGGGAGAAAGACAAGCAGATTGACATGATGGGGAGAAAGACACACTGATGGGCTGGGGATTAAAGAGTTACAAAGAGAGGCCTTGGGGGGAATGCACAGAGTGGCTGGGGGTGAAAAAGACACAAGGGCCCTGGAGGTGGAGACACACAGAGGTACTGTGAGGAGACAGATGGGATAGGGGTAAAAGAGACACACAGAGGAGCTGAGAAGAGTAAAAGACACAAGGGGGTTGGGAGAGGAGACACACAAAGGGGCTGGGGGAAGTAAGACATACAAAATGTGGGAGGATGTAAGAGTCATACAAAGAGGGGGGATAAGAGACATACATGGGGGTTGTAAGAGATACCCAAGGGAGGTGTAAGACACACAATGGGGAAAAATAGGGGATAAGACACACTAAAAGGAGTAAGACATTTAAAAGAAGGTATCCAAAACACAAAAGGGGGGTTAAGAGTCACACAGGTGAAGATGCTTTTTTGGGTGCGGGCAGCAAAATTAATCTTCACCTGTATACCCAAAAATCCTTGCACCGGCCCTGGGTCAAATCACTATTAAAGACGGCCCTAGCAACAAGTAATTAGGAATACCACAAACACATGGAAGAGGCAAGGACAACAGCAACATCCATATATCTCCAGGGAGTCAAGCAGACCCTGATGTCCCAGCTCAATGGTAAGAACAAGATCCATTCCATCAATACAGATGCCCTACCAGTCTTCAGATACCCAACTGATGTGATAACCTGGCCAAGAGAAGAGCTGGACATCATAAATACCAAGACCCAAAAACTACTTACTATGAATGCAAGAGTCCACCTGAAATTTAGCACAAAGTGAGTGTACACTGAAAGGAAGGAGGTCAGAGCCTAATGAGTGTCACAGTTCTGGATGAAACACAGAACATCTACAAGTACATTATGAAGATGAATCTCAAAGATAACTGCCAAGGGAAGTTCTAAGGCAACTTCAAATAGAGGATACAGGTAAGGAGACGGAGGGTCCATGGCAAGATAAACCTCCTGTGACAAACTCCTCTTTTTAAGGGAGTTTGCCATGAGTTTTTGGAGGGGCCTTCTTGCCCGCCTCCTGCCCTGTGACTATGGCCCCTGGATTTTAAAACACTTTTTCTGCCCCTTTAAATCAATGGGGAAATGTGCCTCTTCCCCTCCCCCTTTTTCCTGTCCTATTGTTTCTCCAGCAAGGAGTTGTCCCAGGGACACTGCCAGACCAGTTTAAACTGGCTGCTTTGTCCCTCCTCAATCTCCCATCAGCCCTTGCTATTTTCTGACCCCTCTCTTCCTTGTACTATAGGGCACTTTAAACAGTGGACATATTGAGCGCTCAGATCCAAGCTATCTGGGGATATGTTGGACATATAGGTTAAACATTGTATTACAAGAGTTAAGTATTTTGCGTTTTTTGTAACAGTTTCTGACTTAGAGATATTTCCTGTACCTGGAGATAATTAGGTTACCACAGCCACTTAAGCCAATTATCTCCAGGATAGAGGAGAAGATAGACCTGCCGCACAGCCTAAATCTGTGGAACTATTTTGGGCATGAAAGTCATGCTTGCGGTCAAATGTGATTTCCATAAAACTTTTGAACCCATGCTCTGATATGGGTGATTTTTGGATATGTTGTTCACCCAGATCAGGGCTATCCAGGGATATGTTCATGTTTTGGGGTGTTTCTGGAATTTGGGTAAAAATTGATATTTTCTGCCTGTGGTAATTAAGTAATTAAGTTAGTCCATTGTGTTTGTTAATTGTATCACAGGCAGAGGGGAGGGTTTGTGTACAGTATCTGGGAGCATCTAATTATACAATACGGTTTTGATTGGCTTTTGTGACTTTGTGTCCTGTGCTCCACAAGGTCCACGTGGGTGGTAACCTTGTGGGGAAAACTGTATATAAGAAATGCCTTTGTGCTCATTAAACCAGTTCTGCTTCACCCTCAATTTAGAGTCCTGTCTCTTATTGGGGGAATTTGCTACAAGAGATTGCTATGGTCTTCATACTCCCTTGCTATAATCACTAAGCTCTTCTAAAAGCTTGTTCCTGTTCCTGCTTCGCTCTCTGGGGAAAGAGAGGTTCACCCACTGGAACCTGGAGCCTTGTCGTAGGTCCAGGGTGGATAGAAGACGATGAGACCCCAACCAAGCTGCGGTGGTTCATGGGGTCTGCAGTGCCTATCGTGTCAAGTGGACTGCTCGGTGCGGTGCTGATGTTCCTTGGTAAACGCTAGGAGCATCCGTCAATAGAGGTATCCAGTCGGGGTGCCAGGTGATCTGTTACACCCCCCATGGTATGTACATCAGCAGATAGTGGGTGTGGTTCATATAATGAAATTCTATCATTGTTTGGAAAAAGCAGGACTGAAAGACAGCACTGGTGCACTAATTCTAGCAGCACATGAGCAGGCTCTCAGCACCAGAACCATAGAAGAATAGAATAGAATCAACCACATAGTATCTGGGTGCAAGATGTTAGATTGGCCAGCATACAATGAGAGGCAAAACCAAGTTGCTAGGCATATGTACCGAAGCATCTGCACAGAATATGGGTTCGACCTGCCTAAGGCCAGACGGGTAGTTCCACAGTGGGTAGTTGAGAATGACAATGCTAAGATCCTGTGGGACTTCCAGATCCAGGCAAACAAGCAGGTATTGGCAAACCAGACATTGTGGTGGTTGATAAGGAAAATAAGACTACAGTGGTGCTGGAAGTGGCTATACCCAGTAACCATAACATCAGGAAGAAGGAACATGAGAAGGTGGACAAATACAATAGGCTTAAAGATGAGGTAGAAAGGATGTGGAAAGTGAAGGCAGTAGCAGTCCCATTTGTGATAAGAGCAATCAGGGCTGTGACCCTCAAACTGGGAGAGTGGCTTTAGCAGATTACACATGAGACATCTGAGATCTCTGCCCAGTACCTCCAAACTGTAGTGAATTGAAATCCCCATGGCAAAATTCAGGCTAAATTAGCCAAGCTGTGTCTTTTTGTGAGTTAATTGTTTTCCAAATCATGCATTTTGGCTGGAATTCACTGCAATCCAGGGTTTAATGAATAAACCCCAGAAAATTCTTGAAGGGCAAATAAAGTTATAGAATATCACTATAATTTCTTGAGGGGTGAATACCGAAAATCTCAGGATGTCACAACATTCCTTTGTTTCATTATAACCAAAAAATGCATGCTCTTACTCATGCCATGTTTTCATAATGGAAACTCAACTTGCACATCGCTTGTATGGTGAACATATTGTTTGTATCAGTCACTCGCTATACGTGTTTAGTCGCCCGCAACCTTATGTTTTGAAATTAAGTATCTTTTAAGAATCCGAAGTAAACCCATTGAAGACTGTAACATATGGATTGTTCATGTGGATTCGCTTAATAAACCAAATTTAAATTAAGTATCCACCCAAAAACAGAAAGGGAAGTTAACAGCACGAATAATCAATTGGATGCATTTTATTCCAAGATATGATTATGTGTCATTGCCCTCCTTACTACTTTTCAGAGTTGTATAGTGGTAAAAATAATTGGGGGGAAGGGTTCCTTGCTATTGGTTTGACACAAACATGGTGCACATACAGCCACACCACTGCTGTTGTACTACGCGTGAAAATGAAGAAAGAAAGCTATAAAATGACCCTTCCTAACCAAAACCAGTAAAGGAACATTATATAAATTCAAGCGTTGCAATACACATTTGCTGGTCTTATAACTTTACAAACCTTAAAGGACCACTCTAGGCACCCAGACCACTTCAGCTTAATGAAGTGGTCTGGATGCCAGGTCCAGCTAGGTTTAACCCTTTTTTCTATAAACATAGCAGTTTCAGAGAAACTGCTATGTTTATGAATGGGTTAAGCCTTCCACTATTTCCTCTAGTGGCTGTCTCATTGACAGCCACTAGAGGCGCTTGCGTGCTTCTCACTGTGATTTTCACAGTGAGAGCACGCAGCGTCCGTAGGAAAGCATTATGAATGCTTTCCTATGTGACCGGCTGAATGCGCGCGCGCTCAGCTCAGCCGAGGGGAAGGAGGAGAGAGCTCTCCGCCAGCGCTGGAAAAGGTAAGTTTTAACCCCTTTCCCCTTTCCAGAGCCGGGCGGGAGGGGGACCCTGAGGGTGGGGGCACCCTCAGGGCACTATAGTGCCAGGAAAACGAGTATGTTTTCCTGGCACTATAGTGGTCCTTTAAAATAAATGAAAAAAACATATGTTGCATACTCTCAATGCAGCCTTTCTAAATGTT